>OY282643.1:87473258-88019282 GCA_958299015.1 Tetanocera ferruginea
ACAACCATGTTCGTTCAGCGGAAGGATAAAACTAATTATCTGTCAAATCAGACATATTCTTAGTGTCACCATTCACGAAATAAGCATTAGTTGAAAAAAAAAAAACGTTAGATGGCGGACCCTTTATAAAGAAATTGATAAAAATTATGAAAACTTTTTATAAATGAATTTATTATTTTATATTAATTTTTCATTTAAATTTTATGTAGAAAATGGGGGTTGATTTCGAAAAAATATTTATATTAATAGTTATTCAGGGTTACTATCGAAAATTTGTCAACGGTTTGCTTCTAGGTTCTATTTTTTCTTCAATTATGCAAAATTTTTCATAAATTTTTAAAAGTTTTCTATATTAAACTAACTTAAGTTTTTATATTATGATATTGTGTGGGTTACTGATAGTAAATTTTTCTCTCACAACTTATAAGCCCGGTAGACAAAAATATTGGGACAATTATATCTTACTTCTTTTATCAAATATTCATGCATAGCATAGTTTTGTTTATTTTTTTAATCTCTTCTAAAATATGTCATTTTGGTTGAGGTTGATTCGAAAATATGTAGTAAGATTCATCGCCTTATTTTATAAAAAAAATCTTCTATAGGGGTGCACAATTTAGTTTCCGCCCCGGGTGCGACCAACCCTAGCTACGCCACTGCTGCCATGTGAATTTTATGGCAATAATTCACACGACAGAAGGTATTAATGCCAAGTGAGTTATTGCCATAACCACTTTACATATAAAGTAATATGTGTATTACTACCATTGCACTTAGAAAAAATAAAAACATGCAGTATCAGGGCTGTGCATTTACGTCAAACGATTTATTTTGATATGTGGCAATAATGCACATTAGGTAGAGAATTAACACCATGTGAATTATTGCCATAAAGAATTTTATAATTCACACGACAAAAGGAATTAACGCCATGTGAATTATTGCCATAAAATTCTTCACGTTAGGTAGAGAATTAACGAGAATTATTAATTAAAATTCTTCACATTAGGTAGAGAATTAACGCCATGTAAATAATTACCATAAAATTCTTTATACACTTTGCACAAATTTTATCATTGAGTACTTGGGCTGGTATTTATGTCATGCGATATATTTACATATGTGGCAATAATGCACTTTAGCTTGAGAACTAACGCCAAATATATTATTGCCACCAAAATGACAGTGCATTATAACCAATACACTAAGAAAATTCTATCATGTTAATAACCGTTTTAGTACCCAAAATTAATAGACATTCAGATTAAAATTTGGATTAAGAAGTTTTTTTTCTTCCTTTTTAGAGAATACGACTAATTAAATAAAAACTTTTTAACAAAAAAAAAAACCTACTTCAAAATCACTACAAAGTAAAAAATAATTTTAAATTACTTTTACTATTTATTTCTTGGTCAAATTTGTATTTTTATCATAAATATATTAATTTTTTATGATAATAAAAGCTTCTAGTCAGCGCTAATCATTGACGTAAAATCATGATTTTTTCGCCATCCCTACTCTATTTAACACTTTTTTATTTGTAAATATCCTGCTTGGGTGACGCTGCATTAATTTGTAATCTTAATTTTTCTTACATCTTAATTAAAATGCTATATGTGTGTTGCAGCTGCACAAAAAATCTGATTATATTAGCGCCGACTTCGAAGCTCTTATTATCATAAATAAATTAATATATTTATGATAAAAATACAAATTTGACCAAGAAATAAATAGTAAAAGTAATTTAAAATTATTTTTTACTTTGTAGTGATTTTGAAGTAGGTTTTTTTTTTTGTTAAAAAGTTTTTATTTCTTTCTTTTTAGAGAAAATGATATATATTAAAAAAGTGTATAAATTAATTAAACACCAATTATTTATGCTCATAATATGGAAAATGCTTTTCTGTCGTTTCTTATTCTGGTCTTTGTCAGTATCTTTATCAGTACCTACTCTTGTATTTTTATCACTACCCCAATGTCAATATTGACTGAAATATAGTGTGTTTATAATATTGACACGCCTCTTTGTCGAGAATATCACACTCTTTTCATAGTGTTTTCAATAGTTCTACCCATTCTAACAATGAATTTTACCACCCTTAAGTCAATATGATACAGTTTTTTACACACTGCCACACCCCTTAGTCGAATAACGCCCAATTATTCGGTAGTAATTTGTAATAATTGTGCCAACGTCCGTACTTTTTCAGTTAGTAGTGTCAGTATTCGATTTAGTGTTTTCTAATATTGCCACACCCCTTTGTCGAATGACGCCCACTTTATTCACAATAACTTGTTATAAGTGTGCCTACCTCTATACTAAATATCAGTACTCCCCAACTAACAATTTTCCTCCTATAAAACACCTAAGAACATTCTCAACAACATATTAAAACACAACAGTTACGGATATAATCATTGTATAATAATCGTATAAGACAAAAAAGGCGCACTTTTTTTGTTTGTATTAAACCCTACATCAGTAAAATTATATTCTGTTGAACATATTCTTATCATTACTTTATAGGAGCTTTATATCATTTTTTCAGTCTTATATCAGTGTTTGTTGCTATAGAAGGCATTAGAGAATATTTATATCATGAAAACATTGAAGTTTTATAGCCATGTCAAATATGTCAAAATAAATGTTCAAAAAAAAAAATGTTATTCGAAAAAAAATAATTTTGAAGTGCTCTTTTCCAGTTTTTCTTTTCTTTGTTTTCATGTGACAAATTGAAGTTGACTTCTCTTTTGTTTTCCTTACATTTTTTTGCGTTATAAAAATTTATTTATTGTGTTGGAAGCGGATTCGATCTTGGTACCTCCGTGTTGCCAGTCCGACACATTAACCTCTAGCCCATTTTTTCATATTCAATACTTTGAAAAAATTTTTAATTAAAAACGACTGCGCTGCCTATTGGTAGCTTCAATATTTATATGTGACATTTATTCGAAATCTCAATGTCGTATTGAGGTGATGCTTCTTTTATTTTCTTTATAAGAAAAGGGCGAAATTTTTGTTTAACTATTCACTCTTTATTAAGTATTTATAGTTCATTATTTATTAACAGGTAATTTTTTCATATTAAATGAACTGTTATTTTTCAAATTTTTATTGTTTTATACGAATAAGTAAAACATAATTTCCTGGTTCAAAAACATTTTTTATTAAACTTTAACATTAAAAAAATTATAAATAATTATTTTCGGCATGCCCGAAGTTAAAGTACCCATTCTTGGTAGTAATATTTAAGTATTACCCAACAGAATCGAGCTTATAATTTTTTAGGTTTGTTTTTGACAATTTTCAACGTTTTTCTTAAAATTAAATCCTCGTCTTACGCTTTCATACTACCAAATTATCTCTGTGGAATAAATAAACTTAGTTATTCCTTTTACCTACGTGTCTACGTAATTATATCAAAAAGATCTCTAGAAAGTGTCAAGATTTATTTAAAGAAGGTGGCAGAAGTAGATTGACGTCTATCACATCCACGGCGTAGTGCTATCTACTTCTTCTACCTTCCTTAATATTTCTTGAAAAGTGTTTTATTTTTAATACGAAAGACAAGCAACATCAGCTCTTTGAGAGTGCATTTTTATGAAATAATTATAATTTTATGTCGATAGGTCACAAATTACGGTTGTAATCCTGTCGACCGACAGATTGAAAGTGCTATATCTTGTCAGGAGGTGACTCTTATCAATAAATATAAAATTTAATATATGTGGGCTTATAAACACATGCAGAATTTAAAATTCCAAATGGTAAAAACTCCCTACTTTTATTATTTGTGTTTACATTACTTGTGATTGACATACATTTTTAAACTACAATTGACGGTGAACTCGCTTTTTATATTAGAAATTATATGAGAATTCGAAGTTTGTCAAATAGGTCGATTGCTAATGTCATATAATTATATGATATCTTGGAACATGAAGGTCCATGGTTCAAATGCTGCGGGCGCATAGAGAATTTTTTTTTTTTTAATAAAATATAAATAATTTTTTTTTATATATTCTGAATGACAAGCTAAGTTCGAAAAAGAGAAAATTTGTGTCATGGCAATTTCTGTATTCGTTTCGAACAGTTTTCGAACTTCGGACTGAGAGGTACAAAGGCATAAACATTGTATAATTTTGTTATGCGATGTTTATAGGAAGAATCACTTCATAGTTATTTAATACAATGAATATAACATCATTATACAATATGAATGTAGTTTTTCTATAAACCCTGAATAAGTAGATTCAGAGAATGTTCTTGCAATGATTTATACCAGTAAACACTGCTATAACAGCAATTCTTCCAAATTGAAGCACTATACAACGTTTATAGCATTAAATCATACTATAAGTTTAAAACTGGAAGGAAAATTGTTAGTTGGGTCTAGTGTCAATATTATTCGAGATACAGTGTGCTTTATATATTGCCACACCCCTTTATCAAACAACGCCCACTGTATTGAAATTAATTGTTTTATACAGTGGCGTACCGAGAGGCTAAGCCGCCCGGTGCGGATTCCAAATTTGCCGCCCCTCTCATATGCAATAAAAAAAAAAATCTTTGATATTTATATAGGGTTTTGTATGCATAGTTTTCACTTTAGAATTTGGTCTTTCATTGTTCTCAATTATATAAAAAAAATTCTAATATACATATCATCAACCTATTTCTAATACGACGCAAGTTTGGAAAAAATGGAGCAAAACGCGCGCATGAGTCTATTTTTGCTCTCATTTCTTCCGTGGTTTTGTTGTTCTATCTATGTTTAAAAATCTAGAGCAAAAAGTCTACGAGAAACTTCAATCCATTTTCGCCTATCTCATTTCTAAACACTAATATTAAAAAAAAAAATACAACAAGTAACTTGAAATGCCTTGATTAGATTAAAATGGGTTACAACAAAACCAAGTTACTTCAGTACTTTTCAGCACATTACTTAAACGAAGTTAAATTTTATGCGAAAAAATTCACTTCAAAATACCGCAATCGAAAAATTATTTCAAAAATTTATTGAACATTTTTTCTTAGTCACATCTTCTTCTTCAAACGTATCGAATATAATCAAAAACAGCGTACAATTTCGTCACTTGAAAAAAATTTCGATTTAATTGAAAATTTGAAAGTCATAATCTATCAAAAATTATATGATAAGTTCCTTGAATTTTTTTTTGGAAATTATTACAAAAATATAAGTATACTCTCCAGTGATTTTTGCGTTAATAACGGAGAAAGTAAAATTGATTTTAGTCCTGCATCGTCGTACTATGATCCTGATTTTGATCCACAAATGAAAAAAGGTGACGAAGAAGAGCTCATGGACAATCATTTCATGGATACTCGATCTGAAGGTTCTCAAACAATCTTTTCCAATCGTACTACAAAGGATTCTCAAACATTCGTTTTCAATCGTGCTACAAAGAAAAGATTATTGCATCCAGCATACAGCAATTGCCGAAAAAAATGAAATGCAAAATTTTCGAAAAGGATTATTGTAATTTTTTATAAAACTTCCATCGAAACCGATGCAAAATTTTTTTGAATGCACATTAGTTCATCAAAAAGATCTTCTGAAATTTTCAAATATGTACAATTAAAGGAAATCGTGAAAAACCCATATAAAAAGAAGGATATTATAGATAAATTAATTCCTTTAATACATGATAACACAAAAATTAATTTTTGGGAAGATTTTAAGGAATGTGCAGATTCTAAGGATCTTTCTATTGGTTTTACAAGCCATGAGTAAATACCAACATTCATGAATTTATTTATATGTTCCATTAATTTTGTTAAAAATAGTATCAAAAGATTTTTTATTGAGTTTAATGAATAGATTTATATATAATTTACTTAATAAGATACTTGTGTAGATACTTAATTATAATAATAAAAAAAAAAAAAAAAAAAAAAAAACAAATTGGCCATTTCAGCCCTTGAAAGGACTTTGACCGAGCTTCTTAGGATCGATTGTGTTGTGTGTGTTATTAAATTTATGCACACAATTGACCGAGAACTGGACCTACATGTTTTATGCCGACTCCGAACGGCTAAAGTTCATGTTCTCAAGAAGCTTTACATGGCATTATTTACTCTCTGAGGTTTGCCATTGTCTGCAGAGAGGTGGTGACCGATCAGAAAAATTTTTTATTGAAAAACTTTTCGCCACGGCTGGGGATCGAACCCGGGCTCCGAGCATGCTAAGCCACACACTTAACCTGCATGCCACGGTCACCAACCAATAATAATAAGATACGTAATTAAAATTGTAACAAATGTTCAACTTATTTTCTAAACAATTGTGTTTTAATTGATATTATACAACAAAACCAAGCAACTTTAAAGTTACTTGATTTTGAAAAAACAGCAACGAATAAAGTGTTCTAAGAAACATATAAATGTTTTATTTGCTTTTAAGTAACTTCATAGTTGCCTGGTTTTGTGAAAAAACAAAAATCTTGTTTATATGAAATGAAAAAATATATGACAAAAATTTTCTCAGTATCTTAAGTTCGACTGAATTGTTAAAAAACTGCAACGCAAAATAATTTGGCTAGCACAAGTTTCAAAAATTTCGAAACTTAACTCTTAACTCTTCAATAATTTAACTTTTCAATAATTTGAAAAAACTTAAAAATCTTATATACGGAAAGATTATATCCTATAACACAATACCTCAATTTCTCACAATTTTCAAAAAACAAGTTACTTGGTTTTGTTATATCACGGGAGAATTCTATATTTACTAAAATATAAATATGATATATTGACACCTGAACAAGTATTTTTTAAGGAGTAACCTGGCATAATAAAATTTTGTCATTGCATACACACTATACTTATACCCTACATTTGAAAATAAAATTTATTTATGATATATAAAGTGGTGAACAAAACATATGAAATTAAAAGCGCCATGAATTTTTTAAAAAAATTCCATCAGCAGTATATGTGATAAAAACAATAAAAAATTTTTTTGCGTAATATTTTTCCGAAAAATATATTTGTAATTTTTCAAAATTATATCTATTTTTATTGAACTTATACACATTTTTAAACATTAAAATTAACAAAATTTTGAAGGCGTCAGGTCCCCTTAAACGTTAATAATCGCTATTATTCCAAATGTTGACTTACGCCATATTAGAATTAGGCCAACGATAAAAAAGTTTATTCCTTAATGACACCGAAAAGGAAATTTATACAAATACAATTTTTTTTATAATATTTTATTAAATTATTATTTTTCTTGTTTTTTTATTAGCAAAAAAATGAAATGCAAAATTTTCGAAAAGGATTATTGTAATTTTTTATAAAACTTCCATCGAAACCGATGCAAAATTTTTTTGAATGCACATTAGTTCATCAAAAAGATCTTCTGAAATTTTCAAATATGTACAATTAAAGGAAATCGTGAAAAACCCATATAAAAAGAAGGATATTATAGATAAATTAATTCCTTTAATACATGATAACACAAAAATTAATTTTTGGGAAGATTTTAAGGAATGTGCAGATTCTAAGGATCTTTCTATTGGTTTTACAAGCCATGAGTAAATACCAACATTCATGAATTTATTTATATGTTCCATTAATTTTGTTAAAAATAGTATCAAAAGATTTTTTATTGAGTTTAATGAATAGATTTATATATAATTTACTTAATAAGATACTTGTGTAGATACTTAATTATAATAATAAAAAAAAAAAAAAAAAAAAAAAAAACAAATTGGCCATTTCAGCCCTTGAAAGGACTTTGACCGAGCTTCTTAGGATCGATTGTGTTGTGTGTGTTATTAAATTTATGCACACAATTGACCGAGAACTGGACCTACATGTTTTATGCCGACTCCGAACGGCTAAAGTTCATGTTCTCAAGAAGCTTTACATGGCATTATTTACTCTCTGAGGTTTGCCATTGTCTGCAGAGAGGTGGTGACCGATCAGAAAAATTTTTTATTGAAAAACTTTTCGCCACGGCTGGGGATCGAACCCGGGCTCCGAGCATGCTAAGCCACACACTTAACCTGCATGCCACGGTCACCAACCAATAATAATAAGATACGTAATTAAAATTGTAACAAATGTTCAACTTATTTTCTAAACAATTGTGTTTTAATTGATATTATACAACAAAACCAAGCAACTTTAAAGTTACTTGATTTTGAAAAAACAGCAACGAATAAAGTGTTCTAAGAAACATATAAATGTTTTATTTGCTTTTAAGTAACTTCATAGTTGCCTGGTTTTGTGAAAAAACAAAAATCTTGTTTATATGAAATGAAAAAATATATGACAAAAATTTTCTCAGTATCTTAAGTTCGACTGAATTGTTAAAAAACTGCAACGCAAAATAATTTGGCTAGCACAAGTTTCAAAAATTTCGAAACTTAACTCTTAACTCTTCAATAATTTAACTTTTCAATAATTTTTTCTTTCCAATAAAAAACTTAAAAATCTTATATACGGAAAGATTATATCCTATAACACAATACCTCAATTTCTCACAATTTTCAAAAAACAAGTTACTTGGTTTTGTTATATCACGGGAGAATTCTATATTTACTAAAATATAAATATGATATATTGACACCTGAACAAGTATTTTTTAAGGAGTAACCTGGCATAATAAAATTTTGTCATTGCATACACACTATACTTATACCCTACATTTGAAAATAAAATTTATTTATGATATATAAAGTGGTGAACAAAACATATGAAATTAAAAGCGCCATGAATTTTTTAAAAAAATTCCATCAGCAGTATATGTGATAAAAACAATAAAAAATTTTTTTGCGTAATATTTTTCCGAAAAATATATTTGTAATTTTTCAAAATTATATCTATTTTTATTGAACTTATACACATTTTTAAACATTAAAATTAACAAAATTTTGAAGGCGTCAGGTCCCCTTAAACGTTAATAATCGCTATTATTCCAAATGTTGACTTACGCCATATTAGAATTAGGCCAACGATAAAAAAGTTTATTCCTTAATGACACCGAAAAGGAAATTTATACAAATACAATTTTTTTTATAATATTTTATTAAATTATTATTTTTCTTGTTTTTTTATTAGCAAAATCGGTAATTACATTTAGGGTGCTCACAGTTCTGTATTATCTGCTCTGTTTACTTTGCCGTTTATTAACTTTAGAACATTTTAGCACGTGTTAACTTTGATTGTTTTTGTTTTACGTACAAACTTGAGATCCCACTTGTTGCTAAAGTTATCTCATAATTCTTCCTTTCCGTTCATTCAAGGCATGTTTATGAACAAATTACAAATTTTTGAAAACTATTTTTGCAATTTAGCTCCAAAACACAAAAAAAGGTGCTCACAGTTCGATCTAAATATCTTTCTAAAGTTGTCAGGTGTTAACTTTAGAAGCAAACTGTGAATTCCCTAATTGTCAAAGTCTATTTCATTACTTTACTTGTATTCTATAGATAATATGGCAAGATTTTGTAGGCGAGAAGTACTCATTGTAGTTCTAATGTAGGTTTTTATGAATAAAAGCTTAGAATAAAGCTTAAAAGTATAACAATGTTTGGAACTGCGTTTTCTAGACTTAATTTAAAAATAAATTTTAAAAGTTCAAGTGGACCTTTCATACAAGAATCAGTTTCTTTGTGAGCTATAGAAACAATATGCTGAAGTATTTTTCTCTCAACGAGAAACTCTTCATTGTCAATTTCTTCGTGACAGAATTCATTCAGTTTACATTCCAACTTATCATTCAGGAGAATCAAAGGAGTAAGAATTGCGAATTTTTCAGCAAGAGCATGAAGCTGCTGAAACCTTGTGGTCATTTCTCAAAATCAGTTCTTGAAAATTAATAATTAAATTATTAAATTAGAAAATGACCTAAATCAGTTAAGACCACGCCTAACTCCTCTCCAAAGTGATTTTATTAAAACAGTGAAATCCCTTAAAAAATCAAAAAACATTATAAAAGATACGACTTAAAATTATACGCATAAGTCTTATTTCTTAATATGCACTCTGAACTTACAATTCGCCATAATCAAACGAAAATTCCGCCTTTCTCCCACACTCAACACATCAAAGCACAAAACAGCTATTTTTACCAAATATACCTAAGTTGAAAAACGTTATTCTGTTAAACCACTTTTCTACTGGGCATTTCCACTGACAAGTTAAAGCACTTAAAAACTCAAAAAACTTTGAGTTACTCGAAAACACCAGTTATTCAATGCTTGTTTCAAGTCGCAGCCGAGTTATTCGAAAATTCAACTACTCGCACATGCCTAAATATTATGTCTTTTTTTATTTCTTTGGCAACTAATTTTGAGACTCGAAAAACGATTTTACATTTTGGTTGTGCTCAATACGAAGCTCATAAATATAGTTACATTTACTGTGGTGGCCAAATTTATTCATTAAGTTTAGTTCTTTCTTTTGTTTGTACACCTTAAAATGATAATGTACACATATTTATTTTGTAAAAGGCTTTATTTAGCTTCAGTGCCGCCCCTAAACTAGTGCCGCCCGGGGCGGACCGCCCCCCCACCCCCCCCACGGTACGCGGCTGGTTTTATAACTGTGCCTACCCCTGTAGTTAACTTTACTACTCTAGTGTCAATATTATTCGTACCTACCTTTGTAGAAAATTTTAGTATCGTAGTGTCAATAGTAATCGAGATACATTGTTTTTTTTAATATTGCCACTCCCCTTCTCGATTAACGCCCATCTTTTTTTTACAAAAATTTGTAGTAATTTTTCCTCCCGTTGTAATAAATTTCTGTACCCCAGTATCAATATTATTCGAGACACAGTAATTCTCTTATATTGCCACACCCCTTTGTCAAATTACGCTCACTTTTTTATAGTAATTTTCAATAATTGTAAATACCTCTGTATTTAATTTCAGTACTCTAGTGTCAATTTTCTTCGAGATACAGAGTTTTTAAAAAATTGCCACACCCTTTTTTAGAATTACGCCCACTTAAATGATCGTCATTTTTAATATTTGTGCTTGCCCTTGTAATTTTACTGTGAATTTTATTACCATAGTGTCAATATTTACTGAGATAAAGTGTTTTTCTTATAGAGACACGCCCCTTTTCCGAATACCACCCACTTTCATAGACGGGCACCTTCGCGTAGATAGTCTCTATATGTTGACAAAAAATTACGGCAAGCGGGCAAGTACTTTAGGAGTAATCGATGTACATACATTCACAAAAAAAAAAAAAAAACAGAGAAACCAACCAACTTGAGAACCTCCTCCTTTTTGAAGTCGGTTAAAAAAAGGAATAAACTAATTTAGCACAATTAAGAAATGTTTAGGAAAAATTGTTAGTTGTTTCTCAGTGAATTGTTAAAACTTGAAAGACTTACAGAAATATGGTTTCAGAATCAGCGTTTTGTTTTAATTATAGTGACACGCCTCTTTGTCAAATACCACCCACTTTATAGATGGGCACCTCCGTGTTCATGGTCTTTATCTGTTGACAAAAAAACTACGGTAACCGGGCAAGTGCTTTAGTAATGGATGTACATTTAGAAAAAAAAAACAAAAAAGCAACAAACATGTCAAAATGTTTTTCATTGTTTTGTAAACATAAAAAAGCAGCAACATAATTGTTGAATTTATAATAGTAGCATCATGGTTTTTACTTACCGTCTACTATTTGGAGCAGCTTACAAGTAAGCTATTGCATTCCATTCCGTGTTTAAGGAGAGTTAAGTTTGAAATGCAGCATTAAAAAATTGTCTGTATCGAATTTATTTTGTCTATCTTCTTTGCTACTTTGCAGGATTTCAATGAACAGTGTCCGTATTCATTATCACCAGCTATCACAAAAAGCCAAAAACTGTTGAGATCACCGCGCAAAGCTACCAGCTGCAAGATGATTTCTATTTAAATCTGGTCGATTAATCTTCACAAAATGTGCTTGCCGTTGGCTTAGTTAGCTGTGTTTACCTATGGAGCGCCTGCACGAGTCAAGTAGGTTTTATTTTGAAAATTAACAATTTTTCATTGCCAATTATCGTTATGTGAGACGTTTTATATAATATTTTCATTTGCATTTTTTTCCTTCTAGGTTACACGTCTTTGTGACCTTAGCCCTGATGCAAATACCGTAACATCAGTGTCATGGAATGAACGCGGCAATTTGGTTGCAGTTGGCACACATCATGGTTATGTTACTGTCTGGGATATAGCAGCTGGTCATATTTAAGTTTCCTACTTTTGTATGCCGAAAATTGTATTTTCATATAAAAAAACATATTGTTCCTTACTTATCAAAATATTATTTATCTTTTTAAAGTGAAACAGTCCGCGCATCGATCATCGAAGAAAATAAGTAAAAAACATAGGAAAACTTTAATAGGTATTTTTTAAAAAAAAATCCTTAAAAATAACAATCGTTGGAGATGCGTTCACGTTAAAAATAAAGTTGTGGCGCCAACTACGAAAAATATGATGATATATTTCAGGATAAGAAAATTACCTTTTTTTTTAAATAAGTACTATAAAAAATTTATAAATAAATGCGTTTTAGAACTCAGCTTAACTATAACAAAACAACAACGATTTTTATTTAAAAAATTGATTCTGAAATTATAAATAAACTTATAAATTTTTAACAAAATAAGAATAATTAAAATAAATAAAAATTAGTTCGCCACTTTGAAATAGTTTAATTTTAAGAAGAGTAGAGAGATTTTCACGCGACAATCTCAAAGTGAGAAGACGCATGCTAAGGGATTCCACAGATCCCTTCGATAGGCCAGAAACGAGGTTCGTCGAGCTATTTCGTTTTAAAAAAATATATCTGCAGGGATTTCTTTTTGGAGCTGGAACTTTTAATGGAAGGCGGAAAAACAGTTTCGCACCTTTCGAAAAAATTGCGTTTTTTAATTGCTCTGAGGTTTTTTGCTCAATGAAAGTTGCAGCTGCTTTTATTATCAAACTCGAATTTATTACCAATTTATAATAAAACTGTGTACAATTAAGGAAGCTATCAAAGATCGTTTTCACAGGACTCTAGTTTGAATGTGTCCCTAACAACAATGAGTCGAAACGTCAATTAAGTGTCTTATATATTGCATTCTACAATAGTCCGGATTAACCGGAAAGATAGAATGCACCTACGTACTTAAACACACAACCAGTTGGCGAAGTATGAATTTCCACTAAGCACATTAATTGACTTTTCAGCGGAACTTAAAAATTGTATACAGAAACACGAATTTATTAAGAATTTATGAATTTAAAAAGGAAACAACATCAAATAAGTAGTAAACTTTACATAAAACTCTAAAACAAAGAGACCAAAGTAACTACAAATAATATGAATATTAGTAAGTTTGCGGCAACTATCCAACCCAAGATCCTACGTGGAAAAGAGAGTAAACTCTTAAACACCAAACTAGTTCCAATTATAACGGAGATATATACGTGTAAATATGTACAAACATATATGTGTATATATATACGGGTCACTATGTAATTTTGGAACACCGTGCTAATGTTATTAGTTGGATATGTATTTGGGCCAACGCAGGCATAAACTTGCATGGAAAAGAGATAAACTCTTGCGCACCAAACTAAGTAACTAATAAGTCAACTGAATAAGAAAAATTTTTAAATTTTTTGATTAAAAACAAACAAGTTAAAGCATAAATATCGTATTCGATGGTGTTTACTTCATCAAACGCAATATTATAAAGGAAAAACAACTGAAACGGTCTCGAATATATGGAATAACTTCAGCCAACATTTTAACAGAATATAACAATATTATTAAACGAGTTAATGTTTGAAACAAAATTCTAAAATGTATCAATTATTTAAATGTAAAATCAGTTTCCGTTTCAAGGCATACACCGAATCACAAAAATTTATTAAGCTGTAGCTATTGTTGAAACACTACACATACATCGTAAAGGGTCATGAAGGGCAAATTTTGAAGTGCACTGGCTCAACTTAAAAAGCACAAAATGTCTAGATCCTCTTCTTGGGATGCTAAAGTTAAGAGATGAGAGAATAAATTGGGAGTCAATTTCACCACAAAGTAATTTATATAGAAAGGTGACATTAAGCACCATTCTTCTACTTCTCAGGGAAGGCAGTAAAATTTGCTTAAGGCGGGTTTTATACGAAGGAAGAATAATATCTGGGTTCCAACGATGATGACGAAAAGCAAAAAGTAAAAACTGTTTTTGAACCGATTCTATTGCATCAATGTGGACGTCATATTGAGGGTTCCATACTACGGAAGCATATTCAAGAATAGGTCTTACGAGAGATATATATAGTAATTTAGTTGTGAAGGCATCATTGAAGTCTTTCGCTCATCTTTTAATGAAACCAAGAACACCTCTAGCCTTATTTACAGCCAAATTTATGTGGAGATTGAAGCGAAGTTTTGGCTCCATAATTACACCAAGATCAACAATTTCTATGAACAATTTCTAAATGGATGTTATTTATAGTGTAATTTGTGCTGTGAGCAGTTCTACGTGTATATAATAAATATGTTACCCGGTATATTTGGGGTTGTGCCTTGAGAAAAAGAACGATTTTTAAAACTGCTCTCATTTTAACATTTTTTAAATTATCAATTAAATTTTTAAATTCTTTAAAATTATCGTTTTTTTAATGTTTTTCCCCTTCCCTCCGTCAAAAATGTGTAGTTTATATCCGTAAAACAGTACCTACCGGTCATATTTAAAAAAAAAATGACATCTTCAACGTCTAGATCTGACATCTGGGTTCTGAGGACAATGGTCACGCAGTTTAAAAAAGTAATTTCGAGAACAATGCGTTTAAAGTTTTTCTTAGCATGCATTTAATATGGATTTTTATCTGAAAAACAAAAGTCTAATTTTAAAAAATCCTTTTGGGATCGATTCGATTTTTGGATTGCCTTTGTTCAACTTCGGTTTTGGTCGATACTGTTGATTTTTGTTCATATTTATATAGCTTCTGCTTGTATTCGTTAAACTTATTTTTATTCATTTGTCTTTGGTTCTTGACTTCGTTTGCCTTGATTTTTGTCGAAATAACATTTAGAATCATAGGATCTATTTCAGTAACAGATACAAATGTTTACCAAGTTTCATCAAAATCGGTTCATCCGTTTTGACGTAAATGAGCCAGACATTAGTTGATTAGTTGACATTAGTTGATTGAATATAGCCCCTCCTACGGAAGTTTTTGAAATTAAAGTACCCTCAATTCCGTTGCAGGGTCAAGTTATTTCACGTACCAAATTTAAGTAAAATCGGTCAAGTCATTTGACAGTTATTGAGTCTTAAAAATGCACTCCTTAAAGTGCCCTCTTGCGGAAATCTTTGAAATTTTTATAGCCTTTCTTATATCTTGGGCGCAGTTGAACCTTCATATCAAATTTCATTGAAATCGGTCCAGGTATTTAGGAGTTATTATAGAGTGCCACGCCCACATATTTCCGCCCACTTTTTTACACCCCCTATGAGCTTCCTCTTTATGAAACGTACATGGTGTTCAAATTTCAGACATTTTGACTGAAATTTCTCAAACAAACAGACAAACATTTGATTTTTTATATAAGACTAGCGGATGTTACCCGGTGTTACTCGGGGTTGTGACTCGAGCACAGAAAAAGGACGATTTTCAAAACTGCTCTCATTTTAACATTTTTTAAATTATCAATAAAATTTTAAAATTTTTAAATTATCGTTTTTTGGGATTTTGACCCCTCCTTCCGTCGAAAGTGTTTAGTCAATTTTCCGTAAACTGTACCATGCAGGCATGATTAAAAAAAAATTACATCTTCAACGTATCGATATAACGTCTGGTTTCTGAGGAAAATGGTCACCCACACTTAGAAAAAAACACATATCTTTCTCCGGTGAAAAATTTCTCTATTTTCGATAATAGCAATTATATCTTTTTCAAATGAAATTTTGTTCAATTAAAATAAATGTAATGTCGCACGCTTTATTAGACGGTTGCAGAATAAGTGACTTTATTATATCTCTTCTTTTCTTAAATTATATTTTACATTCTATTTACATGGTTGCAAATATAGTTACTTTTAAAGGTTGTCAGTAGTTGTTGTGTTGCCATATTATTATGTTACATATACATATATAAATTAGCAAATACCTCACACGCTCCCCCTTAAGTTTTTTTTTTGTTTTTCATAAAATTTAATCGGTTTTTTTTTCTTTTTCTCTTTTTTTTTATTTTTTTTTATTTGTTTTTTTTTATTTTTTTTTTTTATTTTAAAATTTAATAACTTTGCCATCAATGCGTGGCCTTAAACTACGTTTTGGAGTGTCGTTATTACAAACGTCTTGAGCTGGAATCTCCACACGACTGTTACATTGAGGTGCTGAGCTGCAATCTTCATCCGACTTTTCGACACGAGTTTCAACAACGGTATTGGTTCTTCAGTTTCATTTTTTCCTCTAATTTGATCCGTGTGTCTTTTTATAGACCGATTAGAGTGAGTGAAAACGCACATATATGTTCGATAACCAAGTTTCTTTTGAATTGTTGCAGGGG
Source organism: Tetanocera ferruginea (assembly GCA_958299015.1). Classification (NCBI taxonomy): domain Eukaryota; kingdom Metazoa; phylum Arthropoda; class Insecta; order Diptera; family Sciomyzidae; genus Tetanocera; species Tetanocera ferruginea. The sequence continues at coordinate 87,489,801 of OY282643.1, forward strand.
ACCAACAAGGCTTGTTCGGGTCCTTATAATCTCTAATATAAACGTTTTGACCTTCACTAAACTTTATATTTCGGTTCCCTTTGTAATTCAAAATATTTTTGTTTTGAGCTGTTAATATTACTGTTCTAGTCGTAGGTAGCTTCAATGAATCAAATCTTGTTTTCACAGTTCTACCGAAAAATAGTTTGGATGGCGTTTCGCCGGTAGTGCAATGAACACAATTTCTATAGTCAGCTAAAAATCTATTTATAATTTTATCCAAATCTAAATTTTTGTTAACTTTGAGATTCACATAGATCGATTTTTTAAAACTTTCACAAAACTCTCTGCCTGTCCATTGGTAGATGAATGTCCAGGAGCTGTAAAAATATGTTGTACACCATTCATTTTCAAAAAGTGCTGAAAATCAGCAGAGGTGAATTGTCGACCATTGTCGCTAACAATTACATCAACTAATCCGTATCGACAAAACAATTCCCTTAATTTATTTATTGTGAACTCAGATGTTATACTTTTGGTTACAAAAACTTCAACCAATTTCGAGAATGAGTCGACTACCACAAGCATAAAGTGATTTTTAATGGGACCTGCAAAGTCAATGTGGATACGCTTCCAAACAGAATCTGTTGGCGTCCACGGTATTAAATTGCATTTATTGGGGCTAGCTTGTAATTCCTGACATGGTTCACAATTACTGATTAAAGTTTCGACGTCTCTATCCAGACCTGGCCACCACACGAAAGATCGCGCCATTGCCTTTGTTTTGACAATGCCCAGGTGAGATAAATGTAAACAATCAAGAACCGATTTTTGCAACTTTCTTGGGAATACTGTGCGGTAACCCCACATTACACAACCGTATTCAACAGACAATTCTGATTCTTTGTTTTTAAAAGGTTTATATTCATCTCCCTATAGCTTGGCTACGGTGCACAGTGCTTCGTCCCCATACATTGATGGGACAAAAATAGAAGGAGCAGTTGCAGATTAATGAAATTTTGTATGAGGTTCTTTATGGTAATAATTAAGAAATATCCTAAATTTGGGTCCAATCGGACGAAGCCTTCTGGTACCTCCCATACAAAGTGTGCAATGGGTCTTATATATTAATCATGCTGTAACACCCTATGAGACTGCTCAAATTCGATCAAACTTTCCAAAACACATTTTTTTTATTGTCAAAATCTCTACGCAAAATTTAAAAGAAATCGGACTAAGGCTGCTGGTACCTCCCATACAAAGTGTGCAATGGGTCTTATATATTAATCATGCTGTAACACCCTATGAGACTGCTCAAATTCGGTCAAACTTTCCAAAACACATTTTTTTTATTGTCAAAATCTCTACGCAAAATTTAAAAGAAATCGGACCAAGGCTGCTGGTACCTCCCATACAAAGTGTGCCATGAGTTGCGAAAATAAATCATGCCCCAACACCCTATTTGACAGCAACACTTCAACAAAACTTTCTAAAACATAAAATTTTGACCACTGCTTCCCATACAAGCACAACATGGGCTCGAAATCAATTCAAACTACAAACGTAGTTATAACCTGATATTTTTACCGTATTCATTTTCATGCCATATTTACAACAACTGTCATTTTGAAAAGGTTTCACTTTTATTTTATTTCAAATATTTCAGAAGATGAATCATCACAAGTGCTTTCTCCTGACACTTCCAGATCAGTACTCTCTACGGTTGTTATAATATATTTCGCTATATCTTCCATATTTCTGTTATTTTTGTTAATTGTTTTGTGCCTGTTCGATGATATTGTAGGATCGGACATTATTAGTAAATGATTCATTAAATCAGTGTTACAGTTTTTTCGAGAATTTTTCCTTGTATGGTTCAATCGAGATTTTCTAATCATTTTATGGGTAGCCTCCAAAGCTTCTTCAGATAAAGAACCTTAAAAAAAGAAATACATTCAGGCGAACCATATTTTTTTTTTTAAAACAACGGCATTGGCTACCAGAAAATAAATAACAAATATTAAGATTTGCTAACTTATGATTTTTTATAAATTTTTGTGTTTTAGTCCAAAAGCTACTCACCTACTTTAACGATTTAGCTCATATTTCAATTATATTTTTTTTACAGTTGTGGCTAAAAATATGAACGCAGCTAGCATTTTTTTTAAATGTCGTGACCTCTATTTCTTAAAAAGGTAATACAATTTTACGCATCTTTCGAAAAAAAAAAAATATTGTCCAAAAAAAAATAGCAACATTGAAAATTTTGGCTTTTTGTTTAGCCAAGTTTGAATGCAATTTCTTAGTAGCAAGTATTTTCTACTCAGAAAATAGTTATTTTTTCCGTTTCTTGAATACATTTTCACGAAAAAAAAAAAGGTTAACTCATTTCAATAAAAAACCAAGTTTTTACAGAGATTTTCGTTAACACTTTTTGTGCTATTTTCTTCTATTAACTATGCCATAAAATCACCCCAACTTTAGCGCCCTCTGGTGGCTTTGTTTAAAGGCTAAAGTGCACAGGTTTTTCACGTTTATTAAGTTATTATATTCTCAATCTGAAAATAATAATTATTTACTATTTTATACAACTAAAGAAATTTTGTATTTTTGTCCACTGACGAAGCACTGTGCGGTGCCCTGCTCAATAGGCCGTATAGAATTACATTTTTTTTTCGGATTTCACATTCTAAGAGGTCTCAAAAGTTTCATGTGGTTGTCAAGATCTACCAAAAAAAATTTTATGAAAATAAAAGGACATCTTCCTGCCCCGCAAGGACAAAGTTGTTTTTTGAGAAAAACAGTAAAAAATAACGATCTTAAAATGCTTTAATTTTTGTAAAACAAACTATATTTGTCTAAAGAAAAAAATTTAAATGCAGTTTAACTAGCAATATTTTACCGAACACGATGTTACTCACGATTTTTACCCACAGTATCCTGTTTGAAGGATATTCGAAGCGAAAGTTATACTCGAGATGGCACATAACTTTTGATTGTAACCATTGAGTCTAAATTTTGATGGCTTTGATTATAGTGTTGGCGTATTTATTAAATATGATGAATTAATAATTTGCATAGTTTTTGCATATCAATTCTCTTTGTTTAGAGAAATGTATACTAGAACGCAATTTTTTAACTTTTTCAAAAAAAATTATATTAGGTTTTATATCACCGGCATAAGAAGTGGTGTCGAAGATAATTTTCTCAATTTGGATTTTTCAAATATTTCTGTACATGACCCTACCTTAAAATATGTATTTTATATGCCAGGCTTAGACCACGATTTTTTTTTATATTTTAATACTTAAAAAAATTTTACTTCGTTACATCAAATTTCTCAATTTGAGTAATATCTTCTTTATGGTTAAAATACATTTAATGCCATTCAGTCGGTCTCAAAAGACTAAACAATTGTTTTTAAAATGTGTTTAAATGAAATTATAACCATAAAGGGGACATAACTCTAATTGAGAAATTTTATACTAGGAAATAACTTTTTTTAAAATATCGAAATAGAAAATAAAATCGTGGTCTTAAACTGATATATTAAATAAATATTTTTGGGCAGTATCATGTTCAGAAATTTTCAAAAAACTCAAATTGGAAAGATTATCTTCGACACCACTTCTGAATCACTTGTCATAAAATCTTATATTCATTTTTTTGAAAAAGTTAAAAAATTGCGTTCTAGTATACATTTCTCTAAAACAAGAGAATACAAATGCAAAAACTATGCAAATTATTAATTCATGCTATTTATGGAATACATCAACACAATAAACAGTACCACCAAAATTTATAGCCAATGCTTACAATCAAACGTCTTGTGCTATCCCAAGTACAACTTTCGCTTCGAATATCCTTCATACAGGATACTGTTGGTAAAAATCATGAGTAGCACCGTATGTGGCAAGAAATTGTTAGTTAAACTGCATTATTACTTTTGCTTTAAGACATGTGTGGATTTTCTTAAAAAAATCAAAGCATTTTAAGATCGTTATTTTTTATTGTTTTTCCCAAAAAACAACTTAGTCCTTGCGGGGCAGGAAGATGTCCTCTATTTTTTATAAAATTTTTTTTGGGTGATCTTGACAAGCCTATGCAACTTTTGAGACCTCTAAAAATACGATCTAAATCTTTGGATACGGCCTACTGCTCAATCGAGAATGCTAATTTTGATAAGATCGAATCACGCCTAGTTTCCTTGGCTATATTTTTAAAATTCAGATTTAAATGGTTTTATTCCTGGACAAAATTAATGTAACTACATTCTTTGTAATCAGAAGCTGTTGACGCTTGAGGAATTCTTGATAAACAATCTGCATCATTAAATGTACCTTTTACAAATTCAACCGTATAGTCAAAACCAGACAAGATCAGTGCCCATCTCTGAATTCTGGCAGAAGCCATTAGAGGCAAGCCCTTGTTCTCGCCGAAAATTGTGATGAATAGTTTGTGGTCTGTTCGTGTTCGTAAAACGAATTTGTGACCCAATAAATACTGGCGAAGCTAAGTCACACAGAAAATAATAGCTAAAGCTTCTTTTTCTAAAGTACTGTAGTTCCTTTCACACTTTGAAAGCGCCCTAGAAATAAAAGCAATAGGTTTAATCTTATTGTTTGGAAATTTGTGAGCCAGAATTCCTGCAACAGATGTATTACATGCATCTGTTGTGAGAACCAATTCCATATTTGAATTGAAGTGTACAAGGACTTGATCAGATGTAATATCAAATTTTATAGTTTGATAAGCTTTTTTACACTCTTGTGTCCAATCAAATTTAACATTATTTTTTAAAAGCTCATAAAGAGGAGACATTTTCTCAGCAAAACGATCAATAAACTTTGAATAGTAATTGGCCATACCTGTAAAAGCCCTCACTTCTGATACATTTTGTGGTTCTGGAGCATTGACTACACAAGCAATACGATCATCATTTTTCCTAAGACCTTCTTTATTAATTGTGAAGCCTAAATAAGATATCTGTGTCTGAAAGAATTTACATTTTTTTATATTAAGTTAAAATCCGGCTGATTTTAATTTGTTTAAAACCGCCTTGAGAGTTTCAATGTGTTCTTTTAAATTTGGTCCAGTGACCGTAATATCGTCCTGGTATACAACTACTTGGTTAATATCTCTGAACAAACTTTCCATAACCTTCTGAAAAATGGCAGAAGCAGTCTTAACCCCAAAAGGCAAACGTTTAACTTTAAATGTACCAATATGGGTGCTCCAAGTGCAAAGTTTTTGTGACTCTTCGTCTAACATTAATTGATTATAAGCCTGAGACAAATCAAGTTTGGTGAACAATTCGCCACCCTCCAAAGCTGCAAAAATCTCGTCTATTTTGGGTAAGGGATATTTGAAATCCTCAAGAAATTTGTTGATAGTGACTTTGTAGTCAGCACACAAGGCTTATTATATAAGGTTGCATACATTTTTGACGTTTTCTCATTTCGGCACCCTTATTTTGAAATGAGAGCAAAAGAGCGTAGTCATTTGAGTAAAGAACTGACACGGTTGCCTGAATATAATACTATTGGTAGTTTTTTGTAGTACTATTTGGTAGATAGAACACTAAAATTTTTGTTTAGTACTTTTATTGGTCCTTTTTTTATTCGGATGTCCTGATAAAATTAAGTCATTGAGTTTGATCTACCCCTATAATTTTAGTTTTGATTGAAGGATTTCAGTATTATGCCCTAAAAAAGGTTTAATGAAATAAATATATATTAAGAAAATCAAGAAAGACAGACCAAATAAATATTTTCATATTCGAAACTTTCATTGCATTGGACAACGGTGATCGTAAAAACCACATTTTGACAAAAATCAATATTTTAACACGTTGACGGACAGTTGCGTCTATAGCCGTCAAGTTCAAGTTCACTATGTGACATGACGGCAATAGCCGTCCAATACGAAACGGTCGTTTTTAGACACTGCGGCTGTAGCAGCACAAATGTCTAGAGTCCGCTGGCGCCATGACGGTTGTAGCCGCAACCTAATTAAAGGTGCTGAATTAATCACAATTAAGTGTATTTAAGCAGAAAGAGTAAAACTATACTTCTAATATTCTAAAAATTACAAAAACATATAGTGTCAATTTTCGAATTTCACTTGTTTCTACTGTCCGTCAACGTGTTAACACATCTTGACTTAGTAAGCACAATATACAGAAAACTGCACAAAACCCTGAAAAATACTTTTTTTTCTCGAGCAGCACAAAACCCTACTCTGCAAACGTCAAAATATTTTTGTTTACATAAAATAAAGATGCGTCAAAAAATGTACGCAACCTTAAATAAATCAACCTTGGTCAGGACATACACGTATGTCTCCATTCTGTTTTAATATTGGTACGAGAGGCGTACCCCACTCGGAGCTGTCAACCTGCTCTAACATGTCCTGATTTATTAAATCTTTTAATTTCTTTTGAATGGTAAAGGGCGAGGCTTAAAAAAAATTGTTTTAGCTCCATCACACATTTTTAATGAAATTTTAAAGCCATTAAATGCGCCTAATTGATCACTGAAAACTTCAGAAAATTCAGTTTTGACAGTATCAGCTAAAACTGAAAAATTGTCAGTTGAACTAACCGCGTTAACCTGAACTAAATCGAACTTGAATGCTTGCAAAAATGTGCGCCCTAATAATGGCGGATTTTTAGTTTTTTTCACAACAACTACAATTCTTTTAGTGATGCGTTGGTAAGAAATCGATGCGTCAAACTCACCTAACAACGAAATTCGTTCGCCACTGTAATCCACAGTGCACAGGGCCTAAGTATAGTTTTGTTTCTGATTTCCTTAAAAAATGAAGCTGAAACCAGTGTACATGGAGCGCCTGTGTCGCACGCAGCATTTATTTCTACACCCTCAATGATAACTGGAAGTGTGTAAATTCCATTACAAGTTTTATTCGTGTCAATACTGAAAATATAATTAGAAAATGTATTACATAAATTAGAAGAACTATTGCTATCAGAATCTGATACGTAATTTACGATGTTGTTCTTGCTGTGTTTGTTTCTGCAAACCGATGACAAATACCCCATTCTGCCGCAGCTATTGCATTTGAATTCCTTATACTTGCAATGTTGAGAATCGTGGTTGCGCCAACCGTAGTGCGCACAAGGTCTTTTTTTGTTTTCGTAGATTTTCCATCACCTTCATTCCTATTATTAGCAGTGCCGGAACGATGATTGCTGTTTCTCTGTTGAGCTTTTTTGTGTAAATAGTTGACAGTACTTTCCACATGAGATGTAACCTTCATTTTTGCACGTGACGCTAGCTTCGTCTCTGCAATCAGTGATTTTTTTAACGCCAGTTCAATGGTCAGTCTCTCATCTTCTTCGCAACTCTTTCGAAAATTTCATCCGGCAGCCCAATCACAAATTTTTCGAGAACAAACGCATCCAAATTTGTCGAAAATTTACAATTAAGTGCGAGTTGTTTTACCCTTGCAAACCACGCCGCAACTGTTTCGTCTTCTTTTCTAATAGCAGTGTGAAATTTTTTTCGTTCATGGAACACTATTGTAGGCGGAGTGAACTGAACTTGTAGCATTTGGCACAAATCTTTGTATGATTTAGATGACGGAGTTGATGGACTGCATAAGCTGTGTATTACACTGTAGGTGTCTGCGCCAATAGACTTCAGCAGAATTGCCTTCTTCTTTGTATCATCGTCAGTGCACTTAACCTCACAAAAGCGAATCTCCAAACGCTCCTTCCATATGTCCCATGACATGTGACTTGGTGCGAATTCCGAAACGTTGGATGACTGAAAAAGTGTGATGTGAGCGTTTCCATTATCTTCCGTTGTCGACATTTTTATTATTTATTAAATTTAATTTCAACACGTTTTTTCGATTTTTCGCGATTTTCTCGTCGCCAATTTGTAATGTCGCACGCTTTATTAGACGGTTGCAGAATAAGTGACTTTATTATAGCTCTTCTTTTCTTAAATTCTATTTTACATTCTATTTACATGGTTGCAAAATATAGTTACTTTTAAAGGTTGTCAGTACTTGTTGTGTTGCCATATTATTATGTTACATATACATATATAAATTAGCAAATACCTCACAATAAATTTTTACATTTTCGAAGAAATATTTCTTCACTTCTAGGAAATGGAAAAATTTCAATGTCTCTTATAATGATAAATATTTTTCTCGCACAAAAAAATGCTCATTTAAAGAGAAAAATTTATTGAAAATAAAAAATTTGTTCCTATATTTTTATAAAAAATTCACTATGAGAAATATTTTCTTCAATAAAAACAAACGTTTTCTCAAAAATAAAAAGTCTTTTTCTCTAAATTATTTATATATTTCTACTTCATAGAAGGTTTTTATCGTTTTTAGAGAATTGTTAGGATCACATTTGGAGAAAGACATTCCCTGGAGCAAAGACTATAGACTTTTTGACTAAAGACCATTTTTCTCTTAATACGATGCCTTTTTATCATATTCCGAGAAAATTTTTTCTGAATGCAGTTTAAAAAGTCATTTCGAGAAAAATGCGTTTTAAGTTTCTCTAAGCATGCATTTAATATGCATTTTATCTCAAAAAACTTCCCATTTTAAAAAATCCTATACGCATCGATTCGATTTTTGGATAGTCTTCGTTCAACTTCGGTTTTGGTCGATACTGTTCGGTTTTTTTTAATTTTTATATAGCTTATGCTCGTATTCGTTAAACTTCTTTTTTTTCGTTGGTCTTTGGTTCTTGACCTCGTTTGCGTCGGCTCATTCCTTGAGTTTTGTCGAAAGAACTTTTAAAAGCATAGGATCTATTTCAGTAACAGATACAAATGCCTGCCAAGTTAAATCAAAATCGGTTCATCCGTTTTGACGTGAATGATCCAGACATAGTTGATTGAATAAAGTGCCCTCTCACGGAAGTTTTCAGGTTATTTCACGTACCAAATTTTAGAAAAATCGGTCAAGTCATTTAGGAGTTATTGAGTCTTAAGAACGCACTACTTGAAGCCCCTTCTTGCGCAACTCTTTGGAATTTTTTATAGCCTTTGTTTTATCTTGGGAGCAGTTGAACCTTTATGCCAAATTTCATTGAAATCGGTCCAGGCGTTTAGAAGTTATTATAGAGTTCCACGCCCACAGACTTGCGCCCACTTTTTTACACCCCTTATGTTCTTTCTCTCTATCAAACGTATTTGGTGTCCAAATTTCAGCTCAATCGGATAAACGGTGCGCGAGCCTATACGGAACAGACAGACAAACATTTGATTTTATATATTAAAAAATAGATAATAGCTAAACTTTATGTTTTATTTACGTCAATTATTTTTTTAAACAAATTTTAACTTAAAATGTTCGGATGAAAATTTAAGTAACGTAACGCCAGCAGAGCTGCCACTCTCAAAAATTTTTTTCTACCAAATTTCATCCAAAAATTTACCAAAATTAAAACAATTTACCAAACACAAAAAAATGTTATTTTTGAGTTAAAGAAACAATACATTTATACATATTTTTTTATTAAATAAACATTTATTATACGCTTGAAGATATTTTATCGCTTTCCACATTGATCGCCTTTCCTTCTTTCTAATAACAAATCTAAACAGAAATAACATAATCGCTTAGAATATAAATTTTAAGAAAATCAATTTATTAAAAATAAAAACTTACTTATCCATCTTAGCCATGATACAAAAATACAGGTTTCATTGACAGTTACTTATTTTCTCTTGAGAAAGGAACTGGCTGCTGTCAAAAACGGCTCTTTTCTTCGATATATTTTTTGACAGTTTGAAGTAGTCGACGAAAACGTCACTACTACCTGTATTTTTGTATTATTATATTAGCCATCCATCAATTTCTTTCCTAAGCCGACGATCTAAGTAACTGCCAAATTCAAATTTTTGACATTTTGCTATGCGTTCATTCGTGTAATTTTCACTTGATGCGCTCAATTATATATTTTCAATCATAAGGGTGTTGCTGCACAATGAGTATGATTGATATAATTTTTATACAATCATTTTTTGAATAGCATTTTTATTTTTAATTTTCATTGATTTTAAATTTACCAAACCAAAAAAAAAATTTACCATTTTACCAATTCGAAATCTTTTTACCAAATTTGGTAATATTTTACCAAAACGGCAGCCCTGAACACCAGTAACGTCACGCCAGATGACTTAGCCTAATAAAAAAAACCGAGAAAAGATTTTTTAATTTGATAACCGGCAAAATAAACTCATATTATTTTAAATTCTTCCAAATAAAGTTTTGTATATAAAGTCTTGCCCAATTCGCAGAGTTTTGCAAATTTTCTAATCTAAGTCGAAAACCATTTCTGTTTTTTGTAACGTCACGCCAGTGCATATTTTTGCTTATATCTCTTAATTCAAACAGTCTATTGTTATAATTTTTTTACTTAATATAGAGCAACTTAATATAAAAAAAGTTTTTTAAACTTAGACTTCTTCATTCTTTTTTTTTAATTTTTTCGTACAAGACGTACATAACGCCAGTTTGGAAATGCCCATATGCATATATGTAGAAAAGGTGGCCATTCTATGAACTTGCTAGCGGTAAGAAAAGTTTAATTTAATATTTTGTTTGAAACTCTTAACTTTTTAATACGTTAAGGTATGCGACGCTGAGTTACACATAATATATTGTAACGCAAGATTTGGTGGCACAGCTCATGATGCATCGGTGTGGAGGTCAAGTGACTTGCGGCTTGAACTAGAGCAAAGATATGGTGGTGGTAGTCGTAATTTTTGGCTTCTAGGTATTATTTAAAGTTATATTTAAAAACACACATATATAATGAAAAATTTCAAATATGTGAAGCTTCCTTACCTGATGACTCCTTTTCAGGGAGAACATTTAAGTCTGGGCCAGCAAAATTACAATATGCAACACAAAAAGGCCAAAAATTGTATAGAACGCTGCTTCGGGTTATTAAAGTCGCGCTTAAGATGCCTGTTGAAAAAGCGTGTTTTATGCTACAACCCATTAAGAGGTGGCAGAATTATTAATTCCAGCATCGTTTTACATAACTTCGCGCTTATGACGAATGCCATTGAAGACGACTTTAATGACGATAATTCGGAAAATTATGTAAATAATGAAGCTGAAGATAAATTTCAAAATGAATCTTTACCAGCTGGAGTGCTTGCAAGGCAAAGAGTGGTAGACCATTCCTTTAATAATTAAAACATCATTATAAAACATAATAAACAAAACTAAATATTTAACTTCGTATTCTTTCAATTTTATTTACATATTTGCTGATTAAAAAAACTTAAACTAAATTAACTCAAATTAAATTAAATGAAATTTAACAACATGAGGCGATAGAATTTTAAAGTAAAAACCAGAAAATTTTTTTTTTAGATTTTTGACGCGCTGAATCCGAATGCGATCTCAGAATTGCTCTGTGACGTCAGGTTATTGAGATACAGTTTTTGCTTTTTTTGTGAAGTTATGTATATTTTTTTAATTTTAGGTTAATCCATCTCAAAAACCTGACGTAAAAGAATAATTTTGATGCCAGGTTCAGCGCACCAAAAACCTATGGGAAAGTAGTCTGTGTTCTGCTAAAAAATTTGTTGACCTGTGTTATCTCTCTTATATGTATACTTAATTTTGAATAAATTCTTTCAAAACATTAGATAAATTATTAATTGCAATAACATTTTGACTGTCCATGTGTGGTTGTTTCTCAGCAATAATCATTTGGAATTTTTGCTCCTCCAATTCGAAAAGTTTTCTGCTGCTATCTTGTGCAGAAAGGTTTCGTTTCTGGGCACGTGTGGTGGTTGAAGATTGCACTCCCGAAGCAACTGCTGGCGTTTCTTGCAATTGGATTTCCACTCCCGGTGTAATTGCTGGAGTTTCTTGGAATTGTAATTCTTCGTCTTCTAAAAACTAAAAATAAATGTTTTTATTACTACTGTATTAAAAATATACTATTATTCGAACGAAGCGAGTCCGGTATAGAAAAGTATATATATTCTTGATCAGCGTCACCACGTGAGTCGAGCCATGTCCGTCCGTCCGAGCGTCTGTCCGTCTGTGTGTTGTCCGTAAACACAGGATAAGAAGAAGGAGTTGAGATAATTAAAAGAAACTCGGTACACATAGTCACATGGACTCAAGGATCTGCACTATTGAATACTTTTGGAATCCGTCCACGGACACACCTACCTCCCACACAACTCAAAAATTTAAAACTGCAAAAATAAGCTCATAGTTAACCTACAACAATAAAATTTGGTACACATGTGTTTTATATCAACACAAAGATGTTTTCAAAAAATGGGTGTCATCCGTTAAAGAACACACTCACCTCCCATGCAACCCAAAAATTTAAAACTCAATAAATACGCTCCTATTAAACCTACTGATATAAAATTTAGTACAAATGTTTTTAATAACAAAACAAAGATGTGTTTTGAAAATTGACGTCATCCGCCCACGGACACGCCTACTTCCCATACAACGCAAAAATTGAAAACTGCATAAATAAGCTCATAATTAACCTACAACAATAAAATTTGTTACGTATGCATTTTTTATCAAAACAAAGATATCTTCGATAAATTTCATCCGCCCACGAACACGCCCACCTCCAATACAACCCTAAACTTGAAAACTCAAAAAATAAGCTTGTATTTAACCTACAGACTTAAAATTTAGTACGTATCTTTTTTATAATAACCCAAAGATGTTTTTGAAAAAGGGACATCATCCACCCACGGACACGCCCATTTTCAAGACTATTGTTGTAATTTGAAAATGTAGCTTTAGGATATTTCATAGTCGGGCTAGACCGACTTTACTCTTTCTTTACTTGTTCTCTCTAAGTCAGTATATGGAACTATTGCTTTTTTTAAATATATGCACACACACATTAGTTTTTAAACTTTAATATAATGGACATGAAAAAGCCATCTTTTAACGTTATTGAATATTATTTAATGTTATTACCTCAATTTGGCTTGCTTCCTCTAATTCTGTTGAAAAAATTTCCGTATCGGGAAATTTCCCAGAGGCTCTCTATAATTATTGATTATCGTGATTAAAGAAAAGCCATTACAGCTTTATATATTTATACTTGCCAAGGAATCAGTTACTGGGTACTCAACAACTCCTTCTTTGCGCATCACGCCTACAATTCGCTCGTCTAGCTCTGTCAGCTTCTTAGAGCTGCTTATGATGCCACCTCCGGTTCGATCCATTGCAGCTTTTAAATCTTGGGCTTTTTGCTTTGCCTTGCTCCTAATGAAAATGCATTATTTTAGCTATCTATATACAGGGTGTCGCGCAACTGAGTGCAAATATTTACGGAGATGAAAGGTAATGTCAAGTTGAGCAATCGTATGGGAGGGGGGCCTATTTTCACATTCTTAGGAGCTACAGAGTTAATAAGTATTTCACGATTTTGATTCAAATTATTGTTTCTAGCACAAAAATTAACTCACAGAAAACTTATTTTGAGGAGGTAGAATATAGGAACATATGGAGGTAGGATAAAATATCATAAGATAATATCATTGTTTTCTTATAAGTATAATTTTTTTAGTACAGTCAACTTTTTTATTTTAAGAGATATGTTTATGTTTTAAGCTTCATTGAAAAAAATTGAATAGATTTATTATGAAAAATAATTGAATTTATTACGTGAAGTTCTGAGAAATTTGGACTCAAAGATGAAATTTAATAGTTTCCACCGATTGATTTCATCTTCAGACGAGCACAGCTCAAGAACGGTTAAGTCGGTGAGGTTTGTTGATATACCGTTAGAAAGGTGATTTTATTGCCTTTACAATAAGCTCTCAAAATAAGTTTTGTGTGCGTTAGTTTTTGTGCTAGAAACATTATTTTCAAAATCGTGAAATACTAACTAACCCTGTAGCTCCTAAGAATGTGAAAATAGACCCCCCCTCGGATACGATTTTTTGCTCAACTCGACATTAATGGTATTCCCTAAACGATGAAAATTTCCCATTTCGTAAACTAGTAAAATTCCGAGCCTCTGTTAAAGGAACGCACCTTTAGAGATCTGATAAATTTGTCATGCATATGTCAAAAACAGCAGATCAATAAAAAAATTAAAAATAATATAACTTCATTATTCATCATGCCGTAACAAATCGACCGAAAATTTGTTCGTAGAATCTGTTTGCTCTAGGTTTCTAAAATGGGAATAATTGAGTTAGCTGCCAAACTTAAGTGCTCAGTATTTATCTACTCCAAACTTTTCCGGGCAATTTTTATCCTCATCCAATACCAATTGCAGCAGTTCTACTGTCTGACAGAGCACCCAACATGTGACGAAGTGTTTCTTTTCCTTTTTGAAGCACTGCCACTATCCACTTCTATGCTTGCCAATTGGGATGAATTAAGCGCGAAAATAAATAAAAAAACACCACACACTTTTTGACAGTTTGACAGCTGAAAGTTTAACCAAACTTTTTTACATTGTTTAAGCACAGAAATTGTAGCTTAAACATTGTAAAAAAATCGCTAAACTCGGAAATCGCTAAACCAATTGATATGAAATTTTCAGGAAAACTGTAGCAACTCTGTATTCTGAGTGTTTCTGTAAAGTTTGGTATCAAAATAACATGGGAGCGTGGCACTACCCATATGGCCCTAATTATACCCTAAACCTGAAAGGTCAGGGTATATTAACTTTGTGCAAACGTTTGTAACGCATAGAACGAAGCGAGTCCGGTATAGAAAAGTACATATATTCTTGATCAGCGTCACCACGTGAGTCGAGCTATCCATGTCCGTCCGTCCGTCTGTGTGTTGACCGTATACACAGGATAAGAAGAAGGAGTTGAGATAATTGAATGAAACTTGGTACACATGGTCACATGAACCCAAGGATCTGCACTATTGAATATTTTTGGAATCCGCCCACGGACACGCCTACCTTCCATACAACGCAAAAATTGAAAACTGCATAAATAAGCTCATAATTAACCTACAACAATAAAATTTGGTGTCTACGTGTTTTGTTTCAACATAAAGATGTTTTCGAAAAATGGGTGTCGTCCGCCCATGGACACGCCTACCTCCCATACAACGCGAAAATTGAAATCTGCATAACTCAGCTCGTAGTTAACCTACAACAATAAAATTTGATATGTGTGTGTTTTATATCAATACAAAGATGTCTTCGAAAAATTGCTGTCATCCGCTTACTGACACGCCCACCTCCCATACAACCCAAAAATTGAAAACGCAATAAATAAGCCTCTGTTTAACCTACAGAGCTAAAATTTGGCACGTAGGTTTTTATGACAAGAAAAATATGGTTTTGAAAAATCCGCCTTCGGACACGCCTACCTCCCATACAACCCAAAAAGTTTAAAACTTAATAAATGAGGTTATGTTTGTCATAGAGAAATTAAATTTGGTATGAATGTATTTTATACCAAAACTAAGGTGTGTTCAAAAATTGGGAATAATCCGTCCATGAACACGCCCACCTCCCATAGCGAAAGCACAATAAAGGCATTAACTGTGAGCTATAGGAATAAAACTAGGTATGTGTAAATTTTTCATCAACATTTACATGCATATAAAATATAGGCTTCATCCGCCCACGGACACGCCCATTTACAATAAAATTTTTTTTTGTTTTTGAAAGTGGGTGTAGGGTATTTCATAGTCGGCCTAGACCGACTTTAGACTTTCTTTACTTGTTTTTGATATCGAATAGCTTTGGAATCACATGTTGCATAGCCTCAAATTTCAGTATTCGAGCTCAATTAGCACGTGCTGATTTCCTGGTAACATTTTCTGTGCGTTAGACAAGGGGCGTGGCACTTTTTATGTCTTCAAACTTTTCGGTATAACTTTCGAAATATAAGTCATACATTTCTGAAACTCGGAAAGAAAAAAATATTTAGTCGTGTCCTTCGACTAGAAAAATTGAGCGAGCATTGGAGAAGGGGCGTGGTACAATACAATTCAAATTAATGTTAAATACAGATTAGCGTTGGTACTAAATGTAGCATAACATTGAAACTCAATATAAAAATATGGCCATTTCTTTCTACCAAAAAATTGAGGTAAAAAACCAATTCAAAATTATGATTTGCACAAGTATGTGTGCCTTCCTTTACAAGCTTAATTTTTGATTGAATAGGTTTGGAAGTTAAAATCACAGAACTTTTAGGTATTGGACAATACGCGTGGTATCAAATTAGACAAGTTTTAAGATATATAATTTGGATGTGCTATTTGGATTGGATTGGATGTGCACATTTTGAAAAATCAAAAGCATTTTATTTATTGACATGCCAAACATGAAAATTGAACACAATTCGCGGATCAGAAAAATTTGTAACTATTAATTTGGATGATTTGAAAAAAAAATATTACAAACCGGGTGTATCGAGGCTCGTTGGTTCACATAACACAACTATCGCCACTTTTATATGATTAAAACAATAGCACTATATGTTTCGTGAAAACATTCTTACCTATCATGAGCAAACTCACAGTGCTCCGCCAAGTATTTTACCAATTGTTCGATAGTAATTCGACAGGAATTGTTTTCCATTTTATTATAAAAATATAATTATGTTATGTTTATGTTTCTTTTTTAAATATAACTTACTTACTACGGCGATATCTTTGTAAATAAAAAACTGCAATTTATGCCACGAAACTTTAAATAAACTTTACAAAAAATTGGCGTACGTCATTTCACGGAAACAAAGTTGTTGAAGTGAGAGTTTCAAAGTATATAGAGTTTCAAACAAGTACCCAATAAACCACATAGCGGACTCGGTTTAGTTTTGAATTAGTAATGAAACCGAGAACTCGGATTAGATATCTCGTATTCGATTCGAATTCGAAACGAGTCCGCAATCTCGTAAATAAAATAAATTCTTATATATCTGCAATTAATCGTCGCAACATTGATTTTTTTGTTTTTAAATTCGTGATCCCTTCAGATTTTTTAAAAAATAGAGAAAAAAACACCAAAAGCAAAAAAAAAACTGATAAGTTTTTTTGTCTGAGTTGGGAGTTAAACCCACTTCTTCAAACGTTTGTTTTCATAACCAAGCAAATTACGCCGCTTCAAAACAACAACTGCGATAGGCTAGTGGATAACGTAGCAGACTGGCATCCGGGGGACGTGGGTACGACTCCTGAACATGTACTTTTTTTTTTCTTTTTTGTAACAAAAATAATCTTATAATCTTTTATCATAATAATCGATTTGCGTAAGACACGAATATATTAAAAAAATTTAATTTAAAAAAAAAATTGCCAAAATTATTCGAAAACGATTTGCTAATGTTGAAATTCTCGCTTCGGCAGTGATTCGATTATGATAAAAAATGTCGCTTCGAGAATGAAATGTGCATTTCTCCCGCCCTTGGGTTCATTAGCAAAACATTTTCGAACTTCGTTTTCGAAATAAATGTCCGAGATCTCAGATTTACCTCGAATTTGAGGCAAATTCGTTTGGTTTATTGGGTAAGCATTTATTTTGGCTGGTTCAACCAGCCGCGTACTGTGGGGGGGGCGAGGGGGGCGGTCCGCCCCAGGCGGCATTATTTAAGGGGCGGCACTGAAGCTAAATTTACCCTTTTGAATAACTGGTGTTTTCGAGTAACTCGAAAATTTTCGAGTTTTTGAGGGCTTTAACTTATCAGTGGAAATACCCAGTAGTGGAATTTTCGTTTGATTATGGCGGATTGTAAGTTCAGAGTGCATATTAAAAATTAAGACTTATGCGTAAAATTAATAATAATTAATAATAATTATAATTTTATGTCGTATCTTTTATAATTTTGTGTGATTTTTGAAGGGATTTTACTATTTTAATAAAATCACTTTGGAGGGCAGTTAGGTGTGGTCTATACTTAGGTGGGTCATATTTTAATTTAATAATTTAATTCTTAATTTTTGAGAAATAGTTTTGAGAATGACCACAAGGTTCAGCAGCTTCATGCTCTTGCTGAAAAATACGCAATTCTTACTCCTTTGATTCTTCTGAATGATAAGTTGGAATGCAAACTGAATGAACTCTGTCACGAAGATATTGACAAGGAAGAGTTTCTCGTTGAGAGAAAAATACTTCAGAATTTTGTTTCTATTGCGCACAAACAAACTGATTCTTGTATGAAAGGTCCACTTGAACTTTTACAATTTATTTTTAAATTAAGTCTAGAAAACGCAGTTCCAAACATTGTTATACTTTTACGCATCTTTCTTACCATTGCTGTTAGTGTTGCTACTTGTGAAAGGAGCTTTTCTAAGTTAAAACTCATAAAAACCTACATTAGAACTACAATGAGTATGTCTAGCCTACAAAATCTTGCCATATTATCTATAGAATACAAGTTAAGTAATGAAATAGACTTTGACAATGTAATTAACGATTTTGCTAATAAAAAAGCAAGAAAAATAACAATTTAATAAAATGTTAAATAAAAAAAAATTATAGTTTTAAAAATTCATTTTTCGGTGTCATTTAAGAGGTAACTTTTTTTATCGTTGGCGTTATTCTAATATGACGTAAGTCAACATTTGGAATAACAGCGATTATTAACGTTTAAGGTAGATTGATCAAAACTACATTTTTGTTTTTTTTTAATTTTCAACGCTTTTAATGCTTGAATACATATTTAAATACATTTGAAATTAGTTTAGTTTGCCACTTCAACATTAGATAATTTTGACTTAAGTCGCACGTTGGGAAAAAATCAGGCAAAACGCGAGCATTGCGATGATATCTCAACTTTTTTTCTTGGTTTTTAATAATGATTTAATGATTTTGGTTATATTTAATGATAGGCCATTTTTTTAAGGCCTTACCACTTTTTTTTAGTCATGCCTAACTACAAAAATATTTAATCAAAAATTTCACTAAACGTATCAGCTTACCAAAATGCTCATGAAAACTTCAAACTAAAGTCAAAATAAATTAAATTTTCAACAATAAATCACAATAAACTAGACTTTAAATTTGTGTCCCTAAAAGTTTGGTTCTGTGATAAAATAAGGAGATGTACTTCCTTGAAATAGCATAAATTTTAAGAAAATATACAAAAATAATAAATTTTCTTTCAAATGCAACTTCCACAGGTAATCTCGGGTAATGATCAGAACAATACATATGAAAATATAAAGCTCAATAAAAACATGGCACCAAATCTGTTTGCTACTTGTTTCAACCTTTTTTGTTATTTTTTTATATTATAAAAGCCTTAAATGCTTTTTTAATTTTTTTTTTAAATTTGCTTAATTAATAATTTTAAATAATATAGATTTAACCAATAAAGCTAATACAGAATTCTTAATTTTATGTTGAAGCTAAGCATCAGCACTAAAAAGTTTAAAAACTGTTGCACTGTTTAGAGATCTTTTTACCAAGAGAGATGTAACTGTTGCTTTCGCCGCTATCGAAAAGGAATCAGCCAAAGTGGGTTTGACGGTGAACGAGGGCAAAACAAAGTATATGCTGTCTGCAAATAGCGAAGTGCGGCGTCTAGGCTCCCATGTTACAGCAGGCAAATATAACTTTGAAGTTGTCAAGGAGTTTACATACCTTAGCACCGCCGTAAACAGCAACAACAATGTCAACCTGGAGATAAAGCGAAGAACAACAATTGCTTATAGGTGCTACTACGGGCTAAGTAAGCAATTAGGTTCCAGAGCCCTCTCTTGATCGACAAAACTAACACTCTACAAGACGCTCATCATACCTGTGCTTCTCTATGGCGCTGAGGCATGGGTGGTATCGCAAACAGATGCAGCCGCTCTTGGGGTGTTCGAGAGGAAAGTTCTTCGCAAAATCTTTGGTCCTGTTCGAGTTGGCGACGACTATCGCATTCGAATGAACCACGAACTGTACGAGCTCTACGACGACATTGACATAGTCCAGCATATAACAATTCAGCGACTACGTTGGCTGGGTCATGTCTTTCGTATGGATGAAGAAGCTCCAGTGAAAAAGGTGTTTGAGGCGAAAGCCGAGGGTCGACGACGAAGAGGAAGGCCATGCCTCCGATGGATTGACCAGGCCGAGGAAGCCCTTACCACGCTTGGTGAAAGAGATTGGAGACGGCGCGCGCGAAGCAGAGACGCCTGGCGAGAACTGATGAAGTCGGCCGTAACCCGTCAACGGGTTGTCATGGCCACCTAAGTAAGTCAGTAAGACCTTATTTTACTTTCATAGATAATCTGTTTTAAAAATTTGACTTACATGGGCGAAGCCACGCCCAGTCTTCCAATGTTCGTTCAAGTTTTCTAGTATAAAAACTTGATCAATTATTTACTCCATATTAAGTTTTGTTATCATCCGACATTTTGTTCCAAAACTTTTTTATATGAATATTTTTTATTGTATGTGCGGTGACACGCTCTCTGACCACTGCTTGCCCACTTTTGCCAGTCAAAGGACACGAATAAATAGTATGGGGCTTAAAGTTTCTTTGATGTGTACATTAGGGCGTATCGAAAAATTTAGATCGTATTCCAAGAGGTCTCAAAAGTTGCATGTGGTTGTCAAGACATGCCAAAAAAAATTTTATGAAAATAAAAGGACATCTTCTCTCCCCGCAAGGACATTTTTTGAGTTAAACTGTATTTAAATTTTTGCTTTAAGACACAGGCAGTTATTCTTAAAAAAATCAAAGCATTTTAAGACCGTTATTTTTAACAGTTTATCTCAAAAAACAACTTTGTCCTTGCGGGGGAGGAAGATGTCCTTTTATTTTCATAAAAATTTTTTTGGCAGATCTTGACAACCACTCGCAACTTTTGAGACCTCTTAGAATGTGAAATTTGAAAAAATAATGCAATTCGATACGCTCTAGTGTACATACCTAGAGTTCTAAATTTATACCTAAAATTTGAGCTGATCAAAAAGTCACACGCCTCTTGTATAAAGCTTACAAAATGTTACCAATGAAGCGACACGTGTAAATTGAGATTAAATGCCTAATTATGGGATTCTACGACTTGTTATTTCAAAGCTAAGCGGTATTGCAAATTAGGTTACATAGGAGGTGCCACGCCTCTTGTATCGATTATTTCCAAACAGCAACACTTGCAAGGCCTTGCGACAGCTACCCTGAAAAAAATCATATCAATTGGTTTAGCGGTTTCTGAGTCTATAACTAACACACACATACGTGCATCAGTTTTATATATACATAGATTGTTCCTTTTTTTGAATGTGAAAGGACACTTAAGATTCTGAAAATCGTTAAGTGTAACGATATTTTTATAATTACATGTTTTTTTATTGTACTGCATTTTATATTATTTGTTCACTACTTTATATATCCTAAATAAATTTTATTTTCAACTGTAGGGTATAAGTGTAGAGTGTATGCAATGACAAAATTTTATTATGCCAGGTTACTCCTTAAAAAATACTTGTTCACGTGTCAATATATCAGCTTTATATTTTAGCTAATATAGAAATGAGAGCAAAAATAGACTTATAGCGCGCGTTTTGCTCCATTTTTTCCCAACGTGCGTCTTATCAGAAATAGGTTGATGATATGTATACTAGAATTTGTTTTTATATAATTGAGAACAATGAAAGTTCACATTCTACAGTGAAAACTATGCATTAAAATCCCTATATTAATATCAAAGATGGTTTTTTTTATTGCATATAAGAGGGGCGGCAAATTTGAAATCCGCACCGAACGCTTAGCCTCTCGGTACGCCACTGGGTTCAACTTAAAATACCCCCACAGCCGTATTTGAGTATACTCGACGTTAGTATAGGCGTAGTTTTTATCCAATTAATCAGAATTTTAAACTATGGGTAAATTTTATACATAAAAGGTTATGTCTAAAATATTAAGTTAACTAATGAAAGCGCTTCGATAGAAGGTAGGCGTGGTTTCTATTCGATTTTTGTAAAAAATAATTGCAACTGTTAAGAGTTTTATGCCAAATTATTTATGAAGTAACATGTTGCTTCAAGAATGAGTTTCTTTACAAAACAAACCGAGAAAATAAGTCATGGTTTTGGGTGCTACCTGTGGTTTCTGCAGTCCACTTACTTTCAAAAACCAATTAAAATATTTTTAAAGTTTTCCTATACTTTTGCTAGGTGCATAATTTAAAGTGTTTTCTTCCTTACAAATGCATAACATGGATTTATAATATTTAAAAAGAAAAAAAAACGGAAAATCTATTTCGACATTTATACTGTCGATGAAATTTTTTTATTTATTTTATTTATTTATTTATTTATTTAAAAGCCTTGCATAGTATACTTAGAACTAAATAGGTTCTCTTATATTACATAATGTTATAGATAACAACTTCGTTTACTAAGGAGTATTCTGGCTAAATTTTAATTTTATGACTTAAATCAGATCTTACTTATCAACTAAGTTTATTTACTTAAATTCATTATATTTCAAATTTAATTTATTTATTTATTACTAGCGGCTGTAACCCGGTGTTACTCGGGGTTGTGACTCGAGCACAGAAAAAGGACGATTTTCAAAACTGCTCTCATTTTAACATTTTTTAAATTATCAATTAAATTTTAAAATTTTTTAAATTATCGTTTTTTGGGATTTTGACCCCTCCTTCCGTCGAAAGTGTTTAGTCAATTTTCCGTAAACTGTACCTGCCAGGCATGATTAAAAAAAAAATTACATCTTCAACGTCTCGATATAACGTCTGGTTTCTGAGGTCACCCAAATGGTCACCCACACTCAGAAAAAAACACATATCTTTCTCCGGTGAAAAATTTCTCTATTTTCGATAATAGATAACAATTATATCTTTTTCAAATGAAATTTTGTTCAATTAAAATAAATTTTCACATTTTCGAAGAAATATTTCTTCACTTCTAGGAAATGGAAAAATTTCAATGTCTCTTATAATGATAAATATTTTTCTCGCACAAAAAAATGCTCATTTAAAGAGAAAAATTTATTGAAATTAAAAAATTTGTTCCTATATTTTTATAAAAAATTCACTATGAGAAGTATTTTCTTCAATAAAAACAAACGTTTTCTCAAAAATAAAAAGTCTTTTTCTCTAAATAATTTATATATTTCTACTTCATAGAAGGTTTTTATCATTTTTAGAGAATTTTTAGGATCGCATTTGGAGAAAGACATTCCCTGGAGCAAAGACTATAGACTTTTTGACTAAAGACCATTTTTCTTTTAATACGATGCCTTTTTATCATATTCCGAGAAAATTTTTTCTGAATGCAGTTTGAAAAGTCATTTCGAGAAAAATGCGTTTAAAGTTTCTCTTAGCATGCATTTAATATGCATTTTATCTCAAAAAAATTCCAATTTTAAAAAATCCTATAAGCATCGACTCGATTTTTGGATAGTCTTCGTTCAACTTCGGTTTTGGTCGATACTGTTCGGTTTTTTTTCATCTTTATGTAGCTTATGCTCGTATTCGTTAAACTTCTGTTTTTTCGTTAGTCTTTGGTTCTTGACCTCGAAAGAACTTTTAAAAGCATAGGATCTATTTCAGTAACAGATACAAATGCCTACCAAGTTCCATCAAAATCGGTTCATCCGCTTTGACGTGAATGAGCCAAACATAGTTGATTGAATAAAGCGCCCTCTCACGGAAGTTTTCAGAAATTTAAATAGCCTCAATTCTGTTGCAGGTTTAAATTATTTCACGTACCAAGTTTTAGTAAAATCGGTCAAGTCATTTAGGAGTTATTGAGTCTTAACAATACACTACTTAAAGCGCCCTCTTGCGAAAGTCTTTGGAATTTTTTATATTTTATGTTTTATCTTGGTTGCAGTTGAAAGTTCATACCAAATTTCATTGAAATCGGTTCAGGCGTTTAGGAGTTATTGAGTCTAATAATGCACTACTTAAAGCGACTTTTGCGTAAGTCTTTGGAATTTTTTATATTTTATGTTTTATCTTGGGTGGAGGTGAACGTTCATACTTACTTACTTAGATGGCGCTTACACCCGTTGGTCGGTTTTGGCCTGGTCTAAGAATTTGCGCCAGCCTCTTTTGTCGTGCGCTTGCTGGCGCCAGTTGGAAATTCCAAGCGTCGTCAGGTTATCCAATGCCTGGTCTTTCCAACGGAGATGCGGTCTTCCTCGTCTGCGTTGGCCACCGCTGGGTACCGAATCCAATATTTTTTTCGCTGGAGCTTCGTCGTTCATTCTCTCGACATGACCTAGCCAGCGAAGCCGCTCTATTTTAATACGCTTGACTATATCGATGTCGGCATATAGCTCATACAGCTCGTGGTTCTATCGTATTCGGTACTCGCCATTGACGCAGATTGGACCATAGATCTTTCGAAGGATTTTTCTCTCGAACGCTCCCAAAGTCCTTTCATCAGAGCTGCTCAACGTCCAGGTTTGTGATGCGTATAGTAGGACGGGCATGATTATTGACTTATAGAGCGTCAGTTTTGTTCGTCGAGAGAGAGCTCTGCTTCTCAATTGCCTACTGAGCCCAAAGTAACACCTGTTGGCAAGAGTTATCCTTCGTTTAATCTCAATACTGATATCGTTGGAGGAGTTAATACTGGATCCCAGGTAAACAAAGTCCTTCACTACCTCAAAGGAGGTGTTGTCAACAGTGACGTGGTTTCCAAGACGCTGGGACTGTTGTTTGTTGACACGAGATACTTCGTTTTATCTGCGTTCACTGCAAGACCCATTCGACTCGACTCTTTTTCTAGCCTGGAGAATGCTGCACTGACTTCGCGCGTATTTTGGCCAATGATGTCAATATCATCAGCATACGCCAGCAGCATAACGCTCTTATAGAAAATTGTGCCGCTGCGTCTCAGGTCAGCAGCTCGGATGATCTTCTCCATTACTATATTAAAGAAGTCGCACGATAAGGAATCACCTTGTCTGAAACCTCGCTTGGTATCGAACGGAAGGGAGAGGTCCTTCCCGATTTTCACTGCGCTGCTGGTGTTGTACAGTGTCAGCCTGCAAAGACGTATTAGCTTCGCAGGAATACCAAATTCAGACATGATGGAGTATAGGTGACTCCTTATTGGACTATCGAAGGCGGCTTTGAAATCGACAAAGAGATGGTGCGTGTCGATTTGTTTTTCGAGGGTCTTTTCCAAGATTTGTCGGAGCGTGAAGATCTGGTCAATGGTGGACTTTCCAGGTCTGAAGCCACACTGATAAGGTCCAATCAGTTGGTTGACGATGGGCTTTAGTCTTTCACACAATACGCTCGACAGGACCTTATATGCGATATTTAGAAGGCTAATCCCACGGTAGTTGGCGCAAATGGTGGGATCGCCTTTCTTGTGGATTGGGCAGAGCACACTGAGGTTCCAATCATCTGGAATGCATTCTTCCGTTCATACCAAATTTCATTAAAATCGGTACAGGTGTTTAGGAGTTATGACGTCTTTAAAACGCACTACTTAAACTGCCCTCTTGCGGAACTCTTTGGAATTTTTTATAGCCTATGTTTTATCTTGGGCGCAGTTGAATCTTCATACCAAATTTCATTGAAATCGGCCCAGGCGTCTAGGAGTTATTATGGAGTGCCACGCCCACAGACTTGCGCCCACTTTTTTACACCCCCTATGTTCTTTCTATCTATAAAACGTATTCGGTGTCTAAATTTCAGCTCAATCGGATAAACGGTGCGCGAGCCTATACGGAACAGACAGACAGACAGACAGACAAACATTTGATTTTATATATAAGACTAGCGGATGTAACCCGGTGTTACTCGGGGTTGTGCCTCGAGCACTGAAATAGGACGATTTTCAAAACTGCTCTCATTTTTAAGTTCTTAAAATTATCAATTCAATTTTAAAATTTTTTAAATTATCGTTTTTTGGGGTTTTGCCCTCTCCTTCCGTCGAAAGTGTTTAGTCAAATTTCCGTAAAAAGACATGATTAAAACAAAAATTACATCTTCAATGTCTCGATCTGACGTCTGGTTTCTGAGAAAAATGGACACCCACACTCAGAAAAAAAACACATATCTTCCTCCGGTGAAAAATTTCTCTATTTTCGATAATAGCAATTTTCTCTTTTCAAATAAAATAAATTTTCACATTTTCTAAGAAATATTTCTTCACTTCTAGGAAATTGAAATATTTCAATGTCTCTTATCATGACAAATATTTTTCTCGCACAAAAAAATTCTCATTTATACAAAAAAATTTTTGAAAATGAAAATTTGTTCCTATATTTTGATAAAAAATTCACTAAAAGAAGTATTTTCTTCAATAAAAACAAATATTTTCTCAAAAATAAAGAGTCTTTTTCTCTAAAATCGAATTATTTTTATATATTTCTCTTTTTCATAGAAGGTTTTTATCATTTTTGGAGAATTTTTAGGATCGCGTTTAGAGAAAATCATTCTCTGGAGCAAGGTGAATACCATTTTTCAGTAAATATGATGCCATTTTTATCATATTCCGAGAAACTTTTTTCTGAGTGCAGTTTGAAAAGTCATTTCTTAGCATGCATTTAATACGCAATTTTATCTCAAATACATTCCAATTTTAAAAAATCCGGTCGATACTGTTTGGTTAATTTTTTTTCATCTTTATGTAGCTTCTGCTGGTATTCGTTAAACTTCTTTTTTTTCGTTCCTCCTTGGGCCTTTGCTTCGTTTGCCTTCGGCTCATTCCTTGATTTTTGTCGAAAGAACTTTTAAAAGCATTGGATCTATTTCAGTAACAGATACAAATGCTTGCCAAGTTCAAATCAAAATCGAAATTCACGCCCACATACGTCCACCCACTTTCTTACACCCCCTGTGTTCTTTCTCACTATGAAAGGTACTTGGTGCGCGAGCCTATACTGAACAGACAGACAAACATTTTATTTTATATATTAGATAACAACTATCTTAATAATAAAGTAAAAGGAAAATTAAAAAAAAAGTTTTCTCAAGAATGAGTTTATGCCAATAAATACAGTTTCTAGCATTCATAAAAGTACTTAAATCACATCCGAGTATAGCATTTCTGAAACTAGACAAATGATCAAATTTTCGCAAGCCATAGACGTAGCGTGTATCATAATTAAAGGCAATTTGAAGTTTTAACTGTGAAGATGAGTCGAGTTTACTGTATACTATTTCCGAGTACGTTATAACTAGTAGGATCAGTTGAATCACCAACTTACGTTTTACATTTACAGGAACAACATAAGCTGACATTCTCAAATTGCGAAGGACATAATAAACTTTTTTGACTACAGAGTTAACATGATCAACACATGAAAGAGACGAATTAATATGGAAACCAAGATTAACAATTTTAGACACAACAGTAAGCTTATTTGTTCCAATAAATAAGTCTGGGACATCATTTATACAATTTTTATTCCTACAAATAGGAAGAACATAAGAGTTTAAAGCATTTAGTTGAAGACCATTACTACTGGCCCATTTCTCAATACTGCTAAGAAATTCATTCATTCTACAACAAAGATCTTCAAGAAGCAAAGTTTGCCGAGACAGATACAGCTGTACATCATCAGCATAGGCATGAACAGAAGAATTTTTGCATACATAGAAGTGTCGTTTATAAACATTGAAAATAATAAAGGTCCAAGTATAGATCCTTGTGGAATACCGCTAACGATTTGCTTATATTGACAGGATAATTGTCCGACAATAACTTTGTGAACCCTATTGAACAAATAACACTGGTTTACAAATAACGAAAAGTTGTTTGTACTTGGAATGCCGCTATTCTTTTCTCATGTAAAATCGGTCGTTGATTCCGAAAAAAAAATTTTTTTTTTTCTGTCACTCCGTTTTCGAGATATTGCCCACTGTAGGGTTTTCAACGAAAAAAAAGTTGGTTCCACTTAATTGCATATATCTCCTGAACCAACAACAGTAATCAAACAAATGATATATCAAATAAAAGCTAATAATATTTCTTACAAACAATGCCAACATTATTTTTTGGTCGAGCTGTTAGTTTTGGCGGAATTAATTCAAATATCGGGGATTTTTTTTATTTTTCAGAAAAATTTCCAAAAAAAAAAACAAAATAGTTGCAAATTTCGTTAAGAAATCAAAATATTTTGTTACTTTTGATATTTTTTACTAAGAGCCTTTATTTTTCCAAAAAAAAATAAGCTATTGTTGAAGAAAATCTATTGAGAAATGAAAAAGTTGTGTTTAATGGAACGAAAGCATCCAAGTTATGTTTTTTTTACAAATTTGATTGTCATATAAATAAATTGGGTTATTGTACTATAATTTTTTATTTTTCATTTTTATTGTTCATAGGAATCAAGTCAAGAGTTTTGCGAAAGAAAAGATAAGAACAAACACGCTTCAATAAAAACAGGTAGGCTCACGACTGAGAGTGCAACCGTCGAAACCGTCTCAGCTAAACGTCTGATTTCGACACTTATGGCTATAAGAAAGAGAGCCTACCTGTTTTTATTATGCCATGTGAATACTTATTTTGTGTTTTTTTGACAGTTTCGGCGGTCGCGCTCTGAGTCGTGGACATACCTACCTTTATTGTACCTGCAGCACTTTCGAGATGCATAAAAGCAAAAACATTCATGCATTATACTAAAAAACGTGGCAAACAAAGGGACGCACAATTTGTAACGAAAGGAAAAAAAAAGATATACTTCAAAATAAAATGAGTAAAAGACTGCGAGAATTCCAGTGTAAAAACTACCCAGATATTTTCTGCTACGTGTGCGGTGAATTTACTTTCGAAAAGAAACGAGTCAATTTTACGAATTTACTCCAAATGTCATATCTACATTATTTTGGTATTGCGGCTGAGAACATTGGTGAATCATGGACGCCAAGTATTTTTTGTCAATCGTGCAAATTAATATTGTCTGAATGGAGCTCGGGTAAAAAACGATACATGAAATTCGATGTTCCGATGATCTGGAGACAACCGTTTTGCCACCTAAACGATTGCTATTTTTGTCTGGCCAAAGTGACTGGTGTTGGAAAACACAAACGAGTGATATACGCCACTGTCCCGAATGTTTCATTGCCAGTATCTCATTCTGACGATGTTCCATATCCTACTTGTCCCGATTCAACACGTGAAAACAATCGAAAATCCGTAGATTCAGTGGAGTCGGAAGGAACCACAAGTGGTAGTACTATTACAACTGAAAGCACAACTCACCTTTTATCGCAAGCGCAGCTGAATGATTGGATAAGAGATTTGGAACTGTCAAGGGAAAAATCGGAATTGCATGGTTCTCGTTTGCAACAATTCAACTTTTTGAGACCCGATGTTAAGGTGGCATACTACAGAAATCGTGAAAAACCGTTTGCTGTACACATTACTAAGAATGACAATATCTGCTATTGCGTAGACATTCCTGGCTTATTTAATACCTTTGGTCAGCCGTACATTCCCAAAGAGTGGCGTTTTTTTATTGATGGCAGCAAAGTGAGCTTGATGGCGGTATTACTTCATATAGGAAACAAAAAGCCATCGATTCCGATCGCACATGCAGTCAACACAAAGGAAACGTACGAAACAATGGCGAAGCTATTGACATGTATTAAATATGAACAACACGACTGGAAAATATGTTCTGATCTAAAAGTCGTTGGTATGCTTTGTGGTTTACAGAGTGGCTACACAAAGTACTGCTGTTTTCTATGCAAGTGGGATAGTTGAGCACGTGAACACCACTATTACAATAAGGACTGGTCAGAAAGAATTGAGTCGAAAGTTGGAGAGAGCAACGTCAAAAACGTTCCACTCGCCAAAAAGGAAAACATAATTCTCCCACCGTTGCACATCAAACTTGGACTTATGAAAAACACTGTCAAGGCGTTAGACAAAGAAAGCGAAGAATCTTGGTGACGAGAGCGACGGAAATGGGGAAAGATTCCACCAACAGATGAAAGTAATTGAGAATCGGTACCAAGGATTTTGGGACAAAGGAATGATGGGCGACGAATAATGTAAATTATTAAAAGAACAATAAAAATTAAGAATATATGATTTTATAACAACAACCTTTAATTCTCATTTTTTTTTATGGCAATTAAATAAGTCCAAATACATAAATTGACAATCACACAATTTGGGTTCTTTCGTTCCATTGAACACAACTTTTTCATTTCTCAATAGATTTTCTTCAACAATAGCTTATTTTTTTTGGAAAAATAAAGGCTCTTAGTAAAAAATATCAAAAGTAACAAAATATTTTGATTTCTTAACGAAATTTGCGACTATTTTGTCTTTTTTTGGAAATTTTTCTGAAAAATAAAAAAAAACCCCGATATTTGAATTAATTCCGCCAAAACTAACAGCTCAACCAAAAAATGATGTTGGCATTGTTTGTAAGAAATTGATTGTTTTTTTTAGCTTTTATTTGATATATCATTTGTTTGATTACTGTTGTTGGTTCTGGAGATATATGCAATTAAGTGGAACCAACTTTTTTTTTTCGTTGAAACCCCTACAGTGGGCAATATCTTGAAAACAGAGTGACAGAAAAAAAAAAAATTTTTTTCGGAATTTGCGACCGATTTTACATGAGAAAAGAATAGTGGCATTCAAAGTACATATTGGCTGTAAACCAGAGTAATTTTACTTGATAATTTTACTTGAAAAATATAAACATTATCATATATTATTCTCACCTATATTTAATTGTAAGATTGTTTATTTTTGCTTTTATTTCGGCTGCACTTAGCAAAAGGCCATGTCGCTGGACATTTCCGCATATATGTGGCTATTTTTGCGTGCACCTCGAAACTCCTCAGCTTTCTCCTGCCACAGCTTGACAAAGATCAGCTCGTGCAACTCACTTCACACGCTCTTTTATTACGTCTTACAGCGCGGTTTGTATGGGGTCGTTTTAACAGATTTTTTCAAGGTCATTAGGCAACTTTTTGACGAATACTTTAGGGTATATCTACAGTCTTTAATACTCATTGTTCAAAGATAATATATATATTAAAATATCAGATATATCCTGCGCTGAATGAATATCTAATTTTGGATTTTGTCACTATTATATTAAAGTCACAAAATAGTAAAATATAAGAAAAATGCATGTTTTTATATAAGAATATCAATCATCAGCTGCTTATAATGTGTCTGCTTTCTTTGTTTTTCTTTCGTTGTTTATGCTTGTATTGCTTTTGTTTTGCACGAACTGATTGGTTCGCTTTGGCAGCATTGTAAGCATTGGGTTTATGTATGCACTACTGTTCTAGTATACTATTTTGAAACCAGAGGTCATGAACCTATTTTCAACTCGGACAATGAACTCAAACTGTCAAATTTAACGATTTGGGTCTGTGATCCGGTTAGATTTTACTCTTATGAAAAAAAACGAGTTGGATCATTTTTCGTTTAATGCTTTTACCGAATAGATGGCATAAAATTTAAATTTTTGTTTTTAATGTTAATTAATTTGGATTCCACATCCCACTAGCACTAGCGAGTGTAGTTCTATGAACTAAACTATGCATCGAACAGAGACGAAAGTGTAGTTCGCAAACTAAATATCAGACAGAGACGACAGGAAATGACATGTGCTCAGCGTGAAATATAGACACCATACGATTTTTTAAAAATCGGGGTCTCAATTTTAATTTGAAATTAGTAGTTTAACTGACTATAGCTCGCAAATATATATCGGGCAGAGACGAAAGTGGCACCAATGGAAAGTGCATTTGCTTCGCCTTCTTTTCAACTAAGTCAATGAACTCAACCTATCAAACTTAACGAAATTATCGAAAAAATTTGAAATTTTGCTTGTTTCTTTTTGCTTGCTCATTTAATCATACTAACATTTTTACTTTTTCTTTGTTTTGGCCTCGATAAGTAGTCAGTAATTGAGTGTTATTCATTTATTTGTTAATTTTCGGAAGATCAATAAAAATACGTGCAAAATGGACAAAACAATCGGACCAAAGAGACAAAGTAGAAGAGGTTACAACTTAAACGGAATTCTACGTCTACACTTACGATACTATCGGTACTGTTTATTTTTTTTTGTCCATTTTCTTATTAGAATCTTATTATTTTTATTTTTGATCAAGTTTAGTAAACAATGAACAGACGGACAAAATGTCAAATATCACTGACAACTTGGATTTTAGTAATAGATTTTGACTTAACCTCGACAAACAGACTTCAGAATCAGGGTTGTTTTCTAACTTTTCATAGCTTTTCGCTGAAAAGCCAACAAAAAGCAGCTTTTCATTTGACAGTTCTTCTATGGCGAAAAGCTGAATATTCTTAGCTTTTCAGCTGAAAAGCCATTATTGTCCGAAAAGCGTCTTTTCGGTCTTAGTGTGAACATAGTATTAAACATGTTGCTGATCTTCGCAAATATATACAATGAAAATAATTATGAATAAATCGATGGTTAAGTACACTAATGTGATAAGTGAAAAATTTTACATGTGCAGAAACGTAGATTTTGTTTTTAAATTTCATTACATTTCAGTACACTAATTTTAACTACATACGTACTGAGCAGCATTCATTGGTTATGAATTTTCAACAAATTAACACAATATAGATATTATATTGACGACGACCTATTTTTGTCAAAAGTTTTGGTTTTTTGTTGAAATTTTATACATGTTTACACAACTATTGCTTTAATAATCTTATTTTACGCAAAACAACAGTATTTATTAAAGCACAAACATATATAATTTTGAATAAAAAAAAGTATTAGAAAACGCTGCAGTTAAATGCGTCTGAAGTTATATCGCATTAGGAAAAAGTATGACGTGTAGGCAACTGTGTACTTTTATTGTCAAATTTCTGGATAACTTTTCATGCTTGAAATTTTGCTCAACTCAGAATTTTCCTTCCTACCACCACAGTCTTAGGCTATGTGCCAATTGGAAACTTTTCACTCGGATTGATGAATTTTGACAGTAGCAAGAGAATATTTGGCATTTGTTAGGTGAATATGATTGTTAAAAATTCAGGTTGCCCCAGGGCCTATTATAAATTTTGACAAGAGGCAAGAGAATTTTTGACATAAGCAGAAATTAAAAAAATTATTTCTTATTTGCATTGAATTTTGGAAAAATTAAAAATTAAATATATTAGGTACATTATTTTGCAGTTTTTTTTTTTCTGAAAAAATAGTATTGCTTGATGATGTTTCTGGATGTATTAATATTCAGATTATATTAATTTTTCATTAAAGCAATGGGCGGGTGGTGGTGTAGTGCTCAAAATGTAATGTTTTTAAGAATTTGTTTTTTAATTTAAAAGAATGAATAACAATATTTAAACTTTTCAGGTATATTGTAAACTACTTCTCCATACGAAACATTTCAATTATGTTCAATATGGCGCTTAATGAGCCATAAAGCAAAAAAAATCTGACAGCAAACAAAATTGACAACAATTGAAGCGAGTTCAAGTTAGAGATGAGCAAAAAAAAGCGAGTAGCAGGTTTTCGAATATGGAATCAGGGTCGCAAACTGCTAAATGCTCATTTGAAGTAGCACTTAAGTGAATTATCTTGACAGAATTTTCTATAAATAAATTCGCATTTAGAGAAGCATTAATGAAATAAATGCTAATTAAGCTTTAAATGCGCAATTAGCTTCCAGTCTGAACATGCTATCTAATATATACAATCAAATGTTTGTCCTTCTATCTGTCTGTTCCGTATAGGCTCGCGCACCGTTTATCCGATTGAGCTAAAATTTGGATACCGAGTACGTTTAATAGAGATAAAGATCATAGGGGGTGTAAAAGAATGGGCGGAAGTATATGGGCGTGGCACCCCATAATAACTTCTAAGCGCCTGGACCGACTTCAATGAAATTTTGTATGAAGGTCCGATTTCAATGAAATTTGGTATGAAGGTTCAAATGCGCCTAAAATAAAATAAAAGCTATAAAAAATCCCAAAGACTTCTGCAGGAGGGCGCTTTAAATAGTGCATTTTAAAGACGTAATAACTCCTGAACACCTGTACCGATTTTAATGAAATTTGGTATGAACGTTCAACTCCACCCAAGATAAAACATAAAATATAAAAAATTCCAAGGACTTCCGCAAGAGGGCGCTTCAAGCAGTGCATTTTTAAGACTCAATAACCCCTTAACGCCTGAACAGATTTCAATGAAATTTGGTATGAAGGTTCAACTGCACCCACGATACTATGGGCTATAAAAAATTCCAAAGGCTTCCTTCCGTAAGAGGGTTGTTTTAGTAGTGCGCTTTAAAGACTCAATAACTCCTAAACGCCTGTACCGATTTCAATGAAATTTGGTATGAACGTTCAACTCCACCCAAGATAAAACATAAAAAACTCAAAAGACTTCTGCAAGAGGCCGCTTCAAGTAGTGCATTTTTAAGACTCAATAACTCCTAAACGCCTGAACCGATTTCAATGAAATTTGGTATGAAGGTTCAACTGCGCCCAAGATACTATGGGCTTTAAAAAATTCCAAAGACTTCCGCAAGAGGGCGCTTTAAGTAGTGCATTGTTAAGGCTCAATAACTCCTAAATGACTTGACCGATTTTACAAAAATTTGGTACGTGAAATAACCTGAAAACTTCCGTGAGAGGGCACTTTATTCAATCAACTATGTCTGGCTTCCGATTTTGATGAAACTGGCTAAGCATTTGTATCTGTTACTGAAATAGATCCTTTACTTTTAAAAGTTCTTTTGACAAAAATCAAGGAATGAGCCGAAGGCAAACAAAGTGAAGAACCAAAGACTAACGAATAAAAAAAAGTTTAACGCATACGAGCAGTAGCTATATAAAGATGAACAAAAATCAACCGAACAGTACTGTCCAAAACCGAAGTTGAACGAAGACAATCCAAAAATCGAATCGATGCCAAAAGGAGTTTTTAAAATTGGAAATTTTTTTTTTTTGAGATAAAAATGCATATTAAATGCATACTAATAAAAACTTTAAACGAATTTTTCTCGTTCGTTTTCTCACCCAGTTTGAATTACTTCTGTCAAACTGGGTGATCATTTTCCTCAGAAACCAGACGTCAGATCGAGACGTTGAAGATTTTTCTTGTAATCATGTCCGACAGGTACAGTTTTACGGAAATTTGACTTATTGTTTGAGGAAGGGGGCAAAACCCCAAAAAGACGATAATTTACAAAATGTAAATATGTAATTGATAATTTAAAAAATGTTAAAATTAGAGCAATTTTAAAAATCGTCCTTTTTCTGTGTTCGGGGCACAACCCCGGGTTACATCAGCTAGTTTATTAATATTTAATTAGAAGAGATTCTTTTCGGTTTTTTTATTAATAACTATTTATTCGCAAAAACACTACGGAAAAGAGAAGAAGACAATAAGCAGAAAGAACCTGAGTGTAAACAACGCGACAGGTTAACAGCGAACATCAAGAGACCGGAACAGCTGGAAACAAAGCTAAGTGGACGAAGACAAGTTCGAAAAAGGCTTGCCACTTCGACAAAAAAATTTTAATCGCACGTATTGCGATTGTCGTTTTTGGCATTTTTCGGTAAATTTAACAAGATACTTTATGAGTAAACAAGAAAAAGTTGCTTTTGTACAATTTTGAAATTTGGGTTTCGGCCACAAAGTGTAGTGAACAAGCTCGGGGATGATGTTCCTAATAGTTTGTTGTCGCTGGCAAGGTTTTTTGCTGCAATTAGTGCTGCAAGGTAGTTGCGTGAGATCAGGCCTAATTTGCGGGCAAATTTTATTCAATACGTGAATAAGAATTTGCTCGCAAATGCAGAAAACAAACACAAATAACACCGGTAAGTATTTTTAGTATTAGTAACAATTAGTTTTATTTATAACTTACGTATTTTTCTTATTCCAATAAGTGGATATGAGTTTACATCAAACAATTTGGGATGGCTCAGATGCTGGCAGATGACCTCAATAGAAAAAGTAAGATTTTCGCTAGATTTTACTTGCTGATGTTTCTGGACAAATTTCAAGAAGGAGGCCGCCATTAAAGGAGCTGAAGACACCTCCGACGCGCTCGTTCGGCTATCGAAAATCGATACTCGAACGAGTCGGTAAGTATGTAGTTGATCTCTTACTTTTTCTTGTGAGCATCAATCTACTACTAATCGTTATAGTGTTTGAGTTGCGGCCTAAACATGCCGGCCCCCTTGCAGTACTACTGCAAGATAAATTTAAATAACTCTAAAATACCTTAAGCTAGTAAAAAAGGGTTGATTTATTTACGTCTTAATAAAATCGGCGCATGTGTGACTTATTAAGTGGAGATAAATTCATTTTTATTGTTAAAACGTTATAAATTCAGTTTACAACCTTTATGTGTATTAAATATGTATGAAAAAGAATTAAAATAAATTTATGTACGTAAATTTACGTTTTTATGCGTTACCAGGCCACCGTGCCCGACACCAGCCAACCAAAGACGGAGTTCTGCGTCAGAACACCCCCCAAACCACTCGGAAAAATTCCGGGTTGTATTATTTTTGGGTAGACGTCTACCCCTAGCACCATACCGACCAGACCAAACCAGAAAGTCTGGATCAGCAAGCATCAGATTCGAAAATTGTGCTCTAATAGATGTGTCTAAAGTTTCCTTGGGCGTGACTCGCGTAAAATGCCGTAACACCTTCGCTTGGGCTGTCACCGATTGGTTGGGCTCATAATTTGCTCGGAGGGTTAGGGATCAAACTTCTTGAGAGCCAACCATCCTTGATGGCAACCCAAGTTGGTCACGAGACGCTGGGAGATGATGGACATCTCGGCACACGGGTCTATTAGAGCACGAACCCGATGCATGTGACCCCGATCGATCACCTTGACGACCGCCGTGGGGAGGAGCGAAGTCACCTGCTGCAGAACTGGCAGCGGTGATGGCGAGGGCAGGCGCTGAGCGCCACTATATGAGCGGCGGTGGATGGGTCGTGTCCGTCCTTGACCTCGATTGCGATGCTCTTCTCGCGATGCACGAGACTGTCGACCGGAGCGCAGCGTTGTGCGCGACGCTCTTGTGACATTGCCGTTCAACTTCGGTCGAAAGACACGCAACTCTTCGGCGTTGCGAATGCATCGAGCCAATCGCACTTCCTCTTCTTCTTCAGGCGCCGGGTCGCCCTCAACGCTCAATGCGACTTGTGGCAAACTAGGCCGGTCACCGCGGCGCCCATCCCGCACTGACGAGAAGCCTCAGACAAACAAGGCCTGGCTATGTCTTGCGGCTTGGGCGGTGAAGGCTTTTCTGCGTCTTTAGCCCGGCTGAGGTGCAACATGGTGTGATGCGTCCCATCACACTTGCCGCAACTCCCATCACTGGCGCATTCGCTGGTCTTGTGGTTTGGGGAGAGGCACCGGGAGCAAAACTTAAACAACAGCACCAGCCGCAGCCAATCTGCAACGCTCCCGCGACAAACGCCTTACAGAAACGTAATGGGTGCCGCCCCAAGCACACTCGGCACTTCAAGGCGACTTCAGCGGGCGTTTTTCCGACACTCGACATTATGGCTAGAAAATAAGAAGAGAAATTAAATAGGTTAATTCCCGTTGAACCGCAAACACACACACACAAATAAGACGGACAAAGACATCTAGCTACGACGTTGTTGGACGAAGACATCAATGGAGGTGGTGGCAAAATAATCAATTTTACCACAGGCCGAGTAATAATACCGCGTTCAGTGCGCAGGTCGGCGACTCGGACACGATTGTCAGAGCCTATATAAACCTTAACCACTCTCCCTAATCGCCACTCAGTGGCCGAAAGGTTGTCCGCTTTTATGACCACCAAGTCGTCAATCTTCAAGTCTTCGCGGGGATGTTTCCACTTATAACGCTTGTGAAGTTCCTTTAAATAATAATTTTTCCACATTTGGCAGAACCTTTGGTTCAATGCCTTTAACTTTTGCCAACGATTGATTATTGAGATTGGACTTCTAAATGAATAGCTTTCGCAGCGAAGCAGACAAACACACATATATAGCCTTTAGTTATGAGACACGCTCGTCCCTATAATTTTTAATGTCGTATGGCCCTGTGAAATCCACTCCAGTAGACGCGAACGGGCGAGATAATTTTGTTCGCTCTGGAGGTAGTGATGCCATAATTTGGGTCTGTAACCGTTTGCGGTCGATAACATAGACTTTACAATTGTGAATTATCGATTTTATCATATTTTTTACTCTGGGAATCCAGTATTGCATCCGAATAAGTCGCAACACAAGCTGGTTCCCACCATGAATGGAAATTTCATGGGTGAACTTCACGAGCAGCTTAGAGAATTGACAGTCATACGGTAAAATTACCGGATGACGCTCATCATAAGAGCAGTGTTCTGTCTCCGACAAACGTCCGCCAACTCTAAGCACCTTATGGCTGCCTAAAAAAGGATTTAAATTTAGAATCGAGCTCTTCGAGTCGATCAAAGTTTTATTTGATAGATGGGTATATTTTTGGCTCTCAATAACGAGTCTTCTAGTGGCTTCTTTAATCTCTTGCTGTGATATTTCAACAGCTCGATGACAGAAACTACTTTTATGAGCCCGGTGAGTTCTGTGGAAAAATCGTAATATGTACGAGAGAACTCGCAAGGCACAAGCACAAGCTATATGAGCTTTTATCGATTTTGCTTCCATCGTTGTTTCATACTCGTCGCCTCGATTTGGCCACGCGCTTGGCTCCTGTAGCAGCCATCCAGGTCCATGCCACCACAGCGAACTATCCTTTAAATGTTGCAGCTCCACTCCTCTGCTGGCCAGATCCGCAGGATTATCTTCCGAATCCACATGACTCCAGTTCTCTGTGCCCACCTTCTCGCTGATTTTTGCGACACGATTTTCCACAAAAGTGGTCCAGGCGCATGGCTGTTTACGCAACCACGCCAGCACAATGGTTGAATCTGTCCATAAAAACAGTTCATTATTATATGTTTCTAAATTAGTTAGAAACGATTCAACCATTTCCGCTAGCAGAAGTGCTCCACACAACTCAAGCCTGGGCAACGACACAGTCTTCACCGGCGCTACCTTTGTTTTCGCGACTAGAAGATGAACGCTCACCTTATCTGATCGTCTCATGCGAATGTATATCGCGGCTCCATAAGCTTTCTCTGAAGCATCGCAGAACCCGTGGAACTGGAGATCGCCTTCCGAAAAAAAAATCGATCCAACGTGGAATCCGGACACTGCCGATATGAGGGTAGTTTTCCAAAAAAACTTGCCAACGTTGCAGAGTGGCTGGGGTCAGCTGATCATCCCACCCGATTCCATCCAACCAATCTTGCTGCATCAGAATTTTTGCGATGACCACGACCGGCGCCAACCATCCCGCAGGATCGAACAGTTTTGTGATCGCTGACAAAACCTCTCGTTTGGAAAAGCTACCCTCTTGATTTAGCGGCCGCGCATGGAAATAGAAATAATCAAACCGAGCGTTTCATCGAATGCCCAGCGTCTTCACGTTGCTTTTGTCCTCCAGCTCTAGAAAATCTTCACATAGTCGATGACTCTTCGGGATCCCACGCAGCACTTCATCGGAGTTGGCCGTCCATTTCCGCAGCGTAAAACCTGCTGATTCGGCCGCTTTTTCCAAGTCTATTCGAGCTTGGACTGCTGACTCTACGTCATGACCTCCCGCCAATGCGTCATCTACGTACATATGGTGACGCAGAATTTTTGACGCTAGTGGCAAACTACTTTCCAGATCGTCGGCTAGTTGCAACAATGTTCGCAGCGCTAGGAATGGAGCACAGTATACTCCAAAAGTGACGGTTTTCAGCTGAAAATCTTGGATATGGTTCCCTGTTGGATCGCGAAAAATAATTTGCTGGAATCGTTGATGGTCTTCACTAACTAGTATTTGTCGATACATCTTTTCGATGTCACCATTAAAAACAAATTGGAAGAACCGCCACTTCAGGATAAGCAAAGTTAGATCACTTTGCAAGACTGGCCCGGCATGTAGAACATCGTTCAGACTCATACCATTTGAGGTAGGGCTTGAGGCATTGAAGACCACACGAACCTTTGTAGTGGTGCTATCTGGTTTCATGACAGCGTGATGAGGAAGGTAATAACTCTGAGTTTGCCTCGGAGTGGTACAAGAAGACACTTCTCTCATATGGCACAGTTCCAGATATTCTCTCAAAACACCATAGTATTCCTTCTTAAAATCTATATTCTTGTTTAACCTGACCTCATTGCGCAGAAATTGTCGAACAGCAATATAGCGTGAATCTCCTAAAATGGTTTTCTGCGGATAACTTTCCTTAAAAGGTAAAGTCACTACATACCGACCATCAGAATTACGCCTTGTTGTCTTGACGAAGTTGTCCTCACAGAATTTGTCTGCGCTGTTGGACACAATATTTTGAGGTACCTCCTCCAGCTCCCAAAATGATGCTAGC
The DNA here is from genome assembly GCA_958299015.1 of Tetanocera ferruginea. Classification (NCBI taxonomy): domain Eukaryota; kingdom Metazoa; phylum Arthropoda; class Insecta; order Diptera; family Sciomyzidae; genus Tetanocera; species Tetanocera ferruginea. The sequence continues at coordinate 87,530,091 of OY282643.1, forward strand.
TGTCGATCAAGTGAAACTTCACTTAAATATGAAACGACAGTCGAGGAGGGAGGTTTCTGCGCGGAGGTTGGAACGGAACCGGTTAAGATCCAGCCGAATATTGTTTCTTGAGCAATAACTGACCCAAGAATATTTCGACGGATACCGTCAAGAAGAAGTTGTGGGTATAAATCACCACCTAGCAACACATCTACTTGATCGCTGCAGTAGAAACGTTTGTCCGCAAGAACAAGCTCTGGAAAAGCTTGCTGTATCAACGGATCTACTGAGCATGAAGGAAGGTTTCCGGTGATCTTTGCCAGAATTAAAGCGCTTGTGGTAAGTTGGATGGTTGGATCAATAGGTGATCCTATGACCAAAATGCACGCTTTTTGCACTCTGGCTGACACCACATTATTAAGCCCTGAGACTTGAGCGCAAACACGGTGAGTAGGAAGCTGAATAAGTCGATGCAACCTCTCAGAAATGAACGAGCCTTCTGAGCCAGAATCAATAAGTGCTCTGGCTTTGAACACGGCTCCTCGATGGCAAATATTTATCATCGCGGTTCCCAAAAAATACCTTTGCTGCTTGAGGCAAAACACGCTTGGTAGATTTCGCGAGCGCCTGCAGATGTTTGCGATTGCGCTGCAACATGTTGAGTGGACTGTATGCTCGTGCTTGGACCTCCCGCATTTGGATGACTATTTGCCCCTCTAAATTCTCTATGAAGCAACGAATGATGTCGTTGTCCACATGTGGAGCAGTTGTAGCCGCTCTTGCAATTTTTAGAAACATGGCTGGTTGATAAACAGTTGAGACAGCAATGCAACCGTCTTGCAGCCGATGATGTGTCATTTACTGGCATTGCCAAAAATTTTGGACAAAACTTCAATGCATGCTGCTGGTTTTTACACAGCTTGCAATTATTGTTCGCCACGTTTGCCTGAAAGGTGTTAACTTTCTTAACATTTTGTGGAGGTGCGTTCGGTTTTTGCCCTTTTGGCACCGCGCCTGTAAAATCGGACACCGTTTCTAGTGTCTGAAAACGACTTGTGAGAAATTTATCAAGGTCAGCCCATTTGGGGATTTCTGCCTTGTTCTCAATCGATTGCTCCCATAAGGAGAGCGTAGTCTTTGGCAATTTTGCCACTTCCAGATTCAGTTGCAACAGCTGGCAGGTTAAATAAAACCTTTAATTGACTGTTAACTAAAATCCGCTTATTTTCATAGCGGTCAGTCAAGTTTTGCCAGGCTGTTGCAAACCCTTCATGCGTTAGGGGAGATTTTTGAACAATCTCTTTTGCCTCTCCTCGGGTTTTCTGATTTAAATGAAATAATTTTTCGACGGGTGTTAGCCGACTATTTGAAATGTAAATAGCGGAAAACATATCCCGGAAGGACGGCCATGTTATATAATCTCCATGAAATATCTCAGTATCGCATGGTGGTAAGTTGATATGGTGCCCACACATCGGCATATCAAAGCTCGAAATATCCACTTCATTGTTTTTCTTCGCCATGGACAGCTTATCGCTCAGTTCGTTCATCTTAGATAGACAGCGAACATATGTTTGATAACATGTGCGATACTTCACTTTGACTAAGGTGACGTTTTCATCATCGTCACCACTCGCTGCCACTAATTTTAGCAAACAAGCATCTTATGAAGTCTTCAGATTAGTCCATTGAGACTTCAATTCATCCTCTTGAATCCTTAGAGCGTAAATTGTATGCTCTTCGTGAGGAATGTCATCGAAATCTCTCTCCATATCAAAAATGGTGTCAGCATTTCTCATGAACGACGTTAGTTTCGCCATTGCTGTTTTAAAAATTTTGGTTGGCGCTGAGAAGTGGAAAACAACCAGTAAATATAGCAAAAAATGTTTTCTAATACGTAGAAATATTTTACTAAAAGGTTAGCGTGAGCTAAAAATTTGCTTAAATGCCAATAAAATTGATAATAGTAAATATTTTGAATAGTTTTTAATTTTGTTTCTAATATGTAGAAACTGCACGAGTTTTCAAAAATAATTCGGCACAAAATTTTTCTAATTTGTAGAAAACTATTGCAATCAGCAGAAAATTATTTTTTTTTTGTAAAAAAATTTTAAAGACAAAAAAAATTTTTTGATTTGTAAAAATATTTTTTTTTTTATATCTTTGTTTTGTTTGGAACTTCACAGCAAATAAATAAGTGGAGAAACAAAAAACAAAATTTTAATTTTTTTCTTTTTGTTATGAGAAAAAGTCGCTTTTATTTTCAAAAAATAATATATACAAAATTTGCGTGAGATCAGGCCTAATTTGCGGGCAAATTTTATTCAATACGTGAATAAGAATTTGCTCGCAAATGCAGAAAACAAACACAAATAACACCGGTAAGTATTTTTAGTATTAGTAACAATTAGTTTTATTTATAACTTACGTATTTTTCTTATTCCAATAAGTGGATATGAGTTTACATCAAACAATTTGGGATGGCTCAGATGCTGGCAGATGACCTCAATAGAAAAAGTAAGATTTTCGCTAGATTTTACTTGCTGATGTTTCTGGACAAATTTCAAGAAGGAGGCCGCCATTAAAGGAGCTGAAGACACCTCCGACGCGCTCGTTCGGCTATCGAAAATCGATACTCGAACGAGTCGGTAAGTATGTAGTTGATCTCTTACTTTTTCTTGTGAGCATCAATCTACTACTAATCGTTATAGTGTTTGAGTTGCGGCCTAAACATGCCGGCCCCCTTGCAGTACTACTGCAAGATAAATTTAAATAACTCTAAAATACCTTAAGCTAGTAAAAAAGGGTTGATTTATTTACGTCTTAATAAAATCGGCGCATGTGTGACTTATTAAGTGGAGATAAATTCATTTTTATTGTTAAAACGTTATAAATTCAGTTTACAACCTTTATGTGTATTAAATATGTATGAAAAAGAATTAAAATAAATAAATTTATGTACGTAAATTTACGTTTTTATGCGTTACCGGGCCACCGTGCCCGACACCAGCCAACCAAAGACGGAGTTCTGCGTCAGAACACCCCCCAAACCACTCGGAAAAATTCCGGGTTGTATTTTTTTTGGGTAGACGTCTACCCCTAGCACCATACCGACCAGACCAAAACCAGAAAGTCTGGATCAGCAAGCATCAGATTCGAAAATTGTGCTCTAATAGATGTGTCTAAAGTTTCCTTGGGCGTGACTCGCGTAAAATGCCGTAACACCTTCGCTTGGGCTGTCACCGATTGGTTGGACTCATAATTTGCTCGGAGGGTTAGGGATCAAACTTCTTGAGAGCCAACCATCCTTGATGGCAACCCAAGTTGGTGCACGAGACGCTGGGAGATGATGGACATCTCGGCACACGGGTCTATTAGAGCACGAACCCGATGCATGTGATCCCGATCGATCACCTTGACGACCGCCGTGGGGAGGAGCGAAGTCACCTGCTGCAGAACTGGCAGCGGTGATGGCGAGGGCAGGCGCTGAGCGCCACTATTTGAGCGGCGGTGGATGGGTCGTGTCCGTCCTTGACCTCGATTGCGATGCTCTTCTCGCGATGCACGAGACCGTCGACCGGAGCGCCGCGTTGTGCGCGACGCTCTTGTGACATTGCCGTTCAACTTCGGTCGAAAGACACGCAACTCTTCGGCGTTGCGAATGCATCGAGCCAATCGCACTTCCTCTTCTTCTTCAGGCGCCGGGTCGCCCTCAACGCTCAATGCGACTTGTGGCAAACTAGGCCGGTCACCGCGGCGCCCATCCCGCACTGACGAGAAGCCTCAGACAAACAAGGCCTGGCTATGTCTTGCGGCTTGGGCGGTGAAGGCTTTTCTGCGTCTTTAGCCCGGCTGAGGTGCAACATGGTGTGATGCGTCCCATCACACTTGCCGCAACTCCCATCACTGGCGCATTCGCTGGTCTTGTGGTTTGGGGAGAGGCACCGGGAGCAAAACTTAAACAACAGCACCAGCCGCAGCCAATCTGCAACGCTCCCGCGACAAACGCCTTACAGAAACGTAATGGGTGCCGCCCCAAGCACACTCGGCACTTCAAGGCGACTTCAGCGGGCGTTTTTCCGACACTCGACATTATGGCTAGAAAATAAGAAGAGAAATTAAATAGGTTAATTCCCGTTGAACCGCAAACACACACACACAAATAAGACGGACAAAGACATCTAGCTACGACGTTGTTGGACGAAGACATCAATGGAGGTGGTGGCAAAATAATCAATTTTACCACAGGCCGAGTAATAATACCGCGTTCAGTGCGCAGGTCGGCGACTCGGACACGATTGTCAGAGCCTATATAAACCTTAACCACTCTCCCTAATCGCCACTCAGTGGCCGAAAGGTTGTCCGCTTTTATGACCACCAAGTCGTCAATCTTCAAGTCTTCGCGGGGATGTTTCCACTTATAACGCTTGTGAAGTTCCTTTAAATAATAATTTTTCCACATTTGGCAGAACCTTTGGTTCAATGCCTTTAACTTTTGCCAACGATTGATTATTGAGATTGGACTTCTAACTGAATAGCTTTCGCAGCGAAGCAGACAAACACACATATATAGCCTTTAGTTATGAGACACGCTCGTCCCTATAATTTTTAATGTCGTATGGCCCTGTGAAATCCACTCCAGTAGACGCGAACGGGCGAGATAATTTTGTTCGCTCTGGAGGTAGTGATGCCATAATTTGGGTCTGTAACCGTTTGCGGTCGATAACATAGACTTTACAATTGTGAATTATCGATTTTATCATATTTTTTACTCTGGGAATCCAGTATTGCATCCGAATAAGTCGCAACACAAGCTGGTTCCCACCATGAATGGAAATTTCATGGGTGAACTTCACGAGCAGCTTAGAGAATTGACAGTCATACGGTAAAATTACCGGATGACGCTCATCATAAGAGCAGTGTTCTGTCTCCGACAAACGTCCGCCAACTCTAAGCACCTTATGGCTGCCTAAAAAAGGATTTAAATTTAGAATCGAGCTCTTCGAGTCGATCAAAGTTTTATTTGATAGATGGGTATATTTTTGGCTCTCAATAACGAGTCTTCTAGTGGCTTCTTTAATCTCTTGCTGTGATATTTCAACAGCTCGATGACAGAAACTACTTTTATGAGCCCGGTGAGTTCTGTGGAAAAATCGTAATATGTACGAGAGAACTCGCAAGGCACAAGCACAAGCTATATGAGCTTTTATCGATTTTGCTTCCATCGTTGTTTCATACTCGTCGCCTCGATTTGGCCACGCGCTTGGCTCCTGTAGCAGCCATCCAGGTCCATGCCACCACAGCGAACTATCCTTTAAATGTTGCAGCTCCACTCCTCTGCTGGCCAGATCCGCAGGATTATCTTCCGAATCCACATGACTCCAGTTCTCTGTGCCCACCTTCTCGCTGATTTTTGCGACACGATTTTCCACAAAAGTGGTCCAGGCGCATGGCTGTTTACGCAACCACGCCAGCACAATGGTTGAATCTGTCCATAAAAACAGTTCATTATTATATGTTTCTAAATTAGTTAGAAACGATTCAACCATTTCCGCTAGCAGAAGTGCTCCACACAACTCAAGCCTGGGCAACGACACAGTCTTCACCGGCGCTACCTTTGTTTTCGCGACTAGAAGATGAACGCTCACCTTATCTGATCGTCTCATGCGAATGTATATTACGGCTCCATAAGCTTTCTCTGAAGCATCGCAGAACCCGTGGAACTGGAGATCGCCTTCCGAAAAAAAAATCGATCCAACGTGGAATCCGGACACTGCCGATATGAGGGTAGTTTTCCAAAAAAACTTGCCAACGTTGCAGAGTGGCTGGGGTCAGCTGATCATCCCACCCGATTCCATCCAACCAATCTTGCTGCATCAGAATTTTTGCAATGACCACGACCGGCGCCAACCATCCCGCAGGATCGAACAGTTTTGTGATCGCTGACAAAACCTCTCGTTTGGAAAAGCTACCCTCTTGATTTAGCGGCCGCGCATGGAAATAGAAATAATCAAACCGAGCGTTTCATCGAATGCCCAGCGTCTTCACGTTGCTTTTGTCCTCCAGCTCTAGAAAATCTTCACGTAGTCGATGACTCTTCGGGATCCCACGCAGCACTTCATCGGAGTTGGCCGTCCATTTCCGCAGCGTAAAACCTGCTGATTCGGCCGCTTTTTCCAAGTCTATTCGAGCTTGGACTGCTGACTCTACGTCATGACCTCCCGCCAATGCGTCATCTACGTACATATGGTGACGCAGAATTTTTGACGCTAGTGGCAAACTACTTTCCAGATCGTCGGCTAGTTGCAACAATGTTCGCAGCGCTAGGAATGGAGCACAGTATACTCCAAAAGTGACGGTTTTCAGCTGAAAATCTTGGATATGGTTCCCTGTTGGATCGCGAAAAATAATTTGCTGGAATCGTTGATGGTCTTCACTAACTAGTATTTGTCGATACATCTTTTCGATGTCACCATTAAAAACAAATTGGAAGAACCGCCACTTCAGGATAAGCAAAGTTAGATCACTTTGCAAGACTGGCCCGGCATGTAGAACATCGTTCAGACTCATACCATTTGAGGTAGGGCTTGAGGCATTGAAGACCACACGAACCTTTGTAGTGGTGCTATCTGGTTTCATGACAGCGTGATGAGGAAGGTAATAACTCTGAGTTTGCCTCGGAGTGGTACAAGAAGACACTTCTCTCATATGGCACAGTTCCAGATATTCTCTCAAAACACCATAGTATTCCTTCTTAAAATCTATATTCTTGTTTAACCTGACCTCATTGCGCAGAAATTGTCGAACAGCAATATAGCGTGAATCTCCTAAAATGGTTTTCTGCGGATAACTTTCCTTAAAAGGTAAAGTCACTACATACCGACCATCAGAATTACGCCTTGTTGTCTTGACGAAGTTGTCCTCACAGAATTTGTCTGCGCTGTTGGACACAATATTTTGAGGTACCTCCTCCAGCTCCCAAAATGATGCTAGCTGTCGATCAAGTGAAACTTCACTTAAATATGAAACGACAGTCGAGGAGGGAGGTTTCTGCGCGGAGGTTGGAACGGAACCGGTTAAGATCCAGCCGAATATTGTTTCTTGAGCAATAACTGACCCAAGAATATTTCGACGGATACCGTCAAGAAGAAGTTGTGGGTATAAATCACCACCTAGCAACACATCTACTTGATCGCTGCTGTAGAAACGTTTGTCCGCAAGAACAAGCTCTGGAAAAGCTTGCTGTATCAACGGATCTACTGAGCATGAAGGAAGGTTTCCGGTGATCTTTGCCAGAATTAAAGCGCTTGTGGTAAGTTGGATGGTTGGATCAATAGGTGATCCTATGACCAAAATGCACGCTTTTTGCACTCTGGCTGACACCACATTATTAAGCCCTGAGACTTGAGCGCAAACACGGTGAGTAGGAAGCTGAATAAGTCGATGCAACCTCTCAGAAATGAACGAGCCTTCTGAGCCAGAATCAATAAGTGCTCTGGCTTTGAACACGGCTCCTCGATGGCAAATATTTATCATCGCGGTTCCCAAAAAATACCTTTGCTGCTTGAGGCAAAACACGCTTGGTAGATTTCGCGAGCGCCTGCAGATGTTTGCGATTGCGCTGCAACATGTTGGGTGGACTGTATGCTCGTGCTTGGACCTCCCGCATTTGGATGACTATTTGCCCCTCTAAATTCTCTATGAAGCAACGAATGATGTCGTTGTCCACATGTGGAGCAGTTGTAGCCGCTCTTGCAATTTTTAGAAACATGGCTGGTTGATAAACAGTTGAGACAGCAATGCAACCGTCTTGCAGCCGATGATGTGTCATTTACTGGCATTGCCAAAAATTTTGGACAAAACTTCAATGCATGCTGCTGGTTTTTACACAGCTTGCAATTATTGTTCGCCACGTTTGCCTGAAAGGTGTTAACTTTCTTAACATTTTGTAGAGGTGCGTTCGGTTTTTGCCCTTTTGGCACCGCGCCTGTAAAATCGGACACCGTTTCTAGTGTCTGAAAACGACTTGTGAGAAATTTATCAAGGTCAGCCCATTTGGGGATTTCTGCCTTGTTCTCAATCGATTGCTCCCATAAGGAGAGCGTAGTCTTTGGCAATTTTGCCACTTCCAGATTCAGTTGCAACAGCTGGCAGGTTAAATAAAACCTTTAATTGACTGTTAACTAAAATCCGCTTATTTTCATAGCGGTCAGTCAAGTTTTGCCAGGCTGTTGCAAACCCTTCATGCGTTAGGGGAGATTTTTGAACAATCTCTTTTGCCTCTCCTCGGGTTTTCTGATTTAAATGAAATAATTTTTCGACGGGTGTTAGCCGACTATTTGAAATGTAAATAGCGGAAAACATATCCCGGAAGGACGGCCATGTTATATAATCTCCATGAAATATCTCAGTATCGCATGGTGGTAAGTTGATATGGTGCCCACACATCGGCATATCAAAGCTCGAAATATCCACTTCATTGTTTTTCTTCGCCATGGACAGCTTATCGCTCAGTTCGTTCATCTTAGATAGACAGCGAACATATGTTTGATAACATGTGCGATACTTCACTTTGACTAAGGTGACGTTTTCATCATCGTCACCACTCGCTGCCACTAATTTTAGCAAACAAGCATCTTATGAAGTCTTCAGATTAGTCCATTGAGACTTCAATTCATCCTCTTGAATCCTTAGAGCGTAAATTGTATGCTCTTCGTGAGGAATGTCATCGAAATCTCTCTCCATATCAAAAATGGTGTCAGCATTTCTCATGAACGACGTTAGTTTCGCCATTGCTGTTTTAAAAATTTTGGTTGGCGCTGAGAATTGGAAAACAACCAGTAAATATAGCAAAAAATGTTTTCTAATACGTAGAAATATTTTACTAAAAGGTTAGCGTGAGCTAAAAATTTGCTTAAATGCCAATAAAATTGATAATAGTAAATATTTTGAATAGTTTTTAATTTTGTTTCTAATATGTAGAAACTGCACGAGTTTTCAAAAATAATTCGGCACAAAATTTTTCTAATTTGTAGAAAACTATTGCAATCAGCAGAAAATTATTTTTTTTTTGTAAAAAAATTTTAAAGACAAAAAAAATTTTTTGATTTGTAAAAATATTTTTTTTTTTATATCTTTGTTTTGTTTGGAACTTCACAGCAAATAAATAAGTGGAGAAACAAAAAACAAAATTTTAATTTTTTTCTTTTTGTTATGAGAAAAAGTCGCTTTTATTTTCAAAAAATAATATATACAAAATTTGCGTGAGATCAGGCCTAATTTGCGGGCAAATTTTATTCAATACGTGAATAAGAATTTGCTCGCAAATGCAGAAAACAAACACAAATAACACCGGTAAGTATTTTTAGTATTAGTAACAATTAGTTTTATTTATAACTTACGTATTTTTCTTATTCCAATAAGTGGATATGAGTTTACATCAAACAATTTGGGATGGCTCAGATGCTGGCAGATGACCTCAATAGAAAAAGTAAAATTTTCGCTAGATTTTACTTGCTGATGTTTCTGGACAAATTTCAAGAAGGAGGCCGCCATTAAAGGAGCTGAAGACACCTCCGACGCGCTCGTTCGGCTATCGAAAATCGATACTCGAACGAGTCGGTAAGTATGTAGTTGATCTCTTAATTTTTCTTGTGAGCATCAATCTACTACTAATCGTTATAGTGTTTAGGGTTGCGGCCTAAACATGCCGGCCCCCTTGCAGTACTACTGCAAGATAAATTTAAATAACTCTAAAATACCTTAAGCTAGTAAAAAAGGGTTGTTTTATTTACGTCTTAATAAAATCGGCGCATGTGTGACTTATTAAGTGGAGATAAATTCATTTTTATTGTTAAAACGTTATAAATTCAGTTTACAACCTTTATGTGTATTAAATATGTATGAAAAAGAATTAAAATAAATAAATTTATGTACGTAAATTTACGTTTTTATGCGTTACCGGGCCACCGTGCCCGACACCAGCCAACCAAAGACGGAGTTCTGCGTCAGAACACCCCCCAAACCACTCGGAAAAATTCCGGGTTGTATTTTTTTTGGGTAGACGTCTACCCCTAGCACCATACCGACCAGACCAAAACCAGAAAGTCTGGATCAGCAAGCATCAGATTCGAAAATTGTGCTCTAATAGATGTGTCTAAAGTTTCCTTGGGCGTGACTCGCGTAAAATGCCGTAACACCTTCGCTTGGGCTGTCACCGATTGGTTGGACTCATAATTTGCTCGGAGGGTTAGGGATCAAACTTCTTGAGAGCCAACCATCCTTGATGGCAACCCAAGTTGGTGCCCGAGACGCTGGGAGATGATGGACATCTCGGCACACGGGTCTATTAGAGCACGAACCCGATGCATGTGATCCCGATCGATCACCTTGACGACCGCCGTGGGGAGGAGCGAAGTCACCTGCTGCAGAACTGGCAGCGGTGATGGCGAGGGCAGGCGCTGAGCGCCACTATTTGAGCGGCGGTGGATGGGTCGTGTCCGTCCTTGACCTCGATTGCGATGCTCTTCTCGCGATGCACGAGACCGTCGACTGGAGCGCCGCGTTGTACGCGACGCTCTTGTGACATTGCCGTTCAACTTCGGTCGAAAGGCACGCAACTCTTCGGCGTTGCGAATGCATCGAGCCAATCGCACTTCCTCTTCTTCTTCAGGCGCCGGGTCGCCCTCAACGCTCAATGCGACTTGTGGCAAACTAGGCCGGTCACCGCGGCGCCCGTCCCGCGCTGACGAGAAGCCTGACGAGGTGCAACATGGTGTGATGCGTCCCATCACACTTGCCGCAACATCCATCACTGGCGCATTCGCTGGTCTTGTGGTTTGGGGAGAGGCACCGGGAGCAAAACTTAAACAACAGCACCAGCCGCAGCCGATCTGCAACGCTCCCGCGACAAACGCCTTACAGAAACGTAATGGGTGCCGCCCCAAGCACACTCGGCACTTCAAGGCGACTTCAGCGGGCGTTTTTCCGACACTCGACATTATGGCTAGAAAATAAGAAGAGAAATTAAATAGGTTAATTCCCGTTGAACCGCAAACACACACACACAAATAAGACGGACAAAGACATCTAGCTACGACGTTGTTGGACGAAGACATCAATGGAGGTGGTGTGAAAATAATCAATTTTACCACAGGCCGAGTAATAATACCGCGTTCAGTGCGCAGGTCGGCGACTCGGACACGATTGTCAGAGCCTATATAAACCTTAACCACTCTCCCTAATCGCCACTCAGTGGCCGAAAGGTTGTCCGCTTTTATGACCACCAAGTCGTCAATCTTCAAGTCTTCGCGGGGATGTTTCCACTTATAACGCTTGTGAAGTTCCTTTAAATAATAATTTTTCCACATTTGGCAGAACCTTTGGTTCAATGCCTTTAACTTTTGCCAACGATTGATTATTGAGATTGGACTTCTAAATGAATAGCTTTCGCAGCGAAGCAGACAAACACACATATATAGCCTTTAGTTATGAGACACGCTCGTCCCTATAATTTTTAATGTCGTATGGCCCTGTGAAATCCACTCCAGTAGACGCGAACGGGCGAGATAATTTTGTTCGCTCTGGAGGTAGTGATGCCATAATTTGGGTCTGTAACCGTTTGCGGTCGATAATATAGACTTTACAATTGTGAATTATCGATTTTATCATATTTTTTACTCTGGGAATCCAGTATTGCATCCGAATAAGTCGCAACACAAGCTGGTTCCCACCATGAATGGAAATTTCATGGGTGAACTTCACGAGCAGCTTAGAGAATTGACAGTCATACGGTAAAATTACCGGATGACGCTCATCATAAGAGCAGTGTTCTGTCTCCGACAAACGTCCGCCAACTCTAAGCACCTTATGGCTGCCTAAAAAAGGATTTAAATTTAGAATCGAGCTCTTCGAGTCGATCAAAGTTTTATTTGATAGATGGGTATATTTTTGGCTCTCAATAACGAGTCTTCTAGTGGCTTCTTTAATCTCTTGCTGTGATATTTCAACAGCTCGATGACAGAAACTACTTTTATGAGCCCGGTGAGTTCTGTGGAAAAATCGTAATATGTACGAGAGAACTCGCAAGGCACAAGCACAAGCTATATGAGCTTTTATCGATTTTGCTTCCATCGTTGTTTCATACTCGTCGCCTCGATTTGGCCACGCGCTTGGCTCCTGTAGCAGCCATCCAGGTCCATGCCACCACAGCGAACTATCCTTTAAATGTTGCAGCTCCACTCCTCTGCTGGCCAGATCCGCAGGATTATCTTCCGAATCCACATGACTCCAGTTCTCTGTGCCCACCTTCTCGCTGATTTTTGCGACACGATTTGCCACAAAAGTGGTCCAGGCGCATGGCTGTTTACGCAACCACGCCAGCACAATGGTTGAATCTGTCCATAAAAACAGTTCATTATTATATGTTTCTAAATTAGTTAGAAACGATTCAACCATTTCCGCTAGCAGAAGTGCTCCACACAACTCAAGCCTGGGCAACGACACAGTCTTCACCGGCGCTACCTTTGTTTTCGCGACTAGAAGATGAACGCTCACCTTATCTGATCGTCTCATGCGAATGTATATCGCGGCTCCATAAGCTTTCTCTGAAGCATCGCAGAACCCGTGGAACTGGAGATCGCCTTCCGAAAAAAAAATCGATCCAACGTGGAATCCGGACACTGCCCATATGAGGGTAGTTTTCCAAAAAAACTTGCCAACGTTGCAGAGTGGCTGGGGTCAGCTGATCATCCCACCCGATTCCATCCAACCAATCTTGCTGCATCAGAATTTTTGCGATGACCACGACCGGCGCCAACCATCCCGCAGGATCGAACAGTTTTGTGATCGCTGACAAAACCTCTCGTTTGGAAAAGCTACCCTCTTGATTAAGCGGCCGCGCATGGAAATAGAAATAATCAAACCGAGCGTTTCATCGAATGCCCAGCGTCTTCACGTTGCTTTTGTCCTCCAGCTCTAGAAAATCTTCACGTAGTCGATGACTCTTCGGGATCCCACGCAGCACTTCATCGGAGTTGGCCGTCCATTTCCGCAGCGTAAAACCTGCTGATTCGGCCGCTTTTTCCAAGTCTATTCGAGCTTGGACTGCTGACTCTACGTCATGACCTCCCGCCAATGCGTCATCTACGTACATATGGTGACGCAGAATTTTTGACGCTAGTGGCAAACTACTTTCCAGATCGTCGGCTAGTTGCAACAATGTTCGCAGCGCTAGGAATGGAGCACAGTATACTCCAAAAGTGACGGTTTTCAGCTGAAAATCTTGGATATGGTTCCCTGTTGGATCGCGAAAAATAATTTGCTGGAATCGTTGATGGTCTTCACTAACTAGTATTTGTCGATATATCTTTTCGATGTCACCATTAAAAACAAATTGGAAGACCCGCCACTTCAGGATAGGCAAAGTAAGATCACTTTGCAAGACTGGCCCGGCATGTAGAACATCGTTCAGACTCATACCATTTGAGGTAGGGCTTGAGGCATTGAAGACCACACGAACCTTTGTAGTGGTGCTATCTGGTTTCATGACAGCGTGATGAGGAAGGTAATAACTCTGAGTTTGCCTCGGAGTGGTACAAGAAGACACTTCTCTCATATGGCACAGTTCCAGATATTCTCTCAAAACACCATAGTATTCCTTCTTAAAATCTATATTCTTGTTTAACCTGACCTCATTGCGCAGAAATTGTCGAACAGCAATATAGCGTGAATCTCCTAAAATGGTTTTCTGCGGATAACTTTCCTTAAAAGGAAAAGTCGCTACATACCGACCATCAGAATTACGCCTTGTTGTCTTGACGAAGTTGTCCTCACAGAATTTGTCTGCGCTGTTGGACACAATATTTTGAGGTACCTCCTCCAGCTCCCAAAATGATGCTAGCTGTCGATCAAGTGAAACTTCACTAAAATATGAAACGACAGTCGAGGAGGGAGGTTTCTGCGTGGAGGTTGGAACGGAACCGGTTAAGATCCAGCCGAATATTGTTTCTTGAGCAATAACTGACCCAAGAATATTTCGACGGATACCGTCAAGAAGAAGTTGTGGGTATAAATCACCACCTAGCAACACATCTACTTGATCGCTGCAGTAGAAACGTTTGTCCGCAAGAACAAGCTCTGGAAAAGCTTGCTGTATCAACGGATCTACTGAGCATGAAGGAAGGTTTCCGGTGATCTTTGCCAGAATTAAAGCGCTTGTGGTAAGTTGGATGGTTGGATCAATAGGTGATCCTATGACCAAAATGCACGCTTTTTGCACTCTGGCTGACACCACATTATTAAGCCCTGAGACTTGAGCGCAAACACGGTGAGTAGGAAGCTGAATAAGTCGATGCAACCTCTCAGAAATGAACGAGCCTTCTGAGCCAGAATCAATAAGTGCTCTGGCTTTGAACACGGCTCCTCGATGGCAAATATTTATCATCGCGGTTCCCAAAAAATACCTTTGCTGCTTGAGGCAAAACACGCTTGGTAGTTTTCGCGAGCGCCTGCAGATGTTTGCGATTGCGCTGCAACATGTTGAGTGGACTGTATGCTCGTGCTTGGACCTCCCGCATTTGGATGACTATTTGCGCCTCTTAATTCTCTATGAAGCAACGAATGATGTCGTTGTCCACATGTGGAGCAGTTGTAGCCGCTCTTGCAATTTTTAGAAACATGGCTGGTTGATAAACAGTTGAGACAGCAATGCAACCGTCTTGCAGCCGATGATGTGTCATTTACTGGCATTGCCAAAAATTTTGGACAAAACTTCAATGCATGCTGCTGGTTTTTACACAGCTTGCAATTATTGTTCGCCACGTTTGCCTGAAAGGTGTTAACTTTCTTAACATTTTGTGGAGGTGCGTTCGGTTTTTGCCCTTTTAGCACCGCGCCTGTAAAATCGGACACCGTTTCTAGTGTCTGAAAACGACTTGTGAGAAATTTATCAAGGTCAGCCCATTTGGGGATTTCTGCCTTGTTCTCAATCGATTGCTCCCATAAGGAGAGCGTAGTCTTTGGCAATTTTGCCACTTCCAGATTCAGTTGCAACAGCTGGCAGGTTAAATAAAACCTTAAATTGACTGTTAACTAAAATCCGCTTATTTTCATAGCGGTCAGTCAAGTTTTGCCAGGCTGTTGCAAACCCTTCATGCGTTAGGGGAAATTTTTGAACAATCTCTTTTGCCTCTCCTCGGGTTTTCTGATTTAAATGAAATAATTTTTCGACGGGTGTTAGCCGACTATTTGAAATGTAAATAGCGGAAAACATATCCCGGAAGGACGGCCATGTTATATAATCTCCATGAAATATCTCAGTATCGCATGGTGGTAAGTTGATATGGTGCCCACACATCGGCATATCAAAGCTCGAAATATCCACTTCATTGTTTTTCTTCGCCATGGACAGCTTATCGCTCAGTTCGTTCATCTTAGATAGACAGCGAACATATGTTTGATAACATGTGCGATACTTCACTTTGACTAAGGTGACGTTTTCATCATCGTCACCACTCGCTGCCACTAATTTTAGCAAACAAGCATCTTATGAAGTCTTCAGATTAGTCCATTGAGACTTCAATTCATCCTCTTGAATCCTTAGAGCGTAAATTGTATGCTCTTCGTGAGGAATGTCATCGAAATCTCTCTCCATATCAAAAATGGTGTCAGCATTTCTCATGAACGACGTTAGTTTCGCCATTGCTGTTTTAAAAATTTTGGTTGGCGCTGAGAAGTGGAAAACAACCAGTAAATATAGCAAAAAATGTTTTCTAATACGTAGAAATATTTTACTAAAAGGTTAGCGTGAGCTAAAAATTTGCTTAAATGCCAATAAAATTGATAACAGTAAATATTTTGAATAGTTTTAAATTTTGTTTCTAATATGTAGAAACTGCACGAGTTTTCAAAAATAATTCGGCACAAAATTTTTCTAATTTGTAGAAAACTATTGCAATCAGCAGAAAATTATTTTTTTTTTGTAAAAAAATTTTAAAGACAAAAAAAATTTTTTGATTTGTAAAAATATTTTTTTTTTTATATCTTTGTTTTGTTTGGAACTTCACAGCAAATAAATAAGTGGAGAAACAAAAAACAAAATTTTAATTTTTTTCTTTTTGTTATGAGAAAAAGTCGCTTTTATTTTCAAAAAATAATATATACAAAATTTGCGTGAGATCAGGCCTAATTTGCGGGCAAATTTTATTCAATACGTGAATAAGAATTTGCTCGCAAATGCAGAAAACAAACACAAATAACACCGGTAAGTATTTTTAGTATTAGTAACAATTAGTTTTATTTATAACTTACGTATTTTTCTTATTCCAATAAGTGGATATGAGTTTACATCAAACAATTTGGGATGGCTCAGATGCTGGCAGATGACCTCAATAGAAAAAGTAAAATTTTCGCTAGATTTTACTTGCTGATGTTTCTGGACAAATTTCAAGAAGGAGGCCGCCATTAAAGGAGCTGAAGACACCTCCGACGCGCTCGTTCGGCTATCGAAAATCGATACTCGAACGAGTCGGTAAGTATGTAGTTGATCTCTTAATTTTTCTTGTGAGCATCAATCTACTACTAATCGTTATAGTGTTTAGGGTTGCGGCCTAAACATGCCGGCCCCCTTGCAGTACTACTGCAAGATAAATTTAAATAACTCTAAAATACCTTAAGCTAGTAAAAAAGGGTTGTTTTATTAACGTCTTAATAAAATCGGCGCATGTGTGACTTATTAAGTGGAGATAAATTCATTTTTATTGTTAAAACGTTATAAATTCAGTTTACAACCTTTATGTGTATTAAATATGTATGAAAAAGAATTAAAATAAATAAATTTATGTACGTAAATTTACGTTTTTATGCGTTACCGGGCCACCGTGCCCGACACCAGCCAACCAAAGACGGAGTTCTGCGTCAGAACACCCCCCAAACCACTCGGAAAAATTCCGGGTTGTATTTTTTTTGGGTAGACGTCTACCCCTAGCACCATACCGACCAGACCAAAACCAGAAAGTCTGGATCAGCAAGCATCAGATTCGAAAATTGTGCTCTAATAGATGTGTCTAAAGTTTCCTTGGGCGTGACTCGCGTAAAATGCCGTAACACCTACGCTTGGGCTGTCACCGATTGGTTGGACTCATAATTTGCTCGGAGGGTTAGGGATCAAACTTCTTGAGAGCCAACCATCCTTGATGGCAACCCAAGTTGGTGCACGAGACGCTGGGAGATGATGGACATCTCGGCACACGGGTCTATTAGAGCACGAACCCGATGCATGTGATCCCGATCG
This sequence comes from Tetanocera ferruginea, assembly GCA_958299015.1. Taxonomy (NCBI): domain Eukaryota; kingdom Metazoa; phylum Arthropoda; class Insecta; order Diptera; family Sciomyzidae; genus Tetanocera; species Tetanocera ferruginea. The sequence continues at coordinate 87,547,360 of OY282643.1, forward strand.
ATCACCTTGACGACCGCCGTGGGGAGGAGCGAAGTCACCTGCTGCAGAACTGGCAGCGGTGATGGCGAGGGCAGGCGCTGAGCGCCACTATTTGAGCGGCGGTGGATGGGTCGTGTCCGTCCTTGACCTCGATTGCGATGCTCTTCTCGCGATGCACGAGACCGTCGACCGGAGCGCCGCGTTGTACGCGACGCTCTTGTGACATTGCCGTTCAACTTCGGTCGAAAGGCACGCAACTCTTCGGCGTTGCGAATGCATCGAGCCAATCGCACTTCCTCTTCTTCTTCAGGCGCCGGGTCGCCCTCAACGCTCAATGCGACTTGTGGCAAACTAGGCCGGTCACCGCGGCGCCCGTCCCGCGCTGACGAGAAGCCTGACGAGGTGCAACATGGTTTGATGCGTCCCATCACACTTGCCGCAACATCCATCACTGGCGCATTCGCTGGTCTTGTGGTTTGGGGAGAGGCACCGGGAGCAAAACTTAAACAACAGCACCAGCCGCAGCCGATCTGCAACGCTCCCGCGACAAACGCCTTACAGAAACGTAATGGGTGCCGCCCCAAGCACACTCGGCACTTCAAGGCGACTTCAGCGGGCGTTTTTCCGACACTCGACATTATGGCTAGAAAATAAGAAGAGAAATTAAATAGGTTAATTCCCGTTGAACCGCAAACACACACACACAAATAAGACGGACAAAGACATCTAGCTACGACGTTGTTGGACGAAGACATCAATGGAGGTGGTGTGAAAATAATCAATTTTACCACAGGCCGAGTAATAATACCGCGTTCAGTGCGCAGGTCGGCGACTCGGACACGATTGTCAGAGCCTATATAAACCTTAACCACTCTCCCTAATCGCCACTCAGTGGCCGAAAAGTTGTCCGCTTTTATGACCACCAAGTCGTCAATCTTCAAGTCTTCGCGGGGATGTTTCCACTTATAACGCTTGTGAAGTTCCTTTAAATAATAATTTTTCCACATTTGGCAGAACCTTTGGTTCAATGCCTTTAACTTTTGCCAACGATTGATTATTGAGATTGGACTTCTAAATGAATAGCTTTCGCAGCGAAGCAGACAAACACACATATATAGCCTTTAGTTATGAGACACGCTCGTCCCTATAATTTTTAATGTCGTATGGCCCTGTGAAATCCACTCCAGTAGACGCGAACGGGCGAGATAATTTTGTTCGCTCTGGAGGTAGTGATGCCATAATTTGGGTCTGTAACCGTTTGCGGTCGATAACATAGACTTTACAATTGTGAATTATCGATTTTATCATATTTTTTACTCTGGGAATCCAGTATTGCATCCGAATAAGTCGCAACACAAGCTGGTTCCCACCATGAATGGAAATTTCATGGGTGAACTTCACGAGCAGCTTAGAGAATTGACAGTCATACGGTAAAATTACCGGATGACGCTCATCATAAGAGCAGTGTTCTGTCTCCGACAAACGTCCGCCAACTCTAAGCACCTTATGGCTGCCTAAAAAAGGATTTAAATTTAGAATCGAGCTCTTCGAGTCGATCAAAGTTTTATTTGATAGATGGGTATATTTTTGGCTCTCAATAACGAGTCTTCTAGTGGCTTCTTTAATCTCTTGCTGTGATATTTCAACAGCTCGATGACAGAAACTACTTTTATGAGCCCGGTGAGTTCTGTGGAAAAATCGTAATATGTACGAGAGAACTCGCAAGGCACAAGCACAAGCTATATGAGCTTTTATCGATTTTGCTTCCATCGTTGTTTCATACTCGTCGCCTCGATTTGGCCACGCGCTTGGCTCCTGTAGCAGCCATCCAGGTCCATGCCACCACAGCGAACTATCCTTTAAATGTTGCAGCTCCACTCCTCTGCTGGCCAGATCCGCAGGATTATCTTCCGAATCCACATGACTCCAGTTCTCTGTGCCCACCTTCTCGCTGATTTTTGCGACACGATTTGCCACAAAAGTGGTCCAGGCGCATGGCTGTTTACGCAACCACGCCAGCACAATGGTTGAATCTGTCCATAAAAACAGTTCATTATTATATGTTTCTAAATTAGTTAGAAACGATTCAACCATTTCCGCTAGCAGAAGTGCTCCACACAACTCAAGCCTGGGCAACGACACAGTCTTCACCGGCGCTACCTTTGTTTTCGCGACTAGAAGAAGAACGCTCACCTTATCTGATCGTCTCATGCGAATGTATATCGCGGCTCCATAAGCTTTCTCTGAAGCATCGCAGAACCCGTGGAACTGGAGATCGCCTTCCGAAAAAAAAATCGATCCAACGTGGAATCCGGACACTGCCGATATGAGGGTAGTTTTCCAAAAAAACTTACCAACGTTGCAGAGTGGCTGGGGTCAGCTGATCATCCCACCCGATTCCATCCAACCAATCTTGCTGCATCAGAATTTTTGCGATGACCACGACCGGCGCCAACCATCCCGCAGGATCGAACAGTTTTGTGATCGCTGACAAAACCTCTCGTTTGAAAAAGCTACCCTCTTGATTTAGCGGCCGCGCATGGAAATAGAAATAATCAAACCGAGCGTTTCATCGAATGCCCAGCGTCTTCACGTTGCTTTTGTCCTCCAGCTCTAGAAAATCTTCACGTAGTCGATGACTCTTCGGGATCCCACGCAGCACTTCATCGGAGTTGGCCGTCCATTTCCGCAGCGTAAAACCTGCTGATTCGGCCGCTTTTTCCAAGTCTATTCGAGCTTGGACTGCTGACTCTACGTCATGACCTCCCGCCAATGCGTCATCTACGTACATATGGTGACGCAGAATTTTTGACGCTAGTGGCAAACTACTTTCCAGATCGTCGGCTAGTTGCAACAATGTTCGCAGCGCTAGGAATGGAGCACAGTATACTCCAAAAGTGACGGTTTTCAGCTGAAAATCTTGGATATGGTTCCCTGTTGGATCGCGAAAAATAATTTGCTGGAATCGTTGATGGTCTTCACTAACTAGTATTTGTCGATATATCTTTTCGATGTCACCATTAAAAACAAATTGGAAGACCCGCCACTTCAGGATAGGCAAAGTAAGATCACTTTGCAAGACTGGCCCGGCATGTAGAACATCGTTCAGACTCATACCATTTGAGGTAGGGCTTGAGGCATTGAAGACCACACGAACCTTTGTAGTGGTGCTATCTGGTTTCATGACAGCGTGATGAGGAAGGTAATAACTCTGAGTTTGCCTCGGAGTGGTACAAGAAGACACTTCTCTCATATGGCACAGTTCCAGATATTCTCTCAAAACACCATAGTATTCCTTCTTAAAATCTATATTCTTGTTTAACCTGACCTCATTGCGCAGAAATTGTCGAACAGCAATATAGCGTGAATCTCCTAAAATGGTTTTCTGCGGATAACTTTCCTTAAAAGGAAAAGTCGCTACATACCGACCATCAGAATTACGCCTTGTTGTCTTGACGAAGTTGTCCTCACAGAATTTGTCTGCGCTGTTGGACACAATATTTTGAGGTACCTCCTCCAGCTCCCAAAATGATGCTAGCTGTCGATCAAGTGAAACTTCACTAAAATATGAAACGACAGTCGAGGAGGGAGGTTTCTGCGTGGAGGTTGGAACGGAACCGGTTAAGATCCAGCCGAATATTGTTTCTTGAGCAATAACTGACCCAAGAATATTTCGACGGATACCGTCAAGAAGAAGTTGTGGGTATAAATCACCACCTAGCAACACATCTACTTGATCGCTGCAGTAGAAACGTTTGTCCGCAAGAACAAGCTCTGGAAAAGCTTGCTGTATCAACGGATCTACTGAGCATGAAGGAAGGTTTCCGGTGATCTTTGCCAGAATTAAAGCGCTTGTGGTAAGTTGGATGGTTGGATCAATAGGTGATCCTATGACCAAAATGCACGCTTTTTGCACTCTGGCTGACACCACATTATTAAGCCCTGAGACTTGAGCGCAAACACGGTGAGTAGGAAGCTGAATAAGTCGATGCAACCTCTCAGAAATGAACGAGCCTTCTGAGCCAGAATCAATAAGTGCTCTGGCTTTGAACACGGCTCCTCGATGGCAAATATTTATCATCGCGGTTCCCAAAAAATACCTTTGCTGCTTAAGGCAAAACACGCTTGGTAGTTTTCGCGAGCGCCTGCAGATGTTTGCGATTGCGCTGCAACATGTTGAGTGGACTGTATGCTCGTGCTTGGACCTCCCGCATTTGGATGACTATTTGCGCCTCTAAATTCTCTATGAAGCAACGAATGATGTCGTTGTCCACATGTGGAGCAGTTGTAGCCGCTCTTGCAATTTTTAGAAACATGGCTGGTTGATAAACAGTTGAGACAGCAATGCAACCGTCTTGCAGCCGATGATGTGTCATTTACTGGCATTGCCAAAAATTTTGGACAAAACTTCAATGCATGCTGCTGGTTTTTACACAGCTTGCAATTATTGTTCGCCACGTTTGCCTGAAAGGTGTTAACTTTCTTAACATTTTGTGGAGGTGCGTTCGGTTTTTGCCCTTTTGGCACCGCGCCTGTAAAATCGGACACCGTTTCTAGTGTCTGAAAACGACTTGTGAGAAATTTATCAAGGTCAGCCCATTTGGGGATTTCTGCCTTGTTCTCAATCGATTGCTCCCATAAGGAGAGCGTAGTCTTTGGCAATTTTGTAGAGCACAAATACGTAAAAATAGCATCACAGTTGTCAATATTTACTTTATGTATTGTAAGAGCCGAGATACAATTATTTATATCTCTCTGTAATTTTTTGATGCCACTTCCAGATTCAGTTGCAACAGCTGGCAGGTTAAATAAAACCTTTAGTTGACTGTTAACTAAAATCCGCTTATTTTCATAGCGGTCAGTCAAGTTTTGCCAGGCTGTTGCAAACCCTTCATGCGTTAGGGGAGATTTTTGAACAATCTCTTTTGCCTCTCCTCGGGTTTTCTGATTTAAATGAAATAATTTTTCGACGGGTGTTAGCCGACTATTTGAAATGTAAATAGCGGAAAACATATCCCGGAAGGACGGCCATGTTATATAATCTCCATGAAATATCTCAGTATCGCATGGTGGTAAGTTGATATGGTGCCCACACATCGGCATATCAAAGCTCGAAATATCCACTTCATTGTTTTTCTTCGCCATGGACAGCTTATCGCTCAGTTCGTTCATCTTAGATAGACAGCGAACATATGTTTGATAACATGTGCGATACTTCACTTTGACTAAGGTGACGTTTTCATCATCGTCACCACTCGCTGCCACTAATTTTAGCAAACAAGCATCTTATGAAGTCTTCAGATTAGTCCATTGAGACTTCAATTCATCCTCTTGAATCCTTAGAGCGTAAATTGTATGCTCTTCGTGAGGAATGTCATCGAAATCTCTCTCCATATCAAAAATGGTTTCAGCATTTCTCATGAACGACGTTAGTTTCGCCATTGCTGTTTTAAAAATTTTGGTTGGCGCTGAGAAGTGGAAAACAACCAGTAAATATAGCAAAAAATGTTTTCTAATACGTAGAAATTTTTTACTAAAAGGTTAGCGTGAGCTAAAAATTTGCTTAAATGCCAATAAAATTGATAACAGTAAATATTTTGAATAGTTTTAAATTTTGTTTCTAATATGTAGAAACTGCACGAGTTTTCAAAAATAATTCGGCACAAAATTTTTCTAATTTGTAGAAAACTATTGCAATCAGCAGAAAATTATTTTTTTTTTGTAAAAAAATTTTAAAGAAGACAAAAAAAATTTTTTGATTTGTAAAAATATTTTTTTTTTTTATATCTTTGTTTTGTTTGGAACTTCACAGCAAATAAATAAGTGGAGAAACAAAAAACAAAATTTTAATTTTTTCTTTTTGTTATGAGAAAAAGTCGCTTTTATTTTCAAAAAATAATATATACAAAATTTGCGTGAGATCAGGCCTAATTTGCGGGCAAATTTTATTCAATACGTGAATAAGAATTTGCTCGCAAATGCAGAAAACAAACACAAATAACACCGGTAAGTATTTTTAGTATTAGTAACAATTAGTTTTATTTATAACTTACGTATTTTTCTTATTCCAATAAGTGGATATGAGTTTACATCAAACAATTTGGGATGGCTCAGATGCTGGCAGATGACCTCAATAGAAAAAGTAAAATTTTCGCTAGATTTTACTTGCTGATGTTTCTGGACAAATTTCAAGAAGGAGGCCGCCATTAAAGGAGCTGAAGACACCTCCGACGCGCTCGTTCGGCTATCGAAAATCGATACTCGAACGAGTCGGTAAGTATGTAGTTGATCTCTTACTTTTTCTTGTGAGCATCAATCTACTACTAATCGTTATAGTGTTTAGGGTTGCGGCCTAAACATGCCGGCCCCCTTGCAGTACTACTGCAAGATAAATTTAAATAACTCTAAAATACCTTAAGCTAGTAAAAAAGGGTTGTTTTATTTACGTCTTAATAAAATCGGCGCATGTGTGACTTATTAAGTGGAGATAAATTCATTTTTATTGTTAAAACGTTATAAATTCAGTTTACAACCTTTATGTGTATTAAATATGTATGAAAAAGAATTAAAATAAATAAATTTATGTACGTAAATTTACGTTTTTATGCGTTACCGGGCCCGACACCAGCCAACCAAAGACGGAGTTCTGCGTCAGAACACCCCCCAAACCACTCGGAAAAATTCCGGGTTGTATTTTTTTTGGGTAGACGTCTACCCCTAGCACCATACCGACCAGACCAAAACCAGAAAGTCTGGATCAGCAAGCATCAGATTCGAAAATTGTGCTCTAATAGATGTGTCTAAAGTTTCCTTGGGCGTGACTCGCGTAAAATGCCGTAACACCTTCGCTTGGGCTGTCACCGATTGGTTGGACTCATAATTTGCTCGGAGGGTTAGGGATCAAACTTCTTGAGAGCCAACCATCCTTGATGGCAACCCAAGTTGGTGCACGAGACGCTGGGAGATGATGGACATCTCGGCACACGGGTCTATTAGAGCACGAACCCGATGCATGTGATCCCGATCGATCACCTTGACGACCGCCGTGGGGAGGAGCGAAGTCACCTGCTGCAGAACTGGCAGCGGTGATGGCGAGGGCAGGCGCTGAGCGCCACTATTTGAGCGGCGGTGGATGGGTCGTGTCCGTCCTTGACCTCGATTGCGATGCTCTTCTCGCGATGCACGAGACCGTCGACTGGAGCGCCGCGTTGTACGCGACGCTCTTGTGACATTGCCGTTCAACTTCGGTCGAAAGGCACGCAACTCTTCGGCGGTGCGAATGCATCGAGCCAATCGCACTTCCTCTTCTTCTTCAGGCGCCGGGTCGCCCTCAACGCTCAATGCGACTTGTGGCAAACTAGGCCGGTCACCGCGGCACCCGTCCCGCGCTGACGAGAAGCCTGACGAGGTGCAACATGGTGTGATGCGTCCCATCACACTTGCCGCAACATCCATCACTGGCGCATTCGCTGGTCTTGTGGTTTGGGGAGAGGCACCGGGAGCAAAACTTAAACAACAGCACCAGCCGCAGCCGATCTGCAACGCTCCCGCGACAAACGCCTTACAGAAACGTAATGGGTGCCGCCCCAAGCACACTCGGCACTTCAAGGCGACTTCAGCGGGCGTTTTTCCGACACTCGACATTATGGCTAGAAAATAAGAAGAGAAATTAAATAGGTTAATTCCCGTTGAACCGCAAACACACACACACAAATAAGACGGACAAAGACATCTAGCTACGACGTTGTTGGACGAAGACATCAATGGAGGTGGTGGCAAAATAATCAATTTTACCACAGGCCGAGTAATAATACCGCGTTCAGTGCGCAGGTCGGTGACTCGGACACGATTGTCAGAGCCTATATAAACCTTAACCACTCTCCCTAATCGCCACTCAGTGGCCGAAAAGTTGTCGGCTTTTATGACCACCAAGTCGTCAATCTTCAAGTCTTCGCGGGGATGTTTCCACTTATAACGCTTGTGAAGTTCCTTTAAATAATAATTTTTCCACATTTGGCAGAACCTTTGGTTCAATGCCTTTAACTTTTGCCAACGATTGATTATTGAGATTGGACTTCTAAATGAATAGCTTTCGCAGCGAAGCAGACAAACACACATATATAGCCTTTAGTTATGAGACACGCTCGTCCCTATAATTTTTAATGTCGTATGGCCCTGTGAAATCCACTCCAGTAGACGCGAACGGGCGAGATAATTTTGTTCGCTCTGGAGGTAGTGATGCCATAATTTGGGTCTGTAACCGTTTGCGGTCGATAACATAGACTTTACAATTGTGAATTATCGATTTTATCATATTTTTTACTCTGGGAATCCAGTATTGCATCCGAATAAGTCGCAACACAAGCTGGTTCCCACCATGAATGGAAATTTCATGGGTGAACTTCACGAGCAGCTTAGAGAATTGACAGTCATACGGTAAAATTACCGGATGACGCTCATCATAAGAGCAGTTTTCTGTCTCCGACAAACGTCCGCCAACTCTAAGCACCTTATGGCTGTCTAAAAAAGGATTTAAATTTAGAATCGAGCTCTTCGAGTCGATCAAAGTTTTATTTGATAGATGGGTATATTTTTGGCTCTCAATAACGAGTTTTCTAGTGGCTTCTTTAATCTCTTGCTGTGATATTTCAACAGCTCGATGACAGAAACTACTTTTATGAGCCCGGTGAGTTCTGTGGAAAAATCGTAATATGTACGAGAGAACTCGCAAGGCACAAGCACAAGCTATATGAGCTTTTATCGATTTTGCTTCCATCGTTGTTTCATACTCGTCGCCTCGATTTGGCCACGCGCTTGGCTCCTGTAGCAGCCATCCAGGTCCATGCCACCACAGCGAACTATCCTTTAAATGTTGCAGCTCCACTCCTCTGCTGGCCAGATCCGCAGGATTATCTTCCGAATCCACATGACTCCAGTTCTCTGTGCCCACCTTCTCGCTGATTTTTGCGACACGATTTGCCACAAAAGTGGTCCAGGCGCATGGCTGTTTACGCAACCACGCCAGCACAATGGTTGAATCTGTCCATAAAAACAGTTCATTATTATATGTTTCTAAATTAGTTAGAAACGATTCAACCATTTCCGCTAGCAGAAGTGCTCCACACAACTCAAGCCTGGGCAACGACACAGTCTTCACCGGCGCTACCTTTGTTTTCGCGACTAGAAGAAGAACGCTCACCTTATCTGATCGTCTCATGCGAATGTATATCGCGGCTCCATAAGCTTTCTCTGAAGCATCGCAGAACCCGTGGAACTGGAGATCGCCTTCCGAAAAAAAAATCGATCCAACGTGGAATCCGGACACTGCCGATATGAGGGTAGTTTTCCAAAAAAACTTACCAACGTTGCAGAGTGGCTGGGGTCAGCTGATCATCCCACCCGATTCCATCCAACCAATCTTGCTGCATCAGAATTTTTGCGATGACCACGACCGGCGCCAACCATCCCGCAGGATCGAACAGTTTTGTGATCGCTGACAAAACCTCTCGTTTGAAAAAGCTACCCTCTTGATTTAGCGGCCGCGCATGGAAATAGAAATAATCAAACCGAGCGTTTCATCGAATGCCCAGCGTCTTCACGTTGCTTTTGTCCTCCAGCTCTAGAAAATCTTCACGTAGTCGATGACTCTTCGGGATCCCACGCAGCACTTCATCGGAGTTGGCCGTCCATTTCCGCAGCGTAAAACCTGCTGATTCGGCCGCTTTTTCCAAGTCTATTCGAGCTTGGACTGCTGACTCTACGTCATGACCTCCCGCCAATGCGTCATCTACGTACATATGGTGACGCAGAATTTTTGACGCTAGTGGCAAACTACTTTCCAGATCGTCGGCTAGTTGCAACAATGTTCGCAGCGCTAGGAATGGAGCACAGTATACTCCAAAAGTGACGGTTTTCAGCTGAAAATCTTGGATATGGTTCCCTGTTGGATCGCGAAAAATAATTTTCTGGAATCGTTGATGGTCTTCACTAACTAGTATTTGTCGATATATCTTTTCGATGTCACCATTAAAAACAAATTGGAAGAACCGCCACTTCAGGATAGGCAAAGTAAGATCACTTTGCAAGACTGGCCCGGCATGTAGAACATCGTTCAGACTCATACCATTTGAGGTAGGGCTTGAGGCATTGAAGACCACACGAACCTTTGTAGTGGTGCTATCTGGTTTCATGACAGCGTGATGAGGAAGGTAATAACTCTGAGTTTGCCTCGGAGTGGTACAAGAAGACACTTCTCTCATATGGCACAGTTCCAGATATTCTCTCAAAACACCATAGTATTCCTTCTTAAAATCTATATTCTTGTTTAACCTGACCTCATTGCGCAGAAATTGTCGAACAGCAATATAGCGTGAATCTCCTAAAATGGTTTTCTGCGGATAACTTTCCTTAAAAGGAAAAGTCGCTACATACCGACCATCAGAATTACGCCTTGTTGTCTTGACGAAGTTGTCCTCACAGAATTTGTCTGCGCTGTTGGACACAATATTTTGAGGTACCTCCTCCAGCTCCCAAAATGATGCTAGCTGTCGATCAAGTGAAACTTCACTAAAATATGAAACGACAGTCGAGGAGGGAGGTTTCTGCGTGGAGGTTGGAACGGAGCCGGTTAAGATCCAGCCGAATATTGTTTCTTGAGCAATAACTGACCCAAGAATATTTCGACGGATACCGTCAAGAAGAAGTTGTGGGTATAAATCACCACCTAGCAACACATCTACTTGATCGCTGCAGTAGAAACGTTTGTCCGCAAGAACAAGCTCTGGAAAAGCTTGCTGTATCAACGGATCTACTGAGCATGAAGGAAGGTTTCCGGTGATCTTTGCCAGAATTAAAGCGCTTGTGGTAAGTTGGATGGTTGGATCAATAGGTGATCCTATGACCAAAATGCACGCTTTTTGCACTCTGGCTGACACCACATTATTAAGCCCTGAGACTTGAGCGCAAACACGGTGAGTAGGAAGCTGAATAAGTCGATGCAACCTCTCAGAAATGAACGAGCCTTCTGAGCCAGAATCAATAAGTGCTCTGGCTTTGAACACGGCTCCTCGATGGCAAATATTTATCATCGCGGTTCCCAAAAAATACCTTTGCTGCTTAAGGCAAAACACGCTTGGTAGTTTTCGCGAGCGCCTGCAGATGTTTGCGATTGCGCTGCAACATGTTGAGTGGACTGTATGCTCGTGCTTGGACCTCCCGCATTTGGATGACTATTTGCCCCTCTAAATTCTCTATGAAGCAACGAATGATGTCGTTGTCCACATGTGGAGCAGTTGTAGCCGCTCTTGCAATTTTTAGAAACATGGCTGGTTGATAAACAGTTGAGACAGCAATGCAACCGTCTTGCAGCCGATGATGTGTCATTTACTGGCATTGCCAAAAATTTTGGACAAAACTTCAATGCATGCTGCTGGTTTTTACACAGCTTGCAATTATTGTTCGCCACGTTTGCCTGAAAGGTGTTAACTTTCTTAACATTTTGTGGAGGTGCGTTCGGTTTTTGCCCTTTTGGCACCGCGCCTGTAAAATCGGACACCGTTTCTAGTGTCTGAAAACGACTTGTGAGAAATTTATCAAGGTCAGCCCATTTGGGGATTTCTGCCTTGTTCTCAATCGATTGCTCCCATAAAGAGAGCGTAGTCTTTGGCAATTTTGTAGAGCACAAATACGTAAAAATAGCATCACAGTTGTCAATATTTACTTTATGTATTGTAAGAGCCGAGATACAATTATTTATATCTCTCTGTAATTTTTTGATGCCACTTCCAGATTCAGTTGCAACAGCTGGCAGGTTAAATAAAACCTTTAGTTGACTGTTAACTAAAATCCGCTTATTTTCATAGCGGTCAGTCAAGTTTTGCCAGGCTGTTGCAAAACCTTCATGCGTTAGGGGAGATTTTTGAACAATCTCTTTTGCCTCTCCTCGGGTTTTCTGATTTAAATGAAATAATTTTTCGACGGGTGTTAGCCGACTATTTGAAATGTAAATAGCGGAAAACATATCCCGGAAGGACGGCCATGTTATATAATCTCCATGAAATATCTCAGTATCGCATGGTGGTAAGTTGATATGGTGCCCACACATCGGCATATCAAAGCTCGAAATATCCACTTCATTGTTTTTCTTCGCCATGGACAGCTTATCGCTCAGTTCGTTCATCTTAGATAGACAGCGAACATATGTTTGATAACATGTGCGATACTTCACTTTGACTAAGGTGACGTTTTCATCATCGTCACCACTCGCTGCCACTAATTTTAGCAAACAAGCATCTTATGAAGTCTTCAGATTAGTCCATTGAGACTTCAATTCATCCTCTTGAATCCTTAGAGCGTAAATTGTATGCTCTTCGTGAGGAATGTCATCGAAATCTCTCTCCATAGCAAAAATGGTGTCAGCATTTCTCATGAACGACGTTAGTTTCGCCATTGCTGTTTTAAAAATTTTGGTTGGCGCTGAGAAGTGGAAAACAACCAGTAAATATAGCAAAAAATGTTTTCTAATACGTAGAAATTTTTTACTAAAAGGTTAGCGTGAGCTAAAAATTTGCTTAAATGCCAATAAAATTGATAATAGTAAATATTTTGAATAGTTTTAAATTTTGTTTCTAATATGTAGAAACTGCACGAGTTTTCAAAAATAATTCGGCACAAAATTTTTCTAATTTGTAGAAAACTATTGCAATCAGCAGAAAATTATTTTTTTTTTGTAAAAAAATTTTAAAGAAGACAAAAAAAATTTTTTGATTTGTAAAAATATTTTTTTTTTTATATCTTTGTTTTGTTTGGAACTTCACAGCAAATAAACAAGTGGAGAAACAAAAAACAAAATTTTAATTTTTTTCTTTTTGTTATGAGAAAAAGTCGCTTTTATTTTCAAAAAATAATATATACAAAATTTGCGTGAGATCAGGCCTAATTTGCGGGCAAATTTTATTCAATACGTGAATAAGAATTTGCTCGCAAATGCAGAAAACAAACACAAATAACACCGGTAAGTATTTTTAGTATTAGTAACAATTAGTTTTATTTATAACTTACGTATTTTTTTATTCCAATAAGTGGATATGAGTTTACATCAAACAATTTGGGATGGCTCAGATGCTGGCAGATGACCTCAATAGAACAAGTAAGATTTTCGCTAGATTTTGCTTGCTGATGTTTCTGGACAAATTTCAAGAAGGAGGCCGCCATTAAAGGAGCCGAAGACACCTCCGAGGCGCTCGTTCGGCTATCGAGAATCGAACGAGTCGGTAAGTATGTAGTTGATCTCCTACTTTTTCTTGTGAGCATCAATCTACTACTAATCGTTATAGTGTTTAGGGTTGCGGCCTAAACAGTAGTCATTAAAAGCATAGTACATTGTAAGGTTAGCCTGCTGAATGTCTGGTGTTGCATATTGTTGTTGATGCTGTTGTGATTTTTTCACTGAAACAGGTGGTAATGGAAAAGATGAGCAGAGATGCTCTTCGAAAGTTTTAATGGGGGCTGTTGCGGCCAGCGTTGCGAGATGGGCGATGGCATCGTCATTTTGACGATTTAAGACCAAAATGACGATTCGACGATTTGGGATTAGATATGTATTTTACTTGTATTTTATCGTTAAGTTAGATTTAAGTTCCATTCATCATATTGTCAAAAAACCTGTTGGTATCATGTCATACTTATGCATTTAAAAGACTCTGTCTTACATTGCCGACATTATTCCTAAATAAATAAATAAATATTGATAAAAATATTAAAAAAAAATGATTATTTGCTTATGATTATGTTTTTTTTTTGGGTTAGCAACACTGAAAATTTAAATCCTAAAAAAAATGTTGCTTACTTACATTGTTCAATATTTTTTGTCTATCAACACTGTAGGTAATTTTTTGAAACCATAAATTCTAACAATATGGAAGGTATCGATTACAAAAAGCAATGATAATTTAAAAAAAAGGATGAAATTTGTTAAAGAATTTATGTTTTAGCAAAAATTAACAAATGTGATATACCTACTGATAAATTAGATGAGTTGACAAATCATTATATTTTCTTTTACATTGAGTTGTGTGACCAATTAAAAAACCGTTTCGATTTCAATAATATAGTTTTGAAAAACTTAATATTACACTAATAATAAAAACCAATAAAATGCAATCTTTATTGCAATCGGTAATGAATTTCAGAGTTTTTTAACAAACGGCGATCTTCAATAAATTGACATAGAGTTTGTGGAACTAAAATGTTCAGATGTTGATTACATTTTACCCAATAAAGTACAAAGGACAGCAGAAATCTTTTGGAAAACTATTTCAAATTCAAACGGGGCAATTCTTCTACAACTTTTGCAAAATTGACTAAGTTAATAAGCGAACTTTTGCTCATTTCTGATTCTTCGGCAAATGTAGAAAGATTTTTTAAAATATTAATCTTCAATAAAATAATTCTTAACTAAAAGAAGAAAGATTTTTTTAAAATTAATCTTAATTAAAAAATATAGATTAATAACAATAAAATCAATTTAGAAATCGTCCAGAAACCGATACTCTGAAGGTACATATCTTTTTGCACAATTATCTGAAATAAAATAAATTTTCCTTGTTATAAAATTGAGCCACAATCTGAATTACTAAGCAATTTCAACACCACAATGTATCAGTAAGTAGTTTTATTCAATAACTATGTACAAAAAATGTATCTTATATAAGCCATATGTTATCAGCCATATGTTGATCTCCTAATTTTAACATACTGATTTTTTTATAAATAAAAAGTTTTCATTGCTTGTTTTTCTTTAAGTAAAAATTTCAATCTTCTGTACTTTATGACGACTTTAGGACTTAAATTACGATTTTTGGGTCGGGCAAATCACGATTTTTACACCCAAATGACGATTTTTGAAAAGCTTGTTGATGTTTTTAAGCGAAGAATATCTGGCAACCCTGGTTGCGGCTCTAGTTGCTTCTGTTAAAGTTGATGACAGAGTCAGCAGAGGAGAGCGAAGTGAACATTGTTGTCGCTGCCGTTGTTGATGTTGTTGTTAATGCTGCCATTTTGTAGTTGTTGTTGCTGCCGTTGTTGATGGTGTTGTTGCAGTTATTGTTGTTGGTGTTGCTGCTGCCGTTGTTGATGTTGTTGTTTATGTTGGTGTGGTAAATCGCGTATGATACTTCATTGTTTTTTAAATGCATTGAAAATATAGAAGAGTTAAAATATAGCGCAAGCGTAAATTCAATTGGTGTGAGTGGATATGCAAATTGTACGAATTGGATTAAAAATTGTGGAACGGACTGCATTTTTAATGCATTGTTATTGACATTTCTCTCAATTCGTCGCTCTATCATAATTATGCGTCACATCTCTGCAGACAAAAGCAAACCTCAGAGAGTAAACCATGCTATGTAAAGCTTCTTGAGAACATGATCTTTAGCCGTTCGGAGTCGGCATAAAATATATTCCCAGTTCTCAGTCCATTGTGTACAAACCCTTATAACATTTGAAACGGCGATCTACCAACAACATCGTTACAAAATATTCCAACTCAATCTGCTAACGAATGCCTACTAAGAACAACAAAAACGTCACTACAAATTAGTCATACACAGCTAACGCATGACAAAACAGCCAGCATAGTATATAACAACAACAACATCACAACAAGTTAAACACACACAGCCAACGCATAGCAAACCAGCCAGCATAGTGTGCAACAACAACAACATCACAACTAGTCAGACACACCGCCAACGCATGATAGAGCAACCATCAGCTATAAGCAGAATTTGTATAGCATGCAATATAATTCACAACACGTTTTGTAAATATACTATTTAAGACGAGCCAACTGTGTCGGCAGTGGGGACGGCTCGAAGGCGTAGTGTCTTGTCCGTCTTTTACTTGGCAACGAGTAAACTAACTTTTTTATAGCAAAACATCGAAAGGCGGGTTGCTTGATACATACACTGTAGCTAGATTCCGTATTTTGCACTCAGTTGGACTTCACCGCAGCTTCGGTCAGTCGGATATCCTCCCGAATACTTTATAGTTGTGTTTGTTGCACTCGGTTGGACTTCACCGTCGGCTTCGGTCGATCGGATATCCCTCCGAATACTTAGCTTGTTGCACTCGGCTGGACTTCACCGCGGCTTCGGTCAGTCGGATATCCTCCCGAATACTTTATAGTTGTGTTTGTTGCACTCGGTTGGACTTCACCGCGGCTTCGGTCAGTCGGATATCCCTCCGAATACTTAGCTTGTTGCACTCGGTTGGACTTTACCGTCGGCTTCGGTCGATCGGATATCTCTCCGAATACTTATCGTTAAGCAACCGATTAGATATTATTTGAAGAAAGCTTATGATATATATATTTCTTTTCAATAATAAAAATAATAAATATATCATAAGCTTTCTTCATATAATATCTAATCGGTTGTTTGTAACGGCGATCTACCAACAACTTCGTTACAAAATATTCCAACTCAATCTGCTAACGAATGCCTACTAAGAACAACAAAAACATCACCACAAATTAGTCATACACAGCTAACGCATGACAAAACAGCCAGCATAGTATATAACAACAACAACATCACAACAAGTTAAACACACACAGCCAACGCATAGCAAACCAGCCAGCATAGTGTGCAGCAACAACAACATCACAACCAGTCAGACACACTGCCAACGCATAATAGAGCAACCATCAGCTATAAGCAGAATTCGTATAGCATGCAATATAATTCACAACACGTTTTGTAAATATACTATTTAAGACGAGCCAACTGTGTCGGCAGTGGGGACGGCTCGAAGGCGTAGTGTCTTGTCCGTCTTTTACTTGGCAATAGTAAACTTACTTTTTTATAGCAAAACACCGAAAGGCGGGTTGCTTGATACATACACTGTAGTTAGATTCCGTATTTTGCACTCGGTTGGACTTCACCGCGGCTTCGGTCAGTCGGATATCCTCCCGAATACTTTATAGTTGTGTTTGTTGCACTCGGTTGGACTTCACGAACGAAAGCATCGGATATCTATCCGAATACTTATCGTTAAGCAACCGATTAGATATTATTTGAAGAAAGCTTATGATATATATATTTCTTTTCAATAATAAAAATAATAAATATATCATAAGCTTTCTTCATATAATATCTAATCGGTTGTTTGTAACGGCGATATACCAACAACTTCGTTACAAAATATTCCAACTCAATCTGCTAACGAATGCCTACTAAGAACAACAAAAACATCACCACAAATTAGTCATACACAGCTAACGCATGACAAAACAGCCAGCATAGTATATAACAACAACAACAACATCACAACAAGTTAAACACACACAGCCAACGCATAGCAAACCAGCCAGCAAAGTGTGCAGCAACAACAACATCACAACCAGTCAGACACACCGCCAACGCATCATAGAGCAACCATCAGCTATAAGCAGAATTTGTATAGCATGCAATATAATTCACAACACGTTTTGTAAATATACTATTTAAGACGAGCCAACTGTGTCGGCAGTGGGGACGGCTCGAAGGCGTAGTGTCTTGTCCGTCTTTTACTTGGCAATAGTAAACTAACTTTTTTATAGCAAAACACCGAAAGGCGGGTTGCTTGATACATACACTGTAGTTAGATTCCGTATTTTGCACTCGGTTGGACTTCACCGCGGCTTCGGTCAGTCGGATATCCTCCCGAATACTTTATAGTTGTGTTTGTTGCACTCGGTTGGACTTCACCGTCGGCTTCGGTCGATCGGATATCCCTCCGAATACTTAGCTTGTTGCACTCGGCTGGACTTCACCGCGGCTTCGGTCAGTCGGATATCCTCCCGAATACTTTATAGTTGTGTTGGTTGCACTCGGTTGGACTTCACCGCGGCTTCGGTCATTCGGATATCCCTCCGAATACTTTGCTTGTTGCACTCGGTTGGACTTCACCGTCGGCTTCGGTCGATCGGATATCTCTCCGAATACTTAGCTTGTCGTATTAGCATCGGCTTCGGTCGGTTATCTTAGGAATTATATAAATTAAGCATATAATATATTTTTAGTTTTTATTATTGAAATATATATATAAGTTATTTGTGCAACTTGATAAATGTATATATATATTTATCTAACTTAATTGATACTACATACTTCTACATAAGATATAACAATTACATTGTATAATTAATGCTGCAAACGATGTATGTAGTCATTTAACAGTAAGAGTATATTTTCCAAATCCAACACACTCTGTCGAGCTCTGTCTAAGCCAAGTCGCATAAACTTGCCACGAACGCAATCACCGATATTTACCGAATCACCGAATACCGAGTATCACCGCACCAGAACTAGTAATCAACGAGGCAGAGTCAGAGAGAGGGCAATTGTTGGAAAATTAAAGCTTGATACCCACGAATGATTGTTGTTGTGTATTTGAAAAGGCTTATGTACAAAATATATATGCATATATATTCATAATTAATCATATAGATTGTTCAAAAAACTTATTGTTCTTGAAATATTAAAACCAACAAGTCTTTTTATTTAACGGAGGTTCGAGGGTCTTTCGTTTGACCCTGGAGCGGCTGAGTCATACCTCAGCCTTTGAGAAAACCCCCTTACATATTCATATCAAAACTATATTCCTTTTAAGGACTGAAGTTGCCTAAAAAAAAAAAGATTTGTACAAAAGTATTCACAAGCAGTTGTTAATTTTTTTCCAATTTATTCTTCTTTTCCTTACTTACTTTTCCATTTTGTTATTTAAGGTCCCATATATATTTTTCCAAGCTTATTAAATGAGATCAAACGAAAATAACTTGACCAAGAATTGATGTAGGAATAATGGTTAGTCATTGCTTATGAGATTTTCTCGGCGGCTATTGTTTTGCAAAAATTCATCTTTACTTGTGAGAATCTTCAAAAATTTAAATTCGTGCATTACGGAAAGAATGAGGTACAATTTTATTTATTTTATTTTACTTGGTTCTTGCCTTGTTAGTGTATGTTCGCAAAGTGCGCGAGTAGGTATAATGCAACAGCTGAGGGACTTAACAATGTACATATAAAACTTAACTTTGATTTATGAAAAATTTCAACTGCATTATCAAAATTGGCTGCTTATTAACATTATTCTTAGCAAAAAAATTTACATTTACATTACGTTTCATTATTTTGCAGAGTTTATTTCGAGTTATTTATTTATTAGTTACCAATTATTTAATTTGAATGAAATTTCACAGGTAGGCAGTTAAAAGGGTTAGTTTGTTCCAAGAATTTTTGGCTTATATTGGAATAAAAACATCAAAGATATAAAGAATTTTCCAATAAAAAGGACTTTTCTCGTTTCCTTTTTAAATAAATTATATAATTTTATATTTTTTTAAGTAACCTTCTTTTTCCTCTTTAGTTTGATACCAAATTCTGTGAAAAATAATTTCACTTACTATATTAAAAATTTTTTCAAAGGCAACTACTCCTTGAAATTTCAAAGTCCTGTGGAGACCAAACTAGAGGTGTCCCGAAGAAATAATTGCATATTCGTGATCTGCGTACACAAAAATATGAGAAAGCGTCGATAAAGTGAGAGGAATTTTTAAAAGGGGCGAAATTGTTGTGCAGTGTTATCAATCGTTAAAGGCATTGAACCTTAAGTTCTGCCAAATGTGGAAAAATTACCATATAAAGGAACTTCACAAGCGATATAAGTGGGAACATCCCCGCGAAGACTTTAAAATTGACGATTTGGTGGTTATTAAAGCGGACAACCTTTCGGAAAACGCCCTCTGAAGGTGCCCTGAAGTGTCGAATGTGCTTGGGGCGGCACCCACTACGCTTTTGTAAGGTATTCGTCGCCAGGAGTGTTGCAGACCGGCTGGGGTTGGTGCTGCTGTTTAAGTTCTTCTCCCGGTGCCTCTCCCCAAACCACAAGACCAGCGAATGTGCCAATGATGGGCGTTGCGGTTAGTGTGATGGGTCGTACCATGGATCACACCATGTTGCACCTCAGCCGGGCTAACAACTCGGAAAAGTTATCCCCGCCCAAGCCGAAAGACGTAGGCAGGCCATGTTTGTCTGAGGGTCCTCGTCAGCGTGGGACGGGCGCCAAGGTAATCGATAAGGGTCACATGCATTGGGTTCGTGCTCTAATAAATAGATCCGTGTGTTGAGATGTCCATTATCTTCCAGCTTCTCGTGCACCAACTTGGGTTGTCATGGAGGATGGTTGGGCCTCAACAAGTTTGCTCCATAGCCCTCTTAGCAAAATATGAGTCCAACCACCCGGTGAAAGCCTAAGCGAAGGTGTTACGGCATTTTACGCGAGTCACGCCGCGGCCAAATTAGGACACATCTATTCGACCACAGGTTTCGAATCTGACACTTGCTGATCCCGACTTGTTGGTTTCGTCTCCGGTCGGCATGGTGCTAGGGGTCTATCCAAAAATAATTTAACCGGGAATGTTTCCGAGTGGTTTGTGGGGGTTCTGACGCAGAACTCTATTTTCGGGTGGCTATTGTCGGGCAATACCGAGGTATCAGTCTTATTTCCATCGCATACAAGGTTCTTTCGAGCGTATTGTGTGAAAGACTGAAGCCGCATACCAAAACACTGATTGGGCCTTATCAGTGTGGCTTTCGTCCTGGCAAGTCCACCATAGACCAAATTTTTACACTACGCCAAATCCTGGAGAAAACCCACGAAAACCAAATCGACACCCATCTTTACTCTGTTGATCACAAAGCTGCGTTCGATAGCCCAATTCAGGATTGCCTGTACGCAACAATGTCTGAGTTCGGTATACCTGCAAAGTTGATAAGGCTCTGCAAGATGACGTTGAGCAATACATGCAGCTCCGTCAAAGTAGTAAATGACCTCTCCGAAACCTTTAATACCGAACGAGGTTTCAGACAAGGCGACCCGCCATCATGCGATCTCTTCAATTTCATCATGGAGGGAATCCTACGAAAGGCAGGTGTACATCGAAATGGTACCATTTTCTAGAAAGGTGTCCAGCTCCTTGCGTATGCTGATGATATCGATATTATCGGCAGAACCAAGAGAGATGTAACCGCTGCTTTCGCCGCTATCGAAAAGGAATCAGCCAAAGTGGGTTTGACGGTGAACGAGGGCAAAACAAAGTATATGCTGTCTGCAAATAAGGAAGCGCGGCGTCTAGGCTCCCGTGTTACAGCAGGCAAATATAACTTTGAAGTTGTCAAGGAGTTTATATACCTTGGCACCGCCGTAAACAGCAACAACAATGTCAGCCTGGAGATAAAGCGAAGAACAACAATTGCTAATAGGTGCTACTACTGCCTAAGTAAGCAATTAGGTTACAGAGCCCTCTCTCGATCGACAAAACTAACACTCTACAAGACGCTCATCATACCTGTGCTTCTCTATGGCGCTGAGGCATGGGTGGTATCGCAAACAGATACAGCCGCACTTGGGGTATTCGAGAGGAAAGTTCTTCGCAAAGTCTTTGGTAAAGAGTAGTGCAGAGGTCTATGCAAGCCTTGCTAATTGCATAGATTATATTATTAATTTACTTGACGTAAATGACGACATTTTATTATTGGGCGATTTTGATTTGCCTGACTTAAAATGGTATTCTTCTGAGGATGAAAAATATTTTTGTGCATCTAATTCGAAGACTCGGCAAGAACATATATTTGTTGATAATATATGTTCTGACTTACAACAAGTGAGTTGTATTTATAATAGTCTTAATCGACTTCTTGGCCTGGTCTTAACTGCGGACAGTAACAATGTCATTGTTAAGAAGGCCTTCCATACTCTTACAACTGTTGATGAATACCATCCTCCATTGAGCATTTGGTACAAGTCTGATAGAGAAAATATAGTTAATTCAAGTTCCATCGACAAAGTTTATGAATTCAATTTTAAAAAAGGTGACTTTTTGAGGTTGAATCATTTACTCCGCTGTAAACTCAATGTAATGTTAGAATATATAAATGAAAATAACTTGAATAATTTCATTAATTTCTTTATATGGAACTCTTTGCTGTGTTTTCTCAGTCCGTGCCATATAGCCTCAAAATTGCGAAGAATTTTGCGTACCCCTGGTACACAAAGGATTTAAAGACTCTTCGTAACAATAGAAACAGGGCATGGAAGAAATACGTCTGTAGTTTAGACTCAAATGACCTAGAAACTTACAAAACTTTGTTTCTGGAAATTGAAAATCACTCAGCTACATTATATCGCGAATTTTTAGATAATATTGAGCTGATAATATTATCTGATCCAAAGAAATTTTGGGGATTCATATATACAAAGAAGAAATCCGGTGAATTCCCTACTTCGTTTAGTTCCTACCACAGTGTTAAAACAATGAAGTTCCATTTTGTGTCAACCACTTTCTTTATTATTCAATAAATCAATTATTTTATTTTCCAATTTTCTGGAAAAAATCTTTCATCAGTCCAATTTATAAAAAAGATTGCAGGAATGATGTCAACAACAATAGGCCTATCGCTAAACTCTCATCGATTCCAAAACTGTTTGAGAGAATTGTGTACGATCGGGTAAGAATTCACTGTGGGGAAGTCCTAACATATCGTCAGCATGGTTTTGTTAGTGGCAGATCCACGGTGTCTTATCTTCTCGATTTTACAACATTTTGCTTAAATTCAATCGGTTTTGGTAAACAGGTCGACTGTATTTACACTGACTTCAGTAAAGCATTTGATAAATTACTACACAATCTAATTTTGTTTAAACTCAAGACAATGGGTTTCCCACAATATTTTGTGAGCTGGATTGTAATGATTTAAAAATGAATTGAAATATATATAGCGGCAGAGTTTGCCATCGCCATATGCTAAAGTGTTTGCCAACTTGAACTAGGTTCAAGGCAAACAGAGACGATTGAAAACAAAGCAGAGATCTGCCGACTTGTGTAGTTAATCAAAGTCTAATTTATTCTTGGCCATCTCGGCTCTTTTAAGACATTTTACAAGTGGAACTTACAATAGTCTTAATCTATAGTTATACTTTTCTACTTAATTTAAAAACCTATAATATGTGTTGCGTTTCGTTCTCCCTTATGAATTTGAATCATCAAAAGGATTCAAATTACATATTTTTGGTTTGACAAATGGAATTTGGGCACGGTCACCAATATTGAGTGAGTAATGAAATCGCACTCAATATCGATGAGCGGTAACCAAAACATTCGCATGCATTGAGTGCAGCACACGCCGATAATGCAGTGCTAGCTTATTAGTCACTCAATGCATTGCCGTTTGTGACAAACGAAACGTAGGGTCGGCAGTGTGCTCATATGAGAACACACTACAGGATTAAATCGTATTTGATAGAGCAGATGATATGAAAATATACAGAACTATAGATTACGATAACAATTCTGCCCTACTCCAGTCTGATCTGAAATCCTTTGAAGATTGGTGTTCTAAAAATAAAATATGTTTCTTAACCCATATAAATGCCAAACTATGACCTTTTCGCGAAAAAGGAATAATTTAATTTTCGACTATGAGATCAAAAATACCGCTTTAAGTCGTGTAAGTGCCGTCAAAGAGCTTGGTATATGCATGGATTCTAAGCTATCGTTCAACAATTATATTGATTACATTTGTAAAAAAGCATCTTCAATGCTTGGATTTATAAAACGTTGGGCCAAAGAATTCGATAGCATGATAACAACTACAACGTTGTATTATACAATAGTGCGCCCTCACTTGGAGTACGCAAGTCAAGTTTGGTCACCTAGTTATAGTGTGCATGTTGAACGAATAGAGAGGATCCAAAAACGTTTTGTTCGGTTCGCTCTTATGGGCTTAGGTGGATTGTTGACTTTTTGAACCTTCCTCCTTACGAGGATCGTTTAAAACTATTGAAAATACAATCTTTAAATGAGCGAAGGAAGTCTGCGGATATCGTCTATTTACACCAACTCATAACCGGTGTATTAGATTGTCCGGAATTTCTTTCTCTTATTAACTATAACTCTATCCGTAGAAGCAGTATAAATGCTTACAACTTAATTTATCTACCATTTAAAGGTCAACTCAAAAGTAGATTGAAAACTATTGTGTAATCAGATCTGTATTAATGTATGCATGGTTAGTTGTTATGTCCTGTATTGTCCCTGAGCCCAATCCATTCTGTGGTGGGTAAATTTTTCCTACATTTACCTGTTTTGAGCCACTTGAATTCATTGCATTGGAACATTTCAATGATATCTGGATTGTGGCTTCAAATAGATAAATGCTGGGAATGTGCGAAAAAGCTGTAGTAGCTGAACTCTATTGTTTAAGCATGTATTAAGAAAAAAAAACAAAAACAACTTAAACCGATTTATTTATCTAGAGCAAGGTCTTGGAATGATTTTATTTGCAACTTTATATTACTAGAATCACACTTGCACGGATTTTTATGAGACATAAATAAATTAACCCTTTTTTACTAGGCTAAAGATATTTTTAGAGTTATATTGTGTAACTATTCTAACAGTAGTACTGCAATGGGGCCAGCATGTTTAGGCGGCAACCTTAAATCTATAAGAAAACAGCGTTTAAATAACGTAAGATGCTTACGTTGTTTTTACTTAATTATCGACTCCATCGAGAGTCGATTCTTATTCAGTTCCGAACGGGTCCGGAGCCTGCCTCCTTGCCGGCTAATCAATCACTTATTGATTCTAAAAAGCCGTAAACGCGTTTAATTTTACCTAATTGATTAAATCGCTATATTGTTAAAGTGTAGCATCACAAATTGAAGCCGCTTTCCATTAAAAAACAAACGTGCGAATTACACTGGTTTACAAATAACGAAAAGTTGTTTGTACTTTGAATGCCAATATTCTTTTCTCATGTAAAATCGGTCGCTGATTCCGAAAAAAATAAGTATTCACATGGCATAATAAAAACAGGTAGGCTCTCTTTCTTATAGCCATAAGTGTCGAATTCAGACGTTTTGCTGTGACGGTTGCACTCTCAGTCGTGAGCCTACCTGTTTTTATTGTAGCGTGTTTGTTCTTATCTTTTCTTTCTCAAAACTCTTGACTTGATTCCTATGAACAATAAAAATGAAAAATAAGAAATTATAGTACAATAACCCAATTTATTTATATGGCAATAAAATTTGTAAAAAAAACATAACTTGGGTTCTTTCGTTCCATTAAACACAACTTTTTCATTTCTCAATAGATTTTCTTCAACAATAGCTTATTTTTTTTGGAAAAATAAAGGCTCTTAGTAAAATATATCAAAAGTAACAAAATATTTTGATTTCTTAACGAAATTTGCAACTATTTTGTTTTTTTTTGGAAATTTTTCTGAAAAATAAAAAAATCCCCGATATTTGAATTAATTCCGCCAAAACTAACAGCTCGACCAAAAAATGATGTAAGCATTGTTTGTAACAAATTTTATTAGCTTTTATTTGATATATCATTTGTTTGATTACTGTTGTGGTTCTGGAGATATATGCAATTAAGTGGAACCAACTTTTTTTTTCGTTGAAAACCCTACAGTGGGCAATATCTCGAAAACGGAGTGAAAGAAAAAAAAATTTTTTTTTCGGAATTAGCGACCGATTTTACATGAGAAAAGAATAGTGGCATTCAAAGTACATATTGGCTGTAAACTAGTGTTGTTAATAAAAATCTTATCACTAATTTGTATCTTACTTACCGTGTGTTTTTGTATCTTACTTACAGCCAGCATCCAGTGAAAACACTGATTTTGGAAACTTAAGGAACAACCCTGCCTATCATATCTGTTCATTTTGATTTATAAAAGTCTTAACTAAATGAACTTAATTAATAGCCTTTAAGTTTTTCTCTTCCCAATATAGGAATTTTTTTAAACTAAATGCCCCACGTTTGGTACCAGTTAATAAAACTCAGTATTTACAAGTTTATTTGCTTGCTTCAGCTTTAATTTTATTCTGCTTTTCTTAATTTAGCAATAGCTTAATGTGGCAGATGTTCGAAAAACTGCATTCGTATTGTTGTTCAAGAAATTCAAATTTATCAAAAAAAGTACATTCCCTTAATCTATACTATTATATAAAGCGCTTGTGACGTTGTTTGTATGTTCCACTATCATGCGAGAACCACTGAACCAATTTCAACCAATTTCAATATAGATATCAAACGAATTGTATTTTTGGTCATATTCTGATAGTACATATATCTTAAATTTGCCACTCCAGTTTTGCCGCCAACAAATCAATAAATATGCTATATTTCAGACTTTTTTGAACGTATGAGACTAAAATTAGGTATATTAGTTCGTTTAGTTATTGTCGGCAACTGTTGAAAAAATGGGCGTGGTCGCACTATATCTGTAGCTCGTTTCTGCAACTTTTTCGACAAATAGTCACTTTTTCTGTCGTCACACTATTTCGTTCCATAATATTCACTTGTACGAAATCTAGTGTTTCTGCATTAATAAGTGAGAAAATATTGCTCTGTGATGAGAAAGATACACAAGTGATTGGGAATATATAAAATTGAAACAATTGTCATTTTTTTTTGTTTTTATTTTTCAAAATCAAAACAATTCATTTATCATGATTTGACATTAAGTGATGTTGAAATTTATAAAACAAACCCTATCCATGCGTTGAGATCCGAGTATTCTTTTCATGCGGTTGCTTAATGCAGTGATACAAATTTTATCAGGGAATAAATCTCATTAATAAAATATTTAAGTTTATGTATTCATTAATTTATACATTGTACTTATAATTTCGTGTTTATTATATATTTATAGTAGAGATTCAGGGGTTTGAAGCCCACCATGTAATAAAACTATTTCAATGAAAAGTTTAAGAATAAATAAAAGAATGATCCCCAAATCTGATGACGACTACCGCAAACGAAAAACTGATAATGATTTACGGATATGCACTTGGAATGTCCGAACCCTAAATTGGGATGGTGCCTCTATCCAACTGATTGATATCTTGGAAAGATATAATTCTGATATCACTGCAATCCAAGAAATGCGATGGAAGGGACAGGGTTGCTTACGGGAAGCATCCTGTGATATCTACTACAGCGGCCATGCGGAGAAGCATGAGTTTGGATGTGGATTTGTAGTTGGCAAGAGAATACGGCATCATGTCCTGCGATTCACTCCTGTGAACGAACGACTTGCCATAATCCGCTTCAAGGCAAAATTTTTTAACATAAGCCGACAGAAGAAAAAGATGACGAGACCAAAGAAAGTTTTTACGAGCGCCTTGAAGACGCATACGAGCGCTACCCCCCTCATGACTTAAAAATCGTGCTTGGTGACTTCAACGCCAAGGTGGGTAAGGAAAACATATTTGGTCCAACAGTCGGAAAGTTCAGCCTCCACGACAACACATCCGATAACGGAATGAGGTTGATTGACTTCGCCGCAGCACGGAACATCGTAAGCAGCACTAGATACAAGCATCTCAATATTCACATGGCCACCTGGTTGTCCCCTGATCAAAAAACATGCAACCAAGTTGATCACGTTTTGATTGACGGAAGGCACTCTTCCAGTGTACTAAACGTACGCACGATCCGTGGTGCTAACATAGACTCGGATCATTATCTTGTCACAGCCAAGATCCGCACACGTCTGTGCGCAGCTAAGAATGCTCGCAATCCTACACTGAGAAAGCTAGACGTCGACAAGTTGCAGTCAAAACGGACGGCCGAAGCCTTCGCTACTCGATTCTCACTCCTGCTTCAAGAAAACACTCCTCCGATCGACAATATATGCGGGCAGTGGACGCACATATCCCACTCTATGCATACGGCTGGCGAAGAGCTGATAGGCTGCCACCGCCCTTGCCGAAACCAGTTGCACGACCAGGAGTGTCGCGACGCCACTGCAGAGAAGGACATCGCCTACAAAGCCACCCTGCAGTCGGTTGTAATGCGTGCTGTTATGGAGCGATACAGAGAGAAGAGGAGGGAAGAGAGACGCATTTTCAGGCGAAAAAAACGAGAGGCGGAAATGCGTGAGTGCGAGAAAATTGAGATGCATGGCGACAGGAATGAGACTCGAAAATTTTTCGAAAAAATAAGACGCCTGGCCGATGGTTTTAAGACTGGAACCTCTTCCTGCAAGGATGAGAATGGTAATCTAGTGACAGATATCCAGAGTACACTGATGTTATGCAGGGAGCACTTCTCTAGTCTTTTAAATGTCAACGCTGACAACAATCCCACCAGTGGAGATGATATCCCGGAAACCCTAATTATGGATGACAGCGTTGAAGTTCCGCTGCCTGACTATAACGAGGTCTTAACAACTATAGCTCGGCTTAAAAACAACAAAGCCACAGGAGCCGATGGCTTACCGGCTGATATGTTTAAGACCGCTGGCGTAGCTCTGTTAAAATGCATTCACAGACTTCTATGCGGAATATGGTCGGAAGAATGCATTCCAGATGATTGGAACCTCAGTGTGCTCTGCCCAATCCACAAGAAAGGCGATCCCACCATTTGCGCCAACTACCGTGGGATTAGCCTTCTTAATATCGCATATAAGGTCCTGTCGAGCGTATTGTGTGAAAGACTGAAGCCCATCGTCAACTAACTGATTGGACCTTATCAGTGTGGCTTCAGACCTGGAAAGTCCACCATTGACCACATCTTCACGCTCCGACAAATCTTGGAAAAAACCCTCGGAAAACAAATCGACACGCACCATCTCTTTGTCGATTTCAAAGCCGCCTTCGATAGTCCAATAAGGAGTCACCTATACTCCATCATGTCTGAATTTGGTATTCCTGCGAAGCTAATACGTCTTTGCAGGATGACACTGTACAACACCAGCAACGCAGTGAAAATCGGGAAGGACCTCTCCCTTCCGTTCGATACCAAGCGAGGTTTCAGTCAAGGTGATTCCTTATCGTGCGACTTCTTTAATATAGTCATGGAGAAGATCATCCGAGCTGCTGACCTGAGACGCAGCGGCACAATTTTCTATAAGAGCGTTATGCTGCTGGCGTGTGCTGATGATATTGACATCATTGACCAAAATACGCGCGAAGTCTGTGTAGCATTCTCCAGGCTAGAAAAAGAGTCGAGTCGAATGGGTCTTGCAGCGAACGCAGATAAAACGAAGTATCTCGTGTCAACAAACAAACAGTCCCAGCGTCTTGGAAACCACGTCACTGTTGACAACACCTCCTTTGAGGTAGTGAAGAACTTTGTTTACCTGGGATCCAGTATTAACTCCTGCAACGATATCAGTATTGAGATTAAACGAAGGATAACTCTTGCCAACAGGTGTTACTTTGGGCTCAGTAGGCAATTGAGAAGCAGAGCTCTCTCTCGACGAACAAAACTGACGCTCTATAAGTCAATAATCATGCCCGTCCTACTGTACGCATCACAAACCTGGACGTTGAGCAGCTCTGATGAAAGGACTTTGGGAGCGTTCGAGAGAAAAATCCTTCGAAAGATCTATGGTCCAATCTACGTCAATGGCGAGTACCGAATACGATGGAACCACGAGTTGTATGAGCTATATGCCGACATCGATATAGTCAAGCGTATTAAAATAGAGCGGCTTCGCTGGCTAGGTCATGTCGAGAGAATGAACGACGAAGCTCCAGCGAAAAAAATATTGGATTCGGTACCCAGCGGTGGCCAACGCAGACGAGGAAGACCGCATCTCCGTTGGAAAGACCTGGCATTGGATAACCTGACAACGCTTGGAGTTTCCAACTGGCGCTAGCAAGCGCACGACAAAAGAGGCTGGCGCAATTCTAAGACCAGGCCAAAACCGGCCAACGGTTGTAAGAGCCATCTAAGTACGTAAGTAAGTAAGTAAGTAGAGATTAAGCTCAAACACGTGTTTCAAAGTACACGTGTTCACGAAAGTTCGAACTCCGTGTAGTTCGTGTTTTGAAACACAAACCTCAACTACACGTGTATTTTATTCACGGGGTACACGTGATTTTCGTATTCACAGACTACACGTCATTTTCGTATTCACGTGAATAATATTCATTATGAGTTGTACATTTTTTGATAGTGAAACAAGGTAAGTAGGTGGGTCCAAGTGGCGGACACTATATAAAAAGTGTAACCACTTCTACATTTACCGCCCAACTAAATAAATGAAAATAAAAAGGTGTAAGGTGCTCTCCAATGTATTTATGTCCCCTTTTAAGGTAAAACAGTTGATTATGGAAAGTAAATAATCTCATTTCATTTAATGATCATTAGGCCTTTGTAGTTGTGTTTATAATTGCTGCATTTAAGAGAGAATAAAGAAGTTCAATCCCAATAGAAATGTTATGATTTGCTAATTAAACAGCTGGGGTGCTTTACCATTCAATACTTATGGCATAACATTTATTCAACTTCATTCCACTCGACAATTCGAAATTGTAAGATCCTTTCGAACCCGTCACGAGTTTGTTTAAGTTGTTATAAATCCTTTTATTATAGTTTAAATGAATCAAAGTTACGAAATACGATTATGAATTTATTTTTATTTGATATATAGAGCTACTACTCTTGTATTCTCTTCAGATTCAGATAATTGTGTTGTCTCCGCGAGTAACCATCTACTTTCAACACTCGATCAGTACCATCCACCTCTATCTCTTACCCTATCTTACAATAATAACATAATAAACACACACCTTGAGCACGCGTACAGTTTCGACTTTCGTAAAACTGATTTTGTAAAACTTGAAATGTTATTGAGTAGAATCGATTTTCAACATATTTTCGATAATGCTCATGGCAGTGTTGATAATACTGTTGCTCTCTTCTATGACAAAATTTTTGACTGCTTCGCACAATCAGTCCCCTTTACTAAGCTAAACAACTTTTCGTCATCTCCTCCCTGGTACAATAAAGAACTACGTTCACTTCGTAATAAGAGGAACAAACTTTGGCGTACGTATTTACTTTCTCGTTCTTCTCTTGACCTCACAAATTATCTTCACGTCTATAATCTTTTTTCTACACTTTGTGAAAACCTATATGAGTGTTACCTTGCTCATATTGAAACTAAATTGTTGTTGGATCCTAAAGGCTTCTACAAGTTCATTATTATCAAAAGAAAATCTGATAACTACCCATCAACCCTTACTTTTCAGATATCTCCTCAGACAACCCGAAAATAATTGCAAACCTATTCGCAAATTTCTTCAGTCAGTCATTCACAAGTCATAACGATGAACTAGACTATGAATACTTTTCTTCATTAAGGAACTGTGCTCAAACGTCACTGATTTCTGTTGATATAACATTAGCTGATGTCTTAGCAAAGTTACATTATCTTAAAGATGATTATTCTCCTGGACCCGATGGGTTGCCTGCTATTGTCATCAACAAATTCGCGAACTTTTTGGCTCATCCCCTTTTGACTCTCTTTCAGCTTTCTATTTCTAACTCTGTTTTTCCAAAGTTATGGAAGAACTCGTACATAATACCTTTACATAAAAAAGGACCTAGAAATGATATTTCTAATTACAGACCTATCGCAAAACTGTCATGTGCTCCTAAAATTTTTGAAAGTATTATCTACGACATTCTCTTCTTCCATTGCAAATCTATCTTTCCCCCTAGTCAACATGGCTTCCTCAAAGGTAGATCGACTACCACCAACCTCACAGAATTTGTTTCAAACGCTTTATGCTCGTTGGAAAATGGTTACGAAGTTGATGCAGTTTCCACCGACTTTAGTAAAGCGTTTGACAAAATCTCACACACTATCATCCTTCTTAAGCTCAAAGCCTTTGGTTTTCCACATCTGTTTATAACATGGATTAAATCTTATCTCGAAGAACGCAGTTATAATGTCATCTTTAGATTTTCCAATTCAAAATCTTTCACAGCTACGTCTGGTGTCCCACAAGGCAGTCACCTTGGTCCTTTGCTATTCGTCTTAACTATTGCTGATGTTGATGGTATCATCAATGATTCTAATCTTTCTGTGTATGCTGATGATATGAAAATCTATCGGCGCATACAAACCAACGCCGATTCTCGCAATCTTCAAAACGATCTGGTCAGCTTTTCCACTTGGTGTCAAAAAAATCTTCTGGAGCTCAACGTCAGCAAATGTCAAGCTATAACATATTCTCGTAAGCGACTCCAACTTCCTCCGCGGACGTATTACATTCTCGGCAAGCCCGTTCCTTCTGTAAACTCTTTACGCGACTTAGGTGTTATTTGTGACAAGGAACTTAACTTTAGGCCTCATATTGATGATAACATTAGTAGAGCCAACTCTGCACTTGGTTTCGTGAAACACTGGTCCAGAGAGTTCTCCAATCCTTACGTCACTAAATCTCTCTATCTTTCCTTTGTTAGACCCATCTTCGAATATGCCAGCCAGGTTTGGTCTCCCATCTACAACACCCATTCAATGCGAATCGAAGCCGTTCAACGACGATTCATTCGTTTCGCTCTTCGTGGTCTTCCTGGTTCTGACAGTTTCAACCTACCACCTTATGCCAACCGTCTTAAGTTGATTAACATGCAAGCACTTGCAAAGCGAAGGGAAGTTGCCGATGTTCTCTTCATTCACCAACTTGTATGCGGAACCATTAACTGTCCAGAATTACTCCAATTAATATCTTTTAATACCAACCCACGCAACCTTAGGTCTATGTCTCTCTTCCACCTTAACTTTCACCGCACCGACTATGGATGCAGTGAACCCATAACCAGAATGCTTCGGGTAACCAATAGTTTGATCAACGAATTCGATTTTCATCTGAGCAGACCACTACTCCGAAATATCCTCCTTAACTCTCCAACACCACTTCATCCGCCTCTCTAATGTATTCTTCCAGTACATGATATAATACAATTGTAAATTAAGATACTCCCTGTTAATTATAAATTTTAGTTTTTAAGTTTATGTTTTAAGTATTTAAACTGCTTGTATTAAGCTTATCCAAATAAATACAAGATATTTTCCGGAAACTTTTCTAATTGCGTTAATTTAATACGTTTTGTCTTAAAGCTGTTAAACTAACACTGGCTTACAGCCAATATGTACAATGAACGCCAATATTCTTTTCTCATGTAAAATCGCTCGTAAAATCGGTCGCTTTTAAAAGCTGTAGTAGCTGAACTCTATTGTTATTGCATGTTAATTCTGAAAAATTTTTTTTTTGTTTTTCTGTCACTCCGTTTTCGAGATATTGCCCACTGTAGGGTTTTCAATGAAAAAAAAAGTTGGTTCCACTTAATTGCATATATCTCCAGAACCAACAAGAGTAATCAAACAAATGATATATCTAATCAAATTTCCTACAAACAATGCTTACATCATTTTTTGGTCGAGCTGTTAGTTTTGGCGGAATAAATTCAATTTTCAGGGATTATTCTTGTTTTTCAGAAAATTTAAAAAAAAAATTGTTGAAAATTTTGTTAAGAAATCAAAATATTTAATTACTTTTGATATTTTTTACGAAAAGCCTGTATTTTTCCGAAAAAATAAGCTATTGTTGGAGAAAATCTATTAAGAAATGAAAACGTTGTGTTTAATGCAACAAAAGCACCCTTACTACGTTATTGTCATAAATTTTATTGTCATAAAAATAAATTGGGTTGTTGTAATATAATTTTTTATTTTCCATTTTTATTGTTCATAAGAATCAAATCAAGTCTTTTGCAAAAGGAAAGATAAGAACGAACAAGCTACAATAAAAACAAGTAGGCTCACGACTGAGAGTGCAACCGTCGAAACCGTCACAGCAAAACACCTGATTTCGACACCTATGACTATAAGAATAGAGCAGAGCAGAGCAGAGTTGTTTTTATGATACCATGTAAAAAAAGTATTTCGTTTTTTTACAGTTTCGGAGGTCGCGCTCTCAGTCGTGGACCTACCTACATTTTATTATACCATATCTGCAGCGCTGTCGAGCTGTATAAAACCAAAAATATTCATGCATTACACCAAAAAACGTGGCAAACAAGCGAACGCACAATTTGTAACGAAAGAAAATAATAAAAATTAAGATAAACTTCAAAATAAAATGAGTAAAAGACTGCGAGAATTCCAGTGTAAAAACGACCCAAATATTTTCTGCTACGTGTGTGGTGAATTTACTTTCGAAAAGAATCGACTCAATTTTACGAATTTACTGCAAATGTCATAACTTCAGTATTTTGGTATTGCGACTGAGAACATTGGTGAATCATGGACGCCAAGTATTTTGTGTCAATCGTGCAAATTAATATTGTCTGAATGGAGATCGGGTAAAAAACGATACATGAAATTTGATTGTCCAATGATCTGGAGACAACCGTTTTGCCACCTAAACGATTGATTTCTTGTCTGGCCAAAGTGACTGGCGTTCGGAGACACAAACGAGTGATATACGCCACTGTCCCGACTGTTTCATTGCCAGTATCTCATTCTGATGATGTTCCATATCCTACTTGTCTCGATTCAACACGTGAAAACAATCAAAAATCCGTAGATTCAGTGGAGTCGGAAAGAACCACAGATGGTAGTACTATTACAACTGAAAGCAAAACTCACGTCTTATCGCAAGCGTAACTGAATGATTGGATAAGAGTTTTGGAACTGTCAAAGGAAAAATCGGAATTGCATGCTTCTCGTATGCAACAATCAAACTTTTTGAGACGCGATGTTAAGGTGACATACTACAGAAATCGTGAAAAAACGTTTGCTATACATTCCGAAGACATTCCTGGCTTATTTAATACCTTCCGCCGTACGTTCCCAAAGAGTGGCGTTTGTTTATTGATGGCAGCAAACTAAGCTTGAAGGTGGTTTTACTGCGTATTTGTATGAATGTATTTATTTGACTTAAAAATTAGTACAGTAAGATCAATAAAGGTCCTTTAACGTACAACAATAGCGACAATATTTTTAATGTTTGAGGGAAGCGAGTTCCAGAGCTTGATGGCGTTGATGAAAAACAGCCGCTTAGACTGTTAACAAGAGTATCATGGTATTATAAAATTTGATGTTCTACTCAATGCACTGAAATGAAGTTTTTCAAAAAGGTATGACGGTGCCTTATTAATTGCCAACTTGTGCAGAAATATGCAGTTTCTAGCATTTAAATATCGTATTAAGCTACATCCTAAAATTTCCTTACATTAAACAGATACAGGGTCAAAACGTCTTAAGTCAAATATATATTTAGTCTGTCATTAAACGCAACAAGAATTTTGTGCTCCGAGTGAAAGTCCAATTTACTGTACACCAGCTCGGAGTAACTTATTATAGGTCAAATAAGTTGAACAACAAGTCTTTTTTTGGTCAAAGTAGGAGTAAACTTAGACGTTAAACGCAGGCACATAAGTGTATAATATATTATTTTTATTATGTTATTTACATGGTCAGTACAAGTTAGTTTACAATTAATATAAAAACCTAAATTTTTACCATGTCAACTATTTGTAAATGATTAAGACCATTTAGACTAATTGTCGGAATCTGGTTGAAGTCAAGTTTATCCTTATATAAAGGAAGAATAAACGACTTATTGACATTCAGGCAGATATCATTTTCAGTAGCCCATCTAGAAATAGCACTCAAATCTTCATTTAGTCTACAGTTACATTTAGTCCTTTTGTTATTGCGTGCACGTTTGTATGTTTCCCAGTTTTCATTAGTAGGGTGCCTTTTCCATTTAACATGAAGTTTGTTTCTTTTATTAATGGCGACTTCGACATGTGA
The DNA here is from genome assembly GCA_958299015.1 of Tetanocera ferruginea. Lineage (NCBI taxonomy): Eukaryota > Metazoa > Arthropoda > Insecta > Diptera > Sciomyzidae > Tetanocera > Tetanocera ferruginea. The sequence continues at coordinate 87,583,014 of OY282643.1, forward strand.
CGTATACCATGGACATAACTTATTACCAACTATAGACTCACGAATAGGAACAAAGTTATCAAAAACATATTTTACGTGTGAAAGGAGAAAATTTAACTTATCATCAACAGATTGGCTAAATCAACAGTCAGTGCATTCAGCAGAAAATTTGCTACGTAGCTGCTACACAACTTTCCGGCTGAATGGTATGTAGCATAAACCGCTCACACAACATGTTCCCTGAGCTTTACGCTCACTTCATTTTGAGAGATGATCAATCAGTTTGTTGGAAATTTGACATTTCGCAAAGAAACGCATTCAGCAGAAAGTATCACTTTATGCTACTTCGCTACCTGAGTGCTTTTTCGGCTTGAATGCACACAGTCATTCCAACAAATATTAGACAAATATTAGACAAATATTCACACAACCGAGTGTAATCAATGGACTCAAAATCACGATACGTAACAGATGTTTGAGTGGAAACGCGACGAGACTTAAAATTTATAGCACAAAATAGCAGGTCATGATCAGATATAAAAGAAATTTGATCAAAAAATAACAGTAAAGAGACATCAGACAAAATAAAGAGATCAATTAACCAAGAGTTTACATTAGGCGCAAAGCACTTTGGAGATGAGGAATTAATAATAGTCATTCCAGCTGCACCTATTTGGTCATTGAGACCTTCTGTTACACTGTCCTTATTAAGTATATTAACATTGAAATCACCACAAATCGCAATACAATCAAAATCCATTAAATGTTGATTCAATTCACTAAAGAATGGTACAAAACTAAAAGATCTATGTGGATTGTAAACACAAGAAACAAGTTAATTTATAATTATTATATAAAGTTATAATTATTAGTTATTTCAATTTTCAAAAACTCTTTGTCAGACCCGAGGGCCTTGCTAATAACTTTAGAGCTAAGAGATGATTTGCAGTAAACCGCAACTCCACCCCCTTTGCAGCCAATCCTGTCATTTATAAAAAGAGTGTAACTAGCAATATTATAAAAACTATTTGTGATTTTTGTGAGTTTTGAACCACGTCCTGGATACACAGATAACGTCGACATTAGAATTGACAAATACAAATTTTATATAGTCAAGTTTTGAGACATTCATACTAGGCGCATTGAAGTGAACAATGGAGATTTATTGCATAGATTTTTAATTAGAAGTTTTCGTTTTTCATCAACGCCACTGAATGCGCCAGAATCCAGACAATAAGAGGTCAGACGAGCAACTAAACTCTATTAAAAGCCATGAAGCAGCAAGATTAATGGGGAAGATAGATTTTTAAGAATAGACAACGATAAAAAGACAGAATAAGATGTAGGTACAGAAAATAAAACAAGGGGATTATAGAATAAGTAAAGGGTCTAAATAACATCAGTAGCTATAGAGGAAGCATTATTTGACGCCAGCGAAAAAAGGGGGTATACAATTTAATAAAGACCGCAGAATTGCTGTGCCGACTGTTTTGTGCGAAAAATATTACGTACTTGCGGTGCGAGGAAATCAATAGAGCGGCATATTTGATTAAAAATGCTTCTAAGACTTTCTCCTTCAACATAGGGAATTCCAAACACAATAGCGTCGTTGTTGTTGTTGCTAGTTTCACTCAGCTGCAGAGCAAGTTGATCACAGCGGTCAGTTAGGCCGTTCAGCTGTGACTCAAGATGCGTGTTGTTAATAACACGGTGTGACAGCTTAAAAAGCACAAGCAAACCTTATGGAAATTCTTAAAGAGGGACATGTTGCGAATCCATCGCAAGTTGTCAGACCTCTCAATGGCGTCACAGTTTTTTGTATTTAATTTTTAAAGTTGAAGTGTTCAAATATTGTTGTGCCGAATTTCATTGAATTTTTACAGTCATTTACCTTGTCCAAAATTAAAACTAAATTGCACTTCTTTTCAGTTTATTTGATTAAATACAAAGTCTGTAGCGAAAAAATGCATGTTTCTATGAATTTTAAAGACAAAATGTTGCATGAATAGTGACATTATTATTTTTACAAAAACTCATTGTGCGTAAATGTACCTTTTCATTGAACTCAAAAATATCAGAATCGGCTGAGAATTGGCTGAATGGCGGCAATTTTAACGATTTTTTTTTCGTCGTCAAATACCCATTCCCATGTATAGGCTCGCTATCATACAAAGTGTTGCCATTTCGTCATATCTTAAACGATTTTGGTCATCTTTAACTCGTTGCAAAGAAGGTATGGTAAATGGCATGTACCAATATAGAACTTTAAATAGTTGTCAATATAGAACGCGTTTAATTTCGCGGAACAGCTTTTTCATTACCCATTTTTTTTTGCCCAAGTGGCATGTACCAATATAGAACTTTAAATAACTGTCAATATAGAACGCGTTTAATTTCGCGGAACAGCTTTTTCATTACCCAATTTTTTTTTTTTTAAGAAGTTCTATATTGAATCATGTCCACTTATCATAATCGGTTAAGATTTGACGAAATGGCAACACTTTGTATGATAGCAAGCCTATGATAGCCTATACATGGGAATCGGTATTTGACGACGAAAAAAATCTTTAAAATTGCCGCCATTCAGCCAATTCTCACTTAAGAGATAACACTATAAATAACACAGGAAACTGTAAGTTGCTTTAAAGTTAGCCGAGTAATCAAAAAAAATGCTTCCCAGTTATATTTCAGTAATTGTGTAAATTCCCTATAAAAGTGGCTGTATATTCTCGACCCTGTGTCGGAGAATTGAGTTACATGGAGTCCACCGCTGGTCACGTCCCAAACGATTGCGATAAATTTCCAAATTCCAGAATAAAGATATCAGTCGCAAAGATTTTGTTAACTTAAAATTTTTATTTTAATAATTCAATACGTATATTTATTAATTACAGCAAAGTTGTAAATGGCAAAAGAGACTAACTTTATGTCGAACAAATGAAAAACTTGACACACCACCTGCCACGCGTTTTTTCTCTTCATCTTCTGCCAAAAACGAATTCAACCTGACAGGTTAGAGTATAAAAACATATCTGAAGGTCAGCGCTGGACAGGGATGGTAAGAAAATTAATTTAAATTATAATATTTTGAAAGCTCAGAACAAAATAAATATAATAAAAAAAACTTGAACATATTTTCAACATTCTGCCCAGCGATGATCGTTGGGAGAGGATCATCTAACAAGTTGTTCTTGAAAACATCTTCCTCCGAATGTAGTTGTCAGTGAGTCGATGTCTCAGGAATAAGTGCTGGAAAAATGGGGGTTTACAAATGCAAATTTATATTTAAATGTATGGTAGGTATTTGCTTAATTGTACTAATTGTCTGATATAGGCAAAGGACATAGTTTCGTTATTGACCTCTTGATTATGTCGGTTTTAGTCCTTACAGTGGCGACCCGAGCTAATCCATCCTCTCCTGCGTGTGTTTCTATGATCCTTCCAAGTGGCCAGAGATTACATGATAATCTTTCATCCTTTATGAGGACGATATCATTTACTTGCAAATTAGGTCTTGTACATAGCCACTTAGGTCTTTTTTTGAGGCGCGACAGATACTCCTGGCTCCAACGACGTCAAAAATGCTGCACCAGTATTTGACAATTTCTCCAACGTTCCAAAGAGCTCATCCTATCAATATCTGGAACTGGTGGTTCTAGCAGCGAATCGCCAGTTAGGAAATGTCCCGGTGTTAAAACCAACAAATCTTCTGGATCATTTGATAGTGGATATACGGGCCTCGAATTTAGACACGATTCAATTTGGGCTAAGACTGTCGATAGCTCTTTAAACGTCAATGAAGTTTCTCCGATTATTCTTTTGAGGTGGTACTTCAAAGATTTTACGCCAGCCTCCCACAATCCTCCAAAATGAGGGGCAGAGGGGGGTATGAAATGCCACTGAATTTCATGTTCTGCCAAGAACGATGATGCATTGGTTTCAATGAAGGTCTTATACGCTTTTCGATCTGCTTGCAATTTTCGATTGGCACCTATGAAATTTGTGCCGCAGTCACTGAAAACATCTCTGCATATTCCTCTTCTTTCTATAAATCGCTTCAATGCACCCAGAAAAGCATCGGTGGATAAATCGCCTACTGGTTCGAGGTGGATCGCCTTGGTGGATAAACATACAAATAAAGCTATATAACCTTTATTGGAAGCTCGGCCACGGCCTTGCACGGCAGTACCTTTATTGGGCCTGCATAATCGACCCCAACAGCGGAAAACACACGAGCTGGACGTACACGTTTGGCTGGAAGACTTCCCATAAGTTGCGTAGATGGCTTTGGCTTACATTTGTAACATGTAATGCACCGATGAATAACTGATCGTGTCACATTCCTTGCATTAATGACCCAAAAAACCTTTCTTAGATTATAAAGAGTCACACTAGTCCCGCCATGCAATGTTGCTCGATGACTATGATTAACTACCAAATCGGTAAAATGATGCTCTGCAGGTAACAGATAAGGATGTTTCTCACCTGCTGGTAGCAACGAGTCACGTAGTCGCCCCCCTAAGCGAATTAAGCGTTCATTTTCATCATAAAATGGATTCAACGGCAGCAGGGTACTATTCTCTGAAACAGAGGACTTAGTGGATAGAGCCTTCCATTCATTTGGAAACGCTGCTTTTTGTACTGTCCGAATAATACTTATGAGGCTATGGTGATATTCATAGGCAAGCAGTGCACCTAACCTTCGTTGCTGATATCATTGGCGGCAATTGAATATGAATCGATGACAGTAAGCTATAACACGGATAAGACGAAAATAGGATGAGTATCTTTCGATGATAGTGATGATACATTGGTTTTCCAAACGAGTTGCATTCACCTGCAATTGCTTCATCTCTGTACCAACTAATGACATATCAATATTTTCGTCACCTTCCGAAAGCCCGTATAAAGAGTAGTCTTGCCGCAGCCAGGTAGGTCCGCTCCACCACAGGTCCCAATTTAACAGATTCATTGAAGTTAAACCACGACTGGAACAATCTGCTGGATTATCGACGGACTTCACATGGTGCCACTGATGAGGAGTTGAACCTTCTAGAATCTTTGATATACGGTTAACCACGAAAATTTTCCAGCGAGTCGGATCTCCTTTAATCCAGCCTATAAGGATCATTGATTCCGACCAGAATAATGTTTTCGAAAAATCGATATTAATTTTCAAGTTTGCTTTCAGATGTTTGAAGAGTTTTATTGCTAACACCACTGCGCATAGTTCTGCTCGAGGAATAGTAAGCGCTGTCTTAATAGGCGATACCTTACATTTCACCATAAGCAGACTGGATATTCTCCGCCAGGAGACTTAAGTGTTGAATGTCCTGCACCGCCTCCCCAGTTAAAGCGCCCTTTAGATAATGGAAGCGCTGGATATCATTCAACCGCGTATTTTCATGGACTCTTGTTTGAAAAACGTCCTTAAAAGTTGGCCACTCGACATAATTTCCAGAAAATGTTAGGTATTTGACTTCAGGAAGTGGTACCTCAGATATAGATATAGCACCTGCACCTGCTTCATTTGATATGATTTTTGTTAGTGATGACGATGGTGGTGGATGTGCAGCTGTATACGATGTTCGTATGAGCCCCATAACATCAATATAAAGTTCTTCAAATGCGTTTTCTACGTCGACATCAAAATAGTTTTACATCAGCTCATCATTCTTGGGCAAACGCAGCAGCTTACGATGATTTTTTGCGAAACTCTATTCTTATTGATGATAAATTTTCTAGTCGAATTTCGAAGTACTCCTTCGTTTTACGGTCTGCCGAATCCTTCTTAAAGTTGCGTAAATATTTATTAACCGAATCTAAAAGAGCCAATTGCTCTGCAATTCCCTCAGAAGCAAAAGCCATTTTGACAGTTACCGACCAATACAAAAAAATATAAAAATGCACTCACCCAAGCATCCAAACTTTAGAGTCCCAACACAGCAGCAGTTATCCAGCTAATCCAAAACGCAATCTTCACAATTATAGCAGCAACAAAGCAACAAGTCAGCCAAAGTCTCAGTCTTCGTGATTACCAGCAGCAACCACAGACAGACAGACGGACAGACAGACGGACAGACAGGCGGACAGACGGACAGACGGACAGACAGACGGACATGGCTAAATCAACTCAGGTGGTCATGCTGATCAAGAATATATATACTTGTCTATACCTAACACGCCTCCTTATGGGCGTTACACACGTCGTGACAAAATTAATATACCCTTTACGCAGTACGCGTGGGGGTATAATAAAGGGATCTTAAAACACAGGATTCAATACTCAGAGTAGTATACTCTTCATAAAAAATTCCAGCATTAAATCAAATGAAAAACAAATAAAATTTGTAAAGCAAAACGATAAAAATTATGAAGTATTTTATATCAGTTGTATTATTTTAAGCTATTTTTTGTTGTGTTGTTTTGATAATTATCGCTAAATATTTGTAGAAAGTACTACTTAGAAAAGTATTGCCACAAAATCAAAAAGCACTTAATCAAAAACATAAAACGACCTCGGAAGTCGATTGGAAATGGTGTTTGACCACCATTCCAGGTACCGAGTTTGAATCCCAGGCAAGACATGGTCTTACGCTGTAACTGTTCCTTAATTCTTTCTTCATTTCTAATCAACTGAAATTCAAAATTGATCATTGTATACGACTTTGACAGTTGAAATGATGGTAAAGAAGTTTGAGGATGGTATAACTAACGCATAACTAACGCACCCATCTCTTTTTTTACCAAAAACATTACAAATCGACAATATTATTAGATTTTATAGGCATGTAAAATAGGGCGGGCCAATTTGTATGGGTGAACAACAACTAAAAAATCGTAGGCGCCGAAAATTTTCTACGGAATATTCTGAACAGGTTTACACAAGAAACCCTTGGTTTCAAATTGATTGCGAGCCTCCAGTTTTTTGAGAGAAAGTTTGAATTTGTGTTTTACTTCAGTATGTGAAAAAATTAATACAAACATCCAAAAAACATACATTAGGATAAAAATTTCCCGGTTTCGGTAAAAAGTATAATTGAATGTCTTCATTTAAGAGAATTTTTATCATATTTTCATATTTGATCAAAATTTTCAAGGGGTAAATTATGAATTGGTATGTTGTGACCGTGGCATGCAGGTAAAGTGGGAGGCTTAGCACGCTCGGAGCCCGAGTTCGATCCCCAGTCGCGGCAAAAGTTTTTTTTTCAATAAAACAAATTTTTCTGATCGGTCACCACCTTTCTGCAGACAATGGCAAACCTCAGAGAGAAAATAATGCCATGTAAAGCTTCTTGAGAACATGAACTTCAGCTGTTCGGAGTCGGCATAAAACATTTAGGTCCAGTTCTCGGTCAATTGTGTGCAAACATTTAATAACACACACAACACAATTGATCATAAGAAGCTTGGTCAAAGTCGTTTCAAGGGCTGAAATGGCCGATTTATTTTTTTTTTTATATTATGAATCTAGTGAAAAACCGAAGTCAAATAAAAAAAACATTCTATAATTCAAATTAAAAGCGATAAAATACAAAAAATGTTAGAAATGAATTAATTCATTAAGAAAAAAAAACAATAGTTAATTAAACACAACAAAATAAAGTAAAAGTTTTCTCATGTAAAATCGGTCGCTGATTCCGAAAAAAATAAGTATTCACATGGCATAATAAAAACAGGTAGGCTCTCTTTCTTATAGCCATAAGTGTCGAAATCAGACGTTTTGCTGTGACGGTTTCGACGGTTGCACTCTCAGTCGTGAGCCTACCTGTTTTTATTGTAGCGTGTTTGTTCTTATCTTTTCTTTCTCAAAACTCTTGACTTGATTCCTATGAACAATAAAAATGAAAAATAAGAAATTATAGTACAATAACCCAATTTATTTATATGGCAATAAAATTTGTAAAAAAAACATAACTTGGGTTCTTTCGTTCCATTAAACACAACTTTTTCATTTCTCAATAGATTTTCTTCAACAATAGCTTATTTTTTTTGGAAAAATAAAGGCTCTTAGTAAAATATATCAAAAGTAACAAAATATTTTGATTTCTTAACGAAATTTGCAACTATTTTGTTTTTTTTTTGGAAATTTTTCTGAAAAATAAAAAAATCCCCGATATTTGAATTAATTCCGCCAAAACTAACAGCTCGACCAAAAAATGATGTTGGCATTGTTTGTAACAAATTTTATTAGCTTTTATTTGATATATCATTTGTTTGATTACTGTTGTTGGTTCTGGAGATATATGCAATTAAGTGGAACCAACTTTTTTTTTCGTTGAAAACCCTACAGTGGGCAATATCTCGAAAACGGAGTGAAAGAAAAAAAAAATTTTTTTTCGGAATTAGCGACCGATTTTACATGAGAAAAGAATAGTGGCATTCAAAGTACATATTGGCTGTAAACTAGTGTTGTTAATAAAAATCTTATCACTAATTTGTATCTTACTTACCGTGTGTTTTTGTATCTTACTTACAGCCAGCATCCAGTGAAAACACTGATTTTGGAAACTTAAGGAACAACCCTGCCTATCATATCTGTTCATTTTGATTTATAAAAGTCTTAACTAAATGAACTTAATTAATAGCCTTTAAGTTTTTCTCTTCCCAATATAGGAATTTTTTTAAACTAAATGCCCCACGTTTGGTACCAGTTAATAAAACTCAGTATTTACAAGTTTATTTGCTTGCTTCAGCTTTAATTTTATTCTGCTTTTCTTAATTTAGCAATAGCTTAATGTGGCAGATGTTCGAAAAACTGCATTCGTATTGTTGTTCAAGAAATTCAAATTTATCAAAAAAAGTACATTCCCTTAATCTATACTATTATATAAAGCGCTTGTGACGTTGTTTGTATGTTCCACTATCATGCGAGAACCACTGAACCAATTTCAACCAATTTCAATATAGATATCAAACGAATTGTATTTTTGGTCAAATTCTGATAGTACATATATCTTAAATTTGCCACTCCAGTTTTGCCGCCAACAAATCAATAAATATGCTATATTTCAGACTTTTTTGAACGTATGAGACTAAAATTAGGTATATTAGTTCGTTTAGTTATTGTCGGCAACTGTTGAAAAAATGGGCGTGGTCGCACTATATCTGTAAATAGTCACTTTTTCTGTCGTCACACTATTTCGTTCCATAATATTCACTTGTACGAAATCTAGTGTTTCTGCATTAATAAGTGAGAAAATATTGCTCTGTGATGAGAAAGATACACAAGTGATTGGAAATATATAAAATTGAAACAATTGCCATTTTTTTTTGTTTTTATTTTTCAAAATCAAAACAATTCATTTATCATGGTTTGACATTAAGTGATGTTGAAATTTATAAAACAAACCCTATCCATGCGTTGAGATCCGAGTATTCTTTTCATGCGGTTGCTTAATGCAGTGATACAAATTTTATCAGGGAATAAATCTCATTAATAAAATATTTAAGTTTATGTATTCATTAATTTATACATTGTACTTATAATTTCGTGTTTATTATATATTTATAGTAGAGATTCAGGGGTTTGAAGCCCACCATGTAATAAAACTATTTCAATGAAAAGTTTAAGAATAAATAAAAGAATGATCCCCAAATCTGATGACGACTACCGCAAACGAAAAACTGATAATGATTTACGGATATGCACTTGGAATGTCCGAACCCTAAATTGGGATGGTGCCTCTATCCAACTGATTGATATCTTGGAAAGATATAATTCTGATATCACTGCAATCCAAGAAATGCGATGGAAGGGACAGGGTTGCTTACGGGAAGCATCCTGTGATATCTACTACAGCGGCCATGCGGAGAAGCATGAGTTTGGATGTGGATTTGTAGTTGGCAAGAGAATACGGCATCATGTCCTGCGATTCACTCCTGTGAACGAACGACTTGCCATAATCCGCTTCAAGGCAAAATTTTTTAACATAAGCCGACAGAAGAAAAAGATGACGAGACCAAAGAAAGTTTTTACGAGCGCCTTGAAGACGCATACGAGCGCTACCCCCCTCATGACTTAAAAATCGTGCTTGGTGACTTCAACGCCAAGGTGGGTAAGGAAAACATATTTGGTCCAACAGTCGGAAAGTTCAGCCTCCACGACAACACTTCCGATAACGGAATGAGGTTGATTGACTTCGCCGCAGCACGGAACATCGTAAGCAGCACTAGATACAAGCATCTCAATATTCACATGGCCACCTGGTTGTCCCCTGATCAAAAAACATGCAACCAAGTTGATCACGTTTTGATTGACGGAAGGCACTCTTCCAGTGTACTAAACGTACGCACGATCCGTGGTGCTAACATAGACTCGGATCATTATCTTGTCACAGCCAAGATCCGCACACGTCTGTGCGCAGCTAAGAATGCTCGCAATCCTACACTGAGAAAGCTAGACGTCGACAAGTTGCAGTCAAAACGGACGGCCGAAGTCTTCGCTACTCGATTCTCACTCCTGCTTCAAGAAAACACTCCTCCGATCGACAATATATGCGGGCAGTGGACGCACATATCCCACTCTATGCATACGGCTGGCGAAGAGCTGATAGGCTGCCACCGCCCTTGCCGAAACCAGTTGCACGACCAGGAGTGTCGCGACGCCACTGCAGAGAAGGACATCGCCTACAAAGCCACCCTGCAGTCGGTTGTAACGCGTGCTGTTATGGAGCGATACAGAGAGAAGAGGAGGGAAGAGAGACGCATTTTCAGGCGAAAAAAACGAGAGGCGGAAATGCGTGAGTGCGAGAAAATTGAGATGCATGGCGACAGGAATGAGACTCGAAAATTTTTCGAAAAAATAAGACGCCTGGCCGATGGTTTTAAGACCGGAGCCTCTTCCTGCAAGGATGAGAATGGGAATCTAGTGACAGATATCCAGAGTACACTGATGTTATGCAGGGAGCACTTCTCTAGTCTTTTAAATGGCAACGCTGACAACAATCCCACCAGTGGAGATGATATCCCGGAAACCCTAATTATGGATGACAGCGTTGAAGTTCCGCTGCCTGACTATAACGAGGTCTTAACAACTATAGCTCGGCTTAAAAACAACAAAGCCACAGGAGCCGATGGCTTACCGGCTGATATGTTTAAGACCGCTGGCGTAGCTCTGTTTAAATGCATTCACAGACTTCTATGCAGAATATGGTCGGAAGAATGCATTCCAGATGATTGGAACCTCAGTGTGCTCTGCCCAATCCACAAGAAAGGCGATCCCACCATTTGCGCCAACTACCGTGGGATTAGCCTTCTTAATATCGCATATAAGGTCCTGTCGAGCGTATTGTGTGAAAGACTGAAGCCCATCGTCAACTAACTGATTGGACCTTATCAGTGTGGCTTCAGACCTGGAAAGTCCACCATTGACCACATCTTCACGCTCCGACAAATCTTGGAAAAAAATCTCGGAAAACAAATCGACACGCACCATCTCTTTGTCGATTTCAAAGCCGCCTTCGACAGTCCAATAAGGAGTCACCTATACTCCATCATGTCTGAATTTGGTATTCCTGCGAAGCTAATACGTCTTTGCAGGATGACACTGTACAACACCAGCAACGCAGTGAAAATCGGGAAGGACCTCTCCCTTCCGTTCGATACCAAGCGAGGTTTCAGTCAAGGTGATTCCTTATCGTGCGACTTCTTTAATATAGTCATGGAGAAGATCATCCGAGCTGCTGACCTGAGACGCAGCGGCACAATTTTCTATAAGAGCGTTATGCTGCTGGCGTATGCTGATGGTATTGACATCATTGACCAAAATACGCGCGAAGTCTGTGCAGAATTCTCCAGGCTAGAAAAAGAGTCGAGTCGAATGGGTCTTGCAGCGAACGCAGATAAAACGAAGTATCTCGTGTCAACAAACAAACAGTCCTAGCGTCTTGGAAACCACGTCACTGTTGACAACACCTCCTTTGAGGTAGTGAAGAACTTTGTTTACCTGGGATCCAGTATTAACTCCTGCAACGATATCAGTATTGAGATTAAACGAAGGATAACTCTTGCCAACAGGTGTTACTTTGGGCTCAGTAGGCAATTGAGAAGCAGAGCTCTCTCTCGACGAACAAAACTGACGCTCTATAAGTCAATAATCATGCCCGTCCTACTGTACGCATCACAAACCTGGACGTTGAGCAGCTCTGATGAAAGGACTTTGGGAGCGTTCGAGAGAAAAATCCTTCGAAAGATCTATGGTCCAATCTGCGTCAATGGCGAGTACCGAATACGATGGAACCACGAGTTGTATGAGCTATATGCCGACATCGATATAGTCAAGCGTATTAAAATAGAGCGGCTTCGCTGGCTAGGTCATGTCGAGAGAATGAACGACGAAGCTCCAGCGAAAAAAATATTGGATTCGGTACCCAGCGGTGGCCAACGCAGACGAGGAAGACCGCATCTCCGTTGGAAAGACCTGGCATTGAATAACCTGACAACACTTGGAGTTCCCAACTGGCGCTAGCAAGCGCACGACAAAAGAGGCTGGCGCAATTCTAAGACCAGGCCAAAACCGGCCAACGGTTGTAAGAGCCATCTAAGTACGTAAGTAAGTAAGTAAGTAGAGATTAAGCTCAAACACGTGTTTCAAAGTACACGTGTTCACGAAAGTTCGAACTCCGTGTAGTTCGTGTTTTGAAACACAAACCTCAACTACACGTGTATTTTATTCACGGGGTACACGTGATTTTCGTATTCACAGACTACACGTCATTTTCGTATTCACGTGAATAATATTCACGTGAAAAAAGTTAAAGTACGTGAATAATATTCACGTGAATCACGTAAATACGAACCTCACGTGTAGTTCGTGAATAAAATACACGTTTAGTTGAGGTTCGTGTTTTCACTTGATTTTTTTAAAAACACGTTTACATGTGTAACACGTAAACACGTGAAACTGGAAGCTCTAATTTATTGTCCAAATGAAAAATTTAAGCTGATACCTTGTACCGGGTAGAAGTATTAGTAACCACCTCATTGAAATCGAAAGTTGCACTATCAACCAAAAATTGTTCTCACCTAATAAGAACATAGTGACAACTTCAGCCAACTCGAGTCGTATACTTTAGTTTACAGAAACACTTTGGCTATGGAATTTCTACGAAAATAGAATTGAAACAAGCGAGACGAGTCACCAACTTTTCTCATTTTATTACAGAGATGGTGCAAGTGAGAATGACGTCATTATGGCGTCAAAGTGAGAAAATATTGTGAGAACTGCGGTGACAAAAGTTGCAGAAACGAATTTTTCAGAAATCATTATTATTCATGAGTTGTACCTGTTTTGATAACGAAACTGAATGTGTGGGTTCCAAGAGTGCAAGTGGCAATCAGATTATAAATTTTGACATGCCTTCTTTTACCGCCCCTAAATAAATAAAAACGTCTTACATCAGATCACAGATGGTTGTGTTAATCTTAAATTTGGTAATATAGGTATTGAGTTCGAACAGATTTGGGGAAATATTTTGCCACACCTCCATTTGTAGCCCACAAATCAATAAAAATAACATATTTCAGACGTTTTTGGTCGTATTCGACTAAAATTTTGTAAATCAACTAGTCAGCAACTGCATAAGAAAAAGGCGTGATCGCACTGAACCTACGCCTACTATTCGTTAATCATAAAAAGTCTTGAGTTGTACATTTTTTGATAGTGAAACAAGGTAAGTAGGTGGGTCCAAGTGGCGGTCACTATATAAAAAGTGTAACCACTTCTACATTTACCGCCCAACTATATAAATGAAAATAAAAAGGTGTTAGGTGCTCTCCGATGTATTTATGTCCCCTTTTAAGGTAAAACAGTTGATTATGGAAAGTAAAATTTTTGACTGCTTCGCACAATCAGTCCCCTTTACTAAGCTAAACAACTTTTCGTCATCTCCTCCCTGGTACAATAAAGAACTACGTTCACTTCGTAATAAGAGGAACAAACTTTGGCGTACGTATTTACTTTCTCGTTCTTCTCTTGACCTCACAAATTATCTTCACGTCTATAATCTTTTTTCTACACTTTGTGAAAACCTATATGAGTCTTACCTTGCTCATATTGAAACTAAATTGTTGTTGGATCCTAAAGGCTTCTACAAGTTCATTAATATCAAAAGAAAATCTGATAACTACCCATCAACCCTTACTTTTCAGATATCTCCTCAGACAACCCGAAAATAATTGCAAATCTATTCGCAAATTTCTTCAGTCAGTCATTCACAAGTCATAACGATGAACTAGACTATGAATACTTTTCTTCATTAAGGAACTGTGCTCAAACGTCACTGATTTCTGTTGATATAACATTAGCTGATGTCTTAGCAAAGTTACATAATCTTAAAGATGATTATTCTCCTGGACCCGATGGGTTGCCTGCTATTGTCATCAACAAATTCGCGAACTTTTTGGCTCATCCCCTTTTGACTCTCTTTCAACTTTCTATTTCTAACTCTGTTTTTCCAAAGTTATGGAAGAACTCGTACATAATACCTTTACATAAAAAAGGACCTAGAAATGATATTTCTAATTACAGACCTATCGCAAAACTGTCATGTGCTCCTAAAATTTTTGAAAGTATTATCTACGACATTCTCTTCTTCCATTGCAAATCTATCTTTCCCCCTAGTTAACATGGCTTCCTCAAAGGTAGATCGACTACCACCAACCTCACAGAATTTGTTTCAAACGCTTTATGCTCGTTGGAAAATGGTTACGAAGTTGATGCAGTTTCCACCGACTTTAGTAAAGCGTTTGACAAAATCTCACACACTATCATCCTTCTTAAGCTCAAAGCCTTTGGTTTTCCACATCTGTTTATAACATGGATTAAATCTTATCTCGAAGAACGCAGTTATAATGTCATCTTTAGATTTTCCAATTCAAAATCTTTCACAGCTACGTCTGGTGTCCCACAAGGCAGTCACCTTGGTCCTTTGCTATTCGTCTTAACTATTGCTGATGTTGATGGTATCATCAATGATTCTAATCTTTCTGTGTATGCTGATGATATGAAAATCTATCGGCGCATACAAACCAACGCCGATTCTCGCAATCTTCAAAACGATCTGGTCAGCTTTTCCACTTGGTGTCAAAAAAATCTTCTGGAGCTCAACGTCAGCAAATGTCAAGCTATAACATATTCTCGTAAGCGACTCCAACTTCCTCCGCGGACGTATTACATTCTCGGCAAGCCCGTTCCTTCTGTAAACTCTTTACGCGACTTAGGTGTTATTTGTGACAAGGAACTTAACTTTAGGCCTCATATTGATGATAACATTAGTAGAGCCAACTCTGCACTTGGTTTCGTGAAACACTGGTCTAGAGAGTTCTCCAATCCTTACGTCACTAAATCTCTCTATCTTTCCTTTGTTAGACCCATCTTCGAATATGCCAGCCAGGTTTGGTCTCCCATCTACAACACCCATTCAATGCGAATCGAAGCCGTTCAACGACGATTCATTCGTTTCGCTCTTCGTGGTCTTCCTGGTTCTGACAGTTTCAACCTACCACCTTATGCCAACCGTCTTAAGTTGATTAACATGCAAGCACTTGCAAAGCGAAGGGAAGTTGCCGATGTTCTCTTCATTCACCAACTTGTATGCGGAACCATTAACTGTCCAGAATTACTCCAATTAATATCTTTTAATACCAACCCACGCAACCTTAGGTCTATGTCTCTCTTCCACCTTAACTTTCACCGCACCGACTATGGATGCAGTGAACCCATAACCAGAATGCTTCGGGTAACCAATAGTTTGATCAACGAATTCGATTTTCATCTGAGCAGACCACTACTCCGAAATATCCTCCTTAACTCTCCAACACCACTTCATCCGCCTCTCTAATGTATTCTTCCAGTACATGATATAATACAATTGTAAATTAAGATACTCCCTGTTAATTATAAATTTTAGTTTTTAAGTTTATGTTTTAAGTATTTAAACTGCTTGTATTAAGCTTATCCAAATAAATACAAGATATTTTCCGGAAACTTTTCTAATTGCGTTAATTTAATACGTTTTGTCTTAAAGCTGTTAAACTAACACTGGCTTACAGCCAATATGTACAATGAACGCCAATATTCTTTTCTCATGTAAAATCGCTCGTAAAATCGGTCGCTTTTAAAAGCTGTAGTAGCTGAACTCTATTGTTATTGCATGTTAATTCTGAAAAATTTTTTTTTTGTTTTTCTGTCACTCCGTTTTCGAGATATTGCCCACTGTAGGGTTTTCAATGAAAAAAAAAGTTGGTTCCACTTAATTGCATATATCTCCAGAACCAACAAGAGTAATCAAACAAATGATATATCTAATCAAATTTCCTACAAACAATGCTTACATCATTTTTTGGTCGAGCTGTTAGTTTTGGCGGAATAAATTCAATTTTCAGGGATTATTCTTGTTTTTCAGAAAATTTAAAAAAAAAATTGTTGAAAATTTTGTTAAGAAATCAAAATATTTAATTACTTTTGATATTTTTTACGAAAAGCCTGTATTTTTCCGAAAAAATAAGCTATTGTTGGAGAAAATCTATTAAGAAATGAAAACGTTGTGTTTAATGCAACAAAAGCACCCTTACTACGTTATTGTCATAAATTTTATTGTCATAAAAATAAATTGGGTTGTTGTAATATAATTTTTTATTTTCCATTTTTATTGTTCATAAGAATCAAATCAAGTCTTTTGCAAAAGGAAAGATAAGAACGAACAAGCTACAATAAAAACAAGTAGGCTCACGACTGAGAGTGCAACCGTCGAAACCGTCACAGCAAAACACCTGATTTCGACACCTATGACTATAAGAATAGAGCAGAGCAGAGCAGAGTTGTTTTTATGATACCATGTAAAAAAAGTATTTCGTTTTTTTACAGTTTCGGAGGTCGCGCTCTCAGTCGTGGACCTACCTACATTTTATTATACCATATCTGCAGCGCTGTCGAGCTGTATAAAACCAAAAATATTCATGCATTACACCAAAAAACGTGGCAAACAAGCGAACGCACAATTTGTAACGAAAGAAAATAATAAAAATTAAGATAAACTTCAAAATAAAATGAGTAAAAGACTGCGAGAATTCCAGTGTAAAAACGACCCAAATATTTTCTGCTACGTGTGTGGTGAATTTACTTTCGAAAAGAATCGACTCAATTTTACGAATTTACTGCAAATGTCATAACTTCAGTATTTTGGTATTGCGACTGAGAACATTGGTGAATCATGGACGCCAAGTATTTTGTGTCAATCGTGCAAATTAATATTGTCTGAATGGAGATCGGGTAAAAAACGATACATGAAATTTGATTGTCCAATGATCTGGAGACAACCGTTTTGCCACCTAAACGATTGATTTCTTGTCTGGCCAAAGTGACTGGCGTTCGGAGACACAAACGAGTGATATACGCCACTGTCCCGACTGTTTCATTGCCAGTATCTCATTCTGATGATGTTCCATATCCTACTTGTCTCGATTCAACACGTGAAAACAATCAAAAATCCGTAGATTCAGTGGAGTCGGAAAGAACCACAGATGGTAGTACTATTACAACTGAAAGCAAAACTCACGTCTTATCGCAAGCGTAACTGAATGATTGGATAAGAGTTTTGGAACTGTCAAAGGAAAAATCGGAATTGCATGCTTCTCGTATGCAACAATCAAACTTTTTGAGACGCGATGTTAAGGTGACATACTACAGAAATCGTGAAAAAACGTTTGCTATACATTCCGAAGACATTCCTGGCTTATTTAATACCTTCCGCCGTACGTTCCCAAAGAGTGGCGTTTGTTTATTGATGGCAGCAAACTAAGCTTGAAGGTGGTTTTACTGCGTATTTGTATGAATGTATTTATTTGACTTAAAAATTAGTACAGTAAGATCAATAAAGGTCCTTTAACGTACAACAATAGCGACAATATTTTTAATGTTTGAGGGAAGCGAGTTCCAGAGCTTGATGGCGTTGATGAAAAACAGCCGCTTAGACTGTTAACAAGAGTATCATGGTATTATAAAATTTGATGTTCTACTCAATGCACTGAAATGAAGTTTTTCAAAAAGGTATGACGGTGCCTTATTAATTGCCAACTTGTGCAGAAATATGCAGTTTCTAGCATTTAAATATCGTATTAAGCTACATCCTAAAATTTCCTTACATTAAACAGATACAGGGTCAAAACGTCTTAAGTCAAATATATATTTAGTCTGTCATTAAACGCAACAAGAATTTTGTGCTCCGAGTGAAAGTCCAATTTACTGTACACCAGCTCGGAGTAACTTATTATAGGTCAAATAAGTTGAACAACAAGTCTTTTTTTGGTCAAAGTAGGAGTAAACTTAGACGTTAAACGCAGGCACATAAGTGTATAATATATTATTTTTATTATGTTATTTACATGGTCAGTACAAGTTAGTTTACAATTAATATAAAAACCTAAATTTTTACCATGTCAACTATTTGTAAATGATTAAGACCATTTAGACTAATTGTCGGAATCTGGTTGAAGTCAAGTTTATCCTTATATAAAGGAAGAATAAACGACTTATTGACATTCAGGCAGATATCATTTTCAGTAGCCCATCTAGAAATAGCACTCAAATCTTCATTTAGTCTACAGTTACATTTAGTCCTTTTGTTATTGCGTGCACGTTTGTATGTTTCCCAGTTTTCATTAGTAGGGTGCCTTTTCCATTTAACATGAAGTTTGTTTCTTTTATTAATGGCGACTTCGACATGTGACGTATACCATGGACATAACTTATTACCAACTATAGACTCACGAATAGGAACAAAGTTATCAAAAACATATTTTACGTGTGAAAGGAGAAAATTTAACTTATCATCAACAGATTGGCTAAATCAACAGTCAGTGCATTCAGCAGAAAATTTGCTACGTAGCTGCTACACAACTTTCCGGCTGAATGGTATGTAGCATAAACCGCTCACACAACATGTTCCCTGAGCTTTACGCTCACTTCATTTTGAGAGATGATCAATCAGTTTGTTGGAAATTTGACATTTCGCAAAGAAACGCATTCAGCAGAAAGTATCACTTTATGCTACTTCGCTACCTGAGTGCTTTTTCGGCTTGAATGCACACAGTCATTCCAACAAATATTAGACAAATATTAGACAAATATTCACACAACCGAGTGTAATCAATGGACTCAAAATCACGATACGTAACAGATGTTTGAGTGGAAACGCGACGAGACTTAAAATTTATAGCACAAAATAGCAGGTCATGATCAGATATAAAAGAAATTTGATCAAAAAATAACAGTAAAGAGACATCAGACAAAATAAAGAGATCAATTAACCAAGAGTTTACATTAGGCGCAAAGCACTTTGGAGATGAGGAATTAATAATAGTCATTCCAGCTGCACCTATTTGGTCATTGAGACCTTCTGTTACACTGTCCTTATTAAGTATATTAACATTGAAATCACCACAAATCGCAATACAATCAAAATCCATTAAATGTTGATTCAATTCACTAAATAATGGTACAAAACTAAAAGATCTATGTGGATTGTAAACACAAGAAACAAGTTAATTTATAATTATTATATAAAGTTATAATTATTAGTTATTTCAATTTTCAAAAACTCTTTGTCAGACCCGAGGGCCTTGCTAATAACTTTAGAGCTAAGAGATGATTTGCAGTAAACCGCAACTCCACCCCCTTTGCAGCCAATCCTGTCATTTATAAAAAGAGTGTAACTAGCAATATTATAAAAACTATTTGTGATTTTTGTGAGTTTTGAACCACGTCCTGGATACACAGATAACGTCGACATTAGAATTGACAAATACAAATTTTATATAGTCAAGTTTTGAGACATTCATACTAGGCGCATTGAAGTGAACAATGGAGATTTATTGCATAGATTTTTAATTAGAAGTTTTCGTTTTTCATCAACGCCACTGAATGCGCCAGAATCCAGACAATAAGAGGTCAGACGAGCAACTAAACTCTATTAAAAGCCATGAAGCAGCAAGATTAATGGGGAAGATAGATTTTTAAGAATAGACAACGATAAAAAGACAGAATAAGATGTAGGTACAGAAAATAAAACAAGGGGATTATAGAATAAGTAAAGGGTCTAAATAACATCAGTAGCTATAGAGGAAGCATTATTTGACGCCAGCGAAAAAAGGGGGTATACAATTTAATAAAGACCGCAGAATTGCTGTGCCGACTGTTTTGTGCGAAAAATATTACGTACTTGCGGTGCGAGGAAATCAATAGAGCGGCATATTTGATTAAAAATGCTTCTAAGACTTTCTCCTTCAACATAGGGAATTCCAAACACAATAGCGTCGTTGTTGTTGTTGCTAGTTTCACTCAGCTGCAGAGCAAGTTGATCACAGCGGTCAGTTAGGCCGTTCAGCTGTGACTCAAGATGCGTGTTGTTAATAACACGGTGTGACAGCTTAAAAAGCACAAGCAAACCTTATGGAAATTCTTAAAGAGGGACATGTTGCGAATCCATCGCAAGTTGTCAGACCTCTCAATGGCGTCACAGTTTTTTGTATTTAATTTTTAAAGTTGAAGTGTTCAAATATTGTTGTGCCGAATTTCATTGAATTTTTACAGTCATTTACCTTGTCCAAAATTAAAACTAAATTGCACTTCTTTTCAGTTTATTTGATTAAATACAAAGTCTGTAGCGAAAAAATGCATGTTTCTATGAATTTTAAAGACAAAATGTTGCATGAATAGTGACATTATTATTTTTACAAAAACTCATTGTGCGTAAATGTACCTTTTCATTGAACTCAAAAATATCAGAATCGGCTGAGAATTGGCTGAATGGCGGCAATTTTAACGATTTTTTTTTCGTCGTCAAATACCCATTCCCATGTATAGGCTCGCTATCATACAAAGTGTTGCCATTTCGTCATATCTTAAACGATTTTGGTCATCTTTAACTCGTTGCAAAGAAGGTATGGTAAATGGCATGTACCAATATAGAACTTTAAATAGTTGTCAATATAGAACGCGTTTAATTTCGCGGAACAGCTTTTTCATTACCCATTTTTTTTTGCCCAAGTGGCATGTACCAATATAGAACTTTAAATAACTGTCAATATAGAACGCGTTTAATTTCGCGGAACAGCTTTTTCATTACCCAATTTTTTTTTTTTTTAAGAAGTTCTATATTGAATCATGTCCACTTATCATAATCGGTTAAGATTTGACGAAATGGCAACACTTTGTATGATAGCAAGCCTATGATAGCCTATACATGGGAATCGGTATTTGACGACGAAAAAAATCTTTAAAATTGTCGCCATTCAGCCAATTCTCACTTAAGAGATAACACTATAAATAACACAGGAAACTGTAAGTTGCTTTAAAGTTAGCCGAGTAATCAAAAAAAATGCTTCCCAGTTATATTTCAGTAATTGTGTAAATTCCCTATAAAAGTGGCTGTATATTCTCGACCCTGTGTCGGAGAATTGAGTTACATGGAGTCCACCGCTGGTCACGTCCCAAACGATTGCGATAAATTTCCAAATTCCAGAATAAAGATATCAGTCGCAAAGATTTTGTTAACTTAAAATTTTTATTTTAATAATTCAATACGTATATTTATTAATTACAGCAAAGTTGTAAATGGCAAAAGAGACTAACTTTATGTCGAACAAATGAAAAACTTGACACACCACCTGCCACGCGTTTTTTCTCTTCATCTTCTGCCAAAAACGAATTCAACCTGACAGGTTAGAGTATAAAAACATATCTGAAGGTCAGCGCTGGACAGGGATGGTAAGAAAATTAATTTAAATTATAATATTTTGAAAGCTCAGATACAAAATAAATATAATAAAAAAAACTTGAACATATTTTCAACATTCTGCCCAGCGATGATCCTTGGGAGAGGATCATCTAACAAGTTGTTCTTGAAAACATCTTCCTCCGAATGTAGTTGTCAGTGAGTCGATGTCTCAGGAATAAGTGCTGGAAAAATGGGGGTTTACAAATGCAAATTTATATTTAAATTTATGGTAGGTATTTGCTTAATTGTACTAATTGTCTGATATAGGCAAAGGACATAGTTTCGTTATTGACCTCTTGATTATGTCGGTTTTAGTCCTTACAGTGGCGACCCGAGCTAATCCATCCTCTCCTGCGTGTGTTTCTATGATCCTTCCAAGTGGCCAGAGATTACATGATAATCTTTCATCCTTTATGAGGACGATATCATTTACTTGCAAATTAGGTCTTGTACATAGCCACTTAGGTCTTTTTTTGAGGCGCGACAGATACTCCTGGCTCCAACGACGTCAAAAATGCTGCACCAGTATTTGACAATTTCTCCAACGTTCCAAAGAGCTCATCCTATCAATATCTGGAACTGGTGGTTCTAGCAGCGAATCGCCAGTTAGGAAATGTCCCGGTGTTAAAACCAACAAATCTTCTGGATCATTTGATAGTGGATATACGGGCCTCGAATTTAGACACGATTCAATTTGGGCTAAGACTGTCGATAGCTCTTCAAACGTCAATGAAGTTTCTCCGATTATTCTTTTGAGGTGGTACTTCAAAGATTTTACGCCAGCCTCCCACAATCCTCCAAAATGAGGGGCAGAGGGGGTATGAAATGCCACTGAATTTCATGTTCTGCCAAGAACGATGATGCATTGGTTTCAATGAAGGTCTTATACGCTTTTCGATCTGCTTGCAATTTTCGATTGGCACCTATGAAATTTGTGCCGCAGTCACTGAAAACATCTCTGCATATTCCTCTTCTTTCTATAAATCGCTTCAATGCACCCAGAAAAGCATCGGTGGATAAATCGCCTACTGGTTCGAGGTGGATCGCCTTGGTGGATAAACATACAAATAAAGCTATGTAACCTTTATTGGAAGCTCGGCCACGGCCTTGCACGGCAGTACCTTTATTGGGCCTGCATAATCGACCCCAACAGTGGAAAACACACGAGCTGGACGTACACGTTTGGCTGGAAGACTTCCCATAAGTTGCGTAGATGGCTTTGGCTTACATTTGTAACATGTAATGCACCGATGAATAACTGATCGTGTCACATTCCTTGCATTAATGACCCAAAAAACCTTTCTTAGATTATAAAGAGTCACACTAGTCCCGCCATGCAATGTTGCTCGATGACTATGATTAACTACCAAATCGGTAAAATGATGCTCTGCAGGTAACAGATAAGGATGTTTCTCACCTGCTGGTAGCAACGAGTCACGTAGTCGCCCCCCTAAGCGAATTAAGCGTTCATTTTCATCATAAAATGGATTCAACGGCAGCAGGGTACTATTCTCTGAAACAGAGGACTTAGTGGATAGAGCCTTCCATTCATTTGGAAACGCTGCTTTTTGTACTGTCCGAATAATACTTATGAGGCTATGGTGATATTCATAGGCAAGCAGTGCACCTAACCTTCGTTGCTGATATCATTGGCGGCAATTGAATATGAATCGATGACAGTAAGCTATAACACGGATAAGACGAAAATAGGATGAGTATCTTTCGATGATAGTGATGATACATTGGTTTTCCAAACGAGTTGCATTCACCTGCAATTGCTTCATCTCTGTACCAACTAATGACATATCAATATTTTCGTCACCTTCCGAAAGCCCGTATAAAGAGTAGTCTTGCCGCAGCCAGGTAGGTCCGCTCCACCACAGGTCCCAATTTAACAGATTCATTGAAGTTAAACCACGACTGGAACAATCTGCTGGATTATCGACGGACTTCACATGGTGCCACTGATGAGGAGTTGAACCTTCTAGAATCTTTGATATACGGTTAACCACGAAAATTTTCCAGCGAGTCGGATCTCCTTTAATCCAGCCTATGAGGATCATTGATTCCGACCAGAATAATGTTTTCGAAAAATCGATATTAATTTTCAAGTTTGCTTTCAGATGTTTGAAGAGTTTTATTGCTAACACCACTGCGCATAGTTCTGCTCGAGGAATAGTAAGCGCTGTCTTAATAGGCGATACCTTACATTTCGCCATAAGCAGACTGGATATTCTCCGCCAGGAGACTTAAGTGTTGAATGTCCTGCACCGCCTCCCCAGTTAAAGCGCCCTTTAGATAATGAAAGCGCTGGATATCATTCAACCGCGTACTTTCATGGACTCTTGTTTGAAAAACGTCCTTAAAAGTTGGCCACTCGACATAATTTCCAGAAAATGTTAGGTATTTGACTTCAGGAAGTGGTACCTCAGATATAGATATAGCACCTGCACCTGCTTCATTTGATATGATTTTTGTTAGTGATGACGATGGTGGTGGATATGCAGCTGTATACGATGTTCGTATGAGCCCCATAACATCAATATAAAGTTCTTCAAATGCGTTTTCTACGTCTACATCAAAATAGTTTTACATCAGCTCATCATTCTTGGGCAAACGCAGCAGCTTACGATGATTTTTTGCGAAACTCTATTCTTATTGATGATAAATTTTCTAGTCGAATTTCGAAGTACTCCTTCGTTTTACGGTCTGCCGAATCCTTCTTAAAGTTGCGTAAATATTTATTAACCGAATCTAAAAGAGCCAATTGCTCTGCAATTCCCTCAGAAGCAAGAGCCATTTTGACAGTTACCGACCAATACAAAAAAATATAAAAATGCACTCACCCAAGCATCCAAACTTTAGAGTCCCAACACAGCAGCAGTCATCCAGCTAATCCAAAACGCAATCTTCACAATTATAGCAGCAACAAAGCAACAAGTCAGCCAAAGTCTCAGTCTTCGTGATTACCAGCAGCAACAATGCAACGAGCAAGCCGAAGTCTCAGTCTACGTTATTATCAGCAGCAACACGTCAGCACAGTCGCAGTCGATGGAATCGGCAGCAGCAATCTAGCAGACGTCGCAGTGATTGAGGTTATGTTTTTCGCGCTGGTCTTAACAATTTTCGCACTTTGAGCAGCAGTCACAAGGAATAGGCCTTAAAGCAATCTTGTCTACACTACCAACAGCAATGAGTCCTCACAGGAGGCACCAAATGTATATTCTCGACCCTGTGTCGGAGAATTGAGTTACGTGGACTCCACCGCTGGTCACGTCCCAAACAATTGCGATAAATTTCCAAATTCCAGAGTAAAGATATCGTTTATTAATAATTATATTAATTAATTAATATAATACGTATATTAATTAATTACACCAAAGTTGTAAATGGCAAAAGAGGCTAACTTTATGTCGAACAAATGAAAAACTTGACACACCACCTGCCACGCGTTTTTTTCTTCATCTTCTGTCAAAAACGAATTCAACCTGACAAGTTAGAGTATAAAAACATATCTGAAGGTCAGCGCTAGACAGGGATGGTAAGAAAGTTGATTTAGAGATGAAAGCTTAGATACAAAATAAATATAATAAAAAAACCTTGGACATATTTTCAACAGTGGCAACTGTTACTTATTGGCAGTCAATGGTGATTCACGAAATCAACATTATTTGTACCGAATACTTTTAACGAAATATTAAAAATTTCATTTTGATGAATATTTTGATGAAAATATGCTAATAAGCAGAATAACCAAGATTAGTCAAATATTTCTATTATTAAACAAAAATAATTGGTTACTTAAACGTTAAGTTTTAAAAAAGTTTAGAGTATCGGTTTCATTTACAGAACCGAGTTTCAAATACTTCCCAGCTAGACAGGTAACCATGTTTGGCATACATGTCACGGCTTTGACGTTATTTTCATATAAAGCACTCCATACAAATGTACGCTACATTTGTTCTAGCAACATGAAAAATATAACATACCGACACTTACCGGCACTCATCCGTGTGATCTGGCAGCCCTGACTACAGGGTCGAACGCAGGTAGGGGTTTTGGGGGTTAAAAAATGAAAGAAAATAAATTGTTGAAGGCAAAACTATTACAAATTTTAAGATTTGAGTAAAACTACTTAGAGTAAAAAAACTTTTTATGAAAACTATTAATAAAAACTAGTAAGGTATATCTTCGACTGTGCCGAAGTTAAAATACCCCCACGGTCGATTCTTAAAGATAAAATAATCTTAAATTGGAGAGCTTTTTTATGAGATTTTGAGAGATTTTATTATTTTTATGTGTCTAAAATACATACATATCAAATTGTTTTCCTATAGCTTAAATATAAGTCATTTTATAACGTTTTCAATTTTTGGGTTGTATGGGAGGTGGGCGTATTAGTTTGTGTATCACGCCCATTTTTCTAACACACCTTAGTTTTGTCATGGAATACACGAATATCGAGTTTCCGTTTTGTACCTTTAATATTAGCCTCTTTATAGGGTTTTCAATTTTGGGGTTGTATGGGAGGGGGGCGTGTTAGTCGGTGGATGACGCCCATTTTTCTAACACACCTCAGTTTTGATATAGAATACTTAAATACCGAGTTTCCGTCTTGTAACTTTAATATTATCCTCTTTAAAGATTTTTCAATTTTGGGGTTGTATGGGAGGTGGGCGTGTTTGTGGGTGGATGTTGCTCATTTTTCGTACACACCTTATTTTTGACATAGAATATACAAATACCGAATTTCAGTATTATAGCTGTTATATTAGCCTCTTTACAGAGTTTTCAATATTGGGGTTATATGGGAGGTAGGCGTGGTTTTCATGCGATTTAGCCCATTCTCGAACTTGATCTTAGTTTTTTAGAAAAAAGCTCAAATATCGAATTTCAGCACTATAGCTTCAAAATTACGGCTGTAATCGTGTCCACAGACAGACAGACGGACAGACAGACGGACAGACAGGCGGACAGACGGACAGACGGACAGACAGACGGACATGGCTAAATCAACTCAGGTGGTCATGCTGATCAAGAATATATATACTTGTCTATACCTAACACGCCTCCTTATGGGCGTTACACACGTCGTGACAAAATTAATATACCCTTTACGCAGTACGCGTGGGGGTATAATAAAGGGATCTTAAAACACAGGATTCAATACTCAGAGTAGTATACTCTTCATAAAGAATTCCAGCATTAAATCAAATGAAAAACAAATAAAATTTGTAAAGCAAAACGATAAAAATTATGAAGTATTTTATATCAGTTGTATTATTTTAAGCTATTTTTTGTTGTGTTGTTTTGATAATTATCGCTAAATATTTGTAGAAAGTACTACTTAGAAAAGTATTGCCACAAAATCAAAAAGCACTTAATCAAAAACATAAAACGACCTCGGAAGTCGATTGGAAATGGTGTTTGACCACCATTCCAGGTACCGAGTTTGAATCCCAGGCAAGACATGGTCTTACGCTGTAACTGTTCCTTAATTCTTTCTTCATTTCTAATCAACTGAAATTCAAAATTGATCAATGTATACGACTTTGACAGTTGAAATGATGGTAAAGAAGTTTGAGGATGGTATAACTAACGCATAACTAACGCACCCATCTCTTTTTTTACCAAAAACATTACAAATCGACAATATTATTAGATTTTATAGGCATGTAAAATAGGGCGGGCCAATTTGTATGGGTGAACAAAAACTAAAAAATCGTAGGCGCCGAAAATTTTCTACGGAATATTCTGAACAGGTTTACACAAGAAACCCTTGGTTTCAAATTGATTGCGAGCCTCCAGTTTTTTGAGAGAAAGTTTGAATTTGTGTTTTACTTCAGTATGTGAAAAAATTAATACAAACATCCAAAAAACATACATTAGGATAAAAATTTCCCGGTTTCGGTAAAAAGTATAATTGAATGTCTTCATTTAAGAGAATTTTTATCATATTTTCATATTTGATCAAAATTTTCAAGGGGTAAATTATGAATTGGTATGTTGTGACCGTGGCATGCAGGTAAAGTGGGAGGCTTAGCACGCTCGGAGCCCGAGTTCGATCCCCAGTCGCGGCAAAAGTTTTTTTTTCAATAAAACAAATTTTTCTGATCGGTCACCACCTTTCTGCAGACAATGGCAAACCTCAGAGAGAAAATAATGCCATGTAAAGCTTCTTGAGAACATGAACTTCAGCTGTTCGGAGTCGGCATAAAACATGTAGGTCCAGTTCTCGGTCAATTGTGTGCAAACATTTAATAACACACACAACACAATTGATCATAAGAAGCTTGGTCAAAGTCGTTTCAAGGGCTGAAATGGCCGATTTATTTTTTTTTTTATATTATGAATCTAGTGAAAAACCGAAGTCAAATAAAAAAAACATTCTATAATTCAAATTAAAAGCGATAATATACAAAAAATGTTAGAAATGAATTAATTCATTAAGAAAAAAAAACAATAGTTAATTAAACACAACAAAATAAAGTAAAAGTTTTCTCATGTAAAATCGGTCGCTGGTTCCGAAAAAAATAAGTATTCACATGGCATAATAAAAACAGGTAGGCTCTCTTTCTTATAGCCATAAGTGTCGAAATCAGACGTTTTGCTGTGACGGTTTCGACGGTTGCACTCTCAGTCGTGAGCCTACCTGTTTTTATTGTAGCGTGTTTGTTCTTATCTTTTCTTTCTCAAAACTCTTGACTTGACTCCTATGAACAATAAAAATGAAAAATAAGAAATTATAGTACAATAACCCAATTTATTTATATGGCAATAAAATTTGTAAAAAAAACATAACTTGGGTTCTTTCGTTCCATTAAACACAACTTTTTCATTTCTCAATAGATTTTCTTCAACAATAACTTATTTTTTTGGAAAAATAAAGGCTCTTAGTAAAATATATCAAAAGTAACAAAATATTTTGATTTCTTAACGAAATTTGCAACTATTTTGTTTTTTTTTTTGGAAATTTTTCTGAAAAATAAAAAAATCCCCGATATTTGAATTAATTCCGCCAAAACTAACAGCTCGACCAAAAAATGATGTTGGCATTGTTTGTAACAAATTTTATTAGCTTTTATTTGATATATCATTTGTTTGATTACTGTTGTTGGTTCTGGAGATATATGCAATTAAGTGGAACCAACTTTTTTTTTCGTTGAAAACCCTACAGTGGGCAATATCTCGAAAACGGAGTGAAAGAAAAAAAATTTTTTTTCGGAATTAGCGACCGATTTTACATGAGAAAAGAATAGTGGCATTCAAAGTACATATTGGCTGTAAACTAGTGTTATTAATAAAAATCTTATCACTAATTTGTATCTTACTTACCGTGTGTTTTTGTATCTTACTTACAGCCAGCATCCAGTGAAAACACTGATTTTGGAAACTTAAGGAACAACCCTGCCTATCATATCTGTTCATTTTGATTTATAAAAGTCTTAACTAAATGAACTTAATTAATAGCCTTTTAGTTTTTCTCTTCCAATATAGGAATTTTTTTAAACTAAATGCCCCACGTTTGGTACCAGTTAATAAAACTCAGTATTTACAAGTTTATTTGCTTGCTTCAGCTTTAATTTTATTCTGCTTTTCTTAATTTAGCAATAGCTTAATGTGGCAGATGTTCGAAAAACTGCATTCGTATTGTTGTTCAAGAAATTCAAATTTATCAAAAAAAGTACATTCCCTTAATCTATACTATTATATAAAGCGCTTGTGACGTTGTTTGTATGTTCCACTATCATGCGAGAACCACTGAACCAATTTCAACCAATTTCAATATAGATATCAAACGAATTGTATTTTTGGTCAAATTCTGATAGTACATATATCTTAAATTTGCCACTCCAGTTTTGCCGCCAACAAATCAATAAATATGCTATATTTCAGACTTTTTTGAACGTATGAGACTAAAATTAGGTATATTAGTTCGTTTAGTTATTGTCGGCAACTGTTGAAAAAATGGGCGTGGTCGCACTATATCTGTAAATAGTCACTTTTTCTGTCGTCACACTATTTCGTTCCATAATATTCACTTGTACGAAATCTAGTGTTTCTGCATTAATAAGTGAGAAAATATTGCTCTGTGATGAGAAAGATACACAAGTGATTGGAAATATATAAAATTGAAACAATTGCCATTTTTTTTTGTTTTTATTTTTCAAAATCAAAACAATTCATTTATCATGGTTTGACATTAAGTGATGTTGAAATTTATAAAACAAACCCTATCCATGCGTTGAGATCCGAGTATTCTTTTCATGTGGTTGCTTAATGCAGTGATACAAATTTTATCAGGGAATAAATCTCATTAATAAAATATTTAAGTTTATGTTTTCATTAATTTATACATTGTACTTATAATTTCGTGTTTATTATATATTTATAGTAGAGATTCAGGGGTTTGAAGCCCACCATGTAATAAAACTATTTCAATGAAAAGTTTAAGAATAAATAAAAGAATGATCCCCAAATCTGATGACGACTACCGCAAACGAAAAACTGATAATGATTTACGGATATGCACTTGGAATGTCCGAACCCTAAATTGGGATGGTGCCTCTATCCAACTGATTGATATCTTGGAAAGATATAATTCTGATATCACTGCAATCCAAGAAATGCGATGGAAGGGACAGGGTTGCTTACGGGAAGCATCCTGTGATATCTACTACAGCGGCCATGCGGAGAAGCATGAGTTTGGATGTGGATTTGTAGTTGGCAAGAGAATACGGCATCATGTCCTGCGATTCACTCCTGTGAACGAACGACTTGCCATAATCCGCTTCAAGGCAAAATTTTTTAACATAAGCCGACAGAAGAAAAAGATGACGAGACCAAAGAAAGTTTTTACGAGCGCCTTGAAGACGCATACGAGCGCTACCCCCCTCATGACTTAAAAATCGTGCTTGGTGACTTCAACGCCAAGGTGGGTAAGGAAAACATATTTGGTCCAACAGTCGGAAAGTTCAGCCTCCACGACAACACATCCGATAACGGAATGAGGTTGATTGACTTCGCCGCAGCACGGAACATCGTAAGCAGCACTAGATACAAGCATCTCAATATTCACATGGCCACCTGGTTGTCCCCTGATCAAAAAACATGCAACCAAGTTGATCACGTTTTGATTGACGGAAGGCACTCTTCCAGTGTACTAAACGTACGCACGATCCGTGGTGCTAACATAGACTCGGATCATTATCTTGTCACAGCCAAGATCCGCACACGTCTGTGCGCAGCTAAGAATGCTCGCAATCCTACACTGAGAAAGCTAGACGTCGACAAGTTGCAGTCAAAACGGACGGCCGAAGCCTTCGCTACTCGATTCTCATTCCTGCTTCAAGAAAACACTCCTCCGATCGACAATATATGCGGGCAGTGGACGCACATATCCCACTCTATGCATACGGCTGCCGAAGAGCTGATAGGCTGTCACCGCCCTTGCCGAAACCAGTTGCACGACCAGGAGTGTCGCGACGCCACTGCAGAGAAGGACATCGCCTACAAAGCCACCCTGCAGTCGGTTGTAACGCGTGCTGTTATGGAGCGATACAGAGAGAAGAGGAGGGAAGAGAGACGCATTTTCAGGCGAAAAAAACGAGAGGCGGAAATGAGTGAGTGCGAGAAAATTGAGATGCATGGCGACAGGAATGAGACTCGAAAATTTTTCGAAAAAATAAGACGCCTGGCCGATGGTTTTAAGACTGGAACCTCTTCGTGCAAGGATGAGAATGGTAATCTAGTGACAGATATCCAGAGTACACTGATGTTATGCAGGGAGCACTTCTCTAGTCTTTTAAATGGCAACGCTGACAACAATCCCACCAGTGGAGATGATATCCCGGAAACCCTAATTATGGATGACAGCGTTGAAGTTCCGCTGCCTGACTATAACGAGGTCTTAACAACTATAGCTCGGCTTAAAAACAACAAAGCCACAGGAGCCGATGGCTTACCGGCTGATATGTTTAAGACCGCTGGCGTAGCTCTGTTAAAATGCATTCACAGACTTCTATGCAGAATATGGTCGGAAGAATGCATTCCAGATGATTGGAACCTCAGTGTGCTCTGCCCAATCCACAAGAAAGGCGATCCCACCATTTGCGCCAACTACCGTGGGATTAGCCTTCTTAATATCGCATATAAGGTCCTGTCGAGCGTATTGTGTGAAAGACTGAAGCCCATCGTCAACTAACTGATTGGACCTTATCAGTGTGGCTTCAGACCTGGAAAGTCCACCATTGACCACATCTTCACGCTCCGACAAATCTTGGAAAAAAATCTCGGAAAACAAATCGACACGCACCATCTCTTTGTCGATTTCAAAGCCGCCTTCGACAGTCCAATAAGGAGTCACCTATACTCCATCATGTCTGAATTTGGTATTCCTGCGAAGCTAATACGTCTTTGCAGGATGACACTGTACAACACCAGCAACGCAGTGAAAATCGGGAAGGACCTCTCCCTTCCGTTCGATACCAAGCGAGGTTTCAGTCAAGGTGATTCCTTATCGTGCGACTTCTTTAATATAGTCATGGAGAAGATCATCCGAGCTGCTGACCTGAGACGCAGCGGCACAATTTTCTATAAGAGCGTTATGCTGCTGGCGTATGCTGATGATATTGACATCATTGACCAAAATACGCGCGAAGTCTGTGCAGAATTCTCCAGGCTAGAAAAAGAGTCGAGTCGAATGGGTCTTGCAGCGAACGCAGATAAAACGAAGTATCTCGTGTCAACAAACAAACAGTCCTAGCGTCTTGGAAACCACGTCACTGTTGACAACACCTCCTTTGAGGTAGTGAAGAACTTTGTTTACCTGGGATCCAGTATTAACTCCTGCAACGATATCAGTATTGAGATTAAACGAAGGATAACTCTTGCCAACAGGTGTTACTTTGGGCTCAGTAGGCAATTGAGAAGCAGAGCTCTCTCTCGACGAACAAAACTGACGCTCTATAAGTCAATAATCATGCCCGTCCTACTGTACGCATCACAAACCTGGACGTTGAGCAGCTCTGATGAAAGGACTTTGGGAGCGTTCGAGAGAAAAATCCTTCGAAAGATCTATGGTCCAATCTGCGTCAATGGCGAGTACCGAATACGATGGAACCACGAGTTGTATGAGCTATATGCCGACATCGATATAGTCAAGCGTATTAAAATAGAGCGGCTTCGCTGGCTAGGTCATGTCGAGAGAATGAACGACGAAGCTCCAGCGAAAAAAATATTGGATTCGGTACCCAGCGGTGGCCAACGCAGACGAGGAAGACCGCATCTCCGTTGGAAAGACCTGGCATTGGATAACCTGACAACACTTGGAGTTCCCAACTGGCGCTAGCAAGCGCACGACAAAAGAGGCTGGCGCAATTCTAAGACCAGGCCAAAACCGGCCAACGGTTGTAAGAGCCATCTAAGTACGTAAGTAAGTAAGTAAGTAGAGATTAAGCTCAAACACGTGTTTCAAAGTACACGTGTTCACGAAAGTTCGAACTCCGTGTAGTTCGTGTTTTGAAACACAAACCTCAACTACACGTGTATTTTATTCACGGGGTACACGTGATTTTCGTATTCACAGACTACACGTCATTTTCGTATTCACGTGAATAATATTCACGTGAAAAAAGTTAAAGTACGTGAATAATATTCACGTGAATCACGTAAATACGAACCTCACGTGTAGTTCGTGAATAAAATACACGTTTAGTTGAGGTTCGTGTTTTCACTTGATTTTTTTAAAAACACGTTTACACGTGTAACACGTAAACACGTGAAACTGGAAGCTCTAATTTATTGTCCAAATGAAAAATTTAAGCTGATACCTTGTACCGGGTAGAAGTATTAGTAACCACCTCATTGAAATCGAAAGTTGCACTATCAACCAAAAATTGTTCTCACCTAATAAGAACATAGTGACAACTTCAGCCAACTCGAGTCGTATACTTTAGTTTACAGAAACACTTTGGCTATGGAATTTCTACGAAAATAGAATTGAAACAAGCGAGACGAGTCACCAACTTTTCTCATTTTATTACAGAGATGGTGCAAGTGAGAATGACGTCATTATGGCGTCAAAGTGAGAAAATATTGTGAGAACTGCGGTGACAAAAGTTGCAGAAACGAATTTTTCAGAAATCATTATTATTCATGAGTTGTACCTGTTTTGATAACGAAACTGAATGTGTGGGTTCCAAGAGTGCAAGTGGCAATCAGATTATAAATTTTGACATGCCTTCTTTTACCGCCCCTAAATAAATAAAAACGTCTTACATCAGATCACAGATGGTTGTGTTAATCTTAAATTTGGTAATATAGGTATTGAGTTCGAACAGATTTGGGGAAATATTTTGCCACACCTCCATTTGTAGCCCACAAATCAATAAAAATAACATATTTCAGACGTTTTTGGTCGTATTCGACTAAAATTTTGTAAATCAACTAGTCAGCAACTGCATAAGAAAAAGGCGTGATCGCACTGAACCTACGCCTACTATTCGTTAATCATAAAAAGTCTTGAGTTGTACATTTTTTGATAGTGAAACAAGGTAAGTAGGTGGGTCCAAGTGGCGGTCACTATATAAAAAGTGTAACCACTTCTACATTTACCGCCCAACTATATAAATGAAAATAAAAAGGTGTTAGGTGCTCTCCGATGTATTTATGTCCCCTTTTAAGGTAAAACAGTTGATTATGGAAAGTAAAATTTTTGACTGCTTCGCACAATCAGTCCCCTTTACTAAGCTAAACAACTTTTCGTCATCTCCTCCCTGGTACAATAAAGAACTACGTTCACTTCGTAATAAGAGGAACAAACTTTGGCGTACGTATTTACTTTCTCGTTCTTCTCTTGACCTCACAAATTATCTTCACGTCTATAATCTTTTTTCTACACTTTGTGAAAACCTATATGAGTCTTACCTTGCTCATATTGAAACTAAATTGTTGTTGGATCCTAAAGGCTTCTACAAGTTCATTAATATCAAAAGAAAATCTGATAACTACCCATCAACCCTTACTTTTCAGATATCTCCTCAGACAACCCGAAAATAATTGCAAATCTATTCGCAAATTTCTTCAGTCAGTCATTCACAAGTCATAACGATGAACTAGACTATGAATACTTTTCTTCATTAAGGAACTGTGCTCAAACGTCACTGATTTCTGTTGATATAACATTAGCTGATGTCTTAGCAAAGTTACATAATCTTAAAGATGATTATTCTCCTGGACCCGATGGGTTGCCTGCTATTGTCATCAACAAATTCGCGAACTTTTTGGCTCATCCCCTTTTGACTCTCTTTCAACTTTCTATTTCTAACTCTGTTTTTCCAAAGTTATGGAAGAACTCGTACATAATACCTTTACATAAAAAAGGACCTAGAAATGATATTTCTAATTACAGACCTATCGCAAAACTGTCATGTGCTCCTAAAATTTTTGAAAGTATTATCTACGATATTCTCTTCTTCCATTGCAAATCTATCTTTCCCCCTAGTCAACATGGCTTCCTCAAAGGTAGATCGACTACCACCAACCTCACAGAATTTGTTTCAAACGCTTTATGCTCGTTGGAAAATGGTTACGAAGTTGATGCAGTTTCCACCGACTTTAGTAAAGCGTTTGACAAAATCTCACACACTATCATCCTTCTTAAGCTCAAAGCCTTTGGTTTTCCACATCTGTTTATAACATGGATTAAATCTTATCTCGAAGAACGCAGTTATAATGTCATCTTTAGATTTTCCAATTCAAAATCTTTCACAGCTACGTCTGGTGTCCCACAAGGCAGTCACCTTGGTCCTTTGCTATTCGTCTTAACTATTGCTGATGTTGATGGTATCATCAATGATTCTAATCTTTCTGTGTATGCTGATGATATGAAAATCTATCGGCGCATACAAACCAACGCTGATTCTCGCAATCTTCAAAACGATCTGGTCAGCTTTTCCACTTGGTGTCAAAAAAATCTTCTGGAGCTCAACGTCAGCAAATGTCAAGCTATAACATATTCTCGTAAGCGACTCCAACTTCCTCCGCGGACGTATTACATTCTCGGCAAGCCCGTTCCTTCTGTAAACTCTTTACGCGACTTAGGTGTTATTTGTGACAAGGAACTTAACTTTAGGCCTCATATTGATGATATCATTAGTAGAGCCAACTCTGCACTTGGTTTCGTGAAACACTGGTCCAGAGAGTTCTCCAATCCTTACGTCACTAAATCTCTCTATCTTTCCTTTGTTAGACCCATCTTCGAATATGCCAGCCAGGTTTGGTCTCCCATCTACAACACCCATTCAATGCGAATCGAAGCCGTTCAACGACGATTCATTCGTTTCGCTCTTCGTGGTCTTCCTGGTTCTGACAGTTTCAACCTACCACCTTATGCCAACCGTCTTAAGTTGATTAACATGCAAACACTTGCAAAGCGAAGGGAAGTTGCCGATGTTCTCTTCATTCACCAACTTGTATGCGGAACCATTAACTGTCCAGAATTACTCCAATTAATATCTTTTAATACCAACCCACGCAACCTTAGGTCTATGTCTCTCTTCCACCTTAACTTTCACCGCACCGACTATGGATGCAGTGAACCCATAACCAGAATGCTTCGGGTAACCAATAGTTTGATCAACGAATTCGATTTTCATCTGAGCAGACCACTACTCCGAAATATCCTCCTTAACTCTCCAACACCACTTCATCCGCCTCTCTAATGTATTCTTCCAGTACATGATATAATACAATTGTAAATTAAGATACTCCCTGTTAATTATAAATTTTAGTTTTTAAGTTTATGTTTTAAGTATTTAATAAATACAAGATATTTTCCGGAAACTTTTCTAATTGCGTTAATTTAATACGTTTTGTCTTAAAGCTGTTAAACTAACACTGGCTTACAGCCAATATGTACAATGAACGCCAATATTCTTTTCTCATGTAAAATCGCTCGTAAAATCGGTCGCTTTTAAAAGCTGTAGTAGCTGAACTCTATTGTTATTGCATGTGTCACATCATCAGCCCTGAAAATATGTGTACTTTAATTGCCGCCCTGAAACAACTTCGATCCCTGGTCGCAACCATAGAAGGAATGAGAAGTTTTCGGCGTCGGTACAAAGAGGAACAAAAAATATATACATATTTTAAATTTGTGAGAACATCCTATTATATTTTCATTATATTAAAAACATTTAATCAATAAAAACATTGTCGATTTTATAAACCTCCTGACACATGTTAATTCTGAAAAAAATTTTTTTTGTTTTTCTGTCACTCCGTTTTCGAGATATTGCCCACTGTAGGGTTTTCAATGAAAAAAAAAGTTGGTTCCACTTAATTGCATATATCTCCAGAACCAACAAGAGTAATCAAACAAATGATATATCTAATCAAATT
The DNA here is from genome assembly GCA_958299015.1 of Tetanocera ferruginea. NCBI lineage: Eukaryota > Metazoa > Arthropoda > Insecta > Diptera > Sciomyzidae > Tetanocera > Tetanocera ferruginea. The sequence continues at coordinate 87,620,171 of OY282643.1, forward strand.
TCCTACAAACAATGCTTACATCATTTTTTGGTCGAGCTGTTAGTTTTGGCGGAATAAATTTAATTTTCAGGGATTTTTCTTGTTTTTCAGAAAATTAAAAAAAAAAATTGTTGAAAATTTTGTTAAGAAATCAAAACATTTAATTACTTTTGATATTTTTTACGAAAAGCCTGTATTTTTCCGAAAAAATAAGCTATTGTTGGAGAAAATCTATTAAGAAATGAAAACGTTGTGTTTAATGCAACAAAAGCACCCTTACTACGTTATTGTCATAAATTTTATTGTCATAAAAATAAATTGGGTTATTGTAATATAATTTTTTATTTTCCATTTTTATTGTTCATAAGAATCAAATCAATTCTTTTGCAAAAGGAAAGATAAGAACGAACAAGCTACAATAAAAACAAGTAGGCTCACGACTGAGAGTGCAACCGTCGAAACCGTCACAGCAAAACACCTGATTTCGACACCTATGACTATAAGAATAGAGCAGAGTCAGTTGTGAGCCTACCTGTTTTTATGATACCATGTAAAAAAAGTATTTCGTTTTTTTACAGTTTCGGAGGTCGCGCTCTCAGTCGTGGACCTACCTACCTTTTATTATACCATATCTGCAGCGCTGTCGAGCTGTATAAAACCAAAAATATTCATGCATTACACCAAAAAACGTGGCAAACAAGCGAACGCACAATTTGTAACGAAAGAAAATAATAAAAATTAAGATAAACTTCAAAATAAAATGAGTAAAAGACTGCGAGAATTCCAGTGTAAAAACGACCCAAATATTTTCTGCTACGTGTGTGGTGAATTTACTTTCGAAAAGAATCGACTCAATTTTACGAATTTACTGCAAATGTCATAACTTCAGTATTTTGGTATTGCGACTGAGAACATTGGTGAATCATGGACGCCAAGTATTTTGTGTCAATCGTGCAAATTAATATTGTCTGAATGGAGATCGGGTAAAAAACGATACATGAAATTTGATTGTCCAATGATCTGGAGACAACCGTTTTGCCACCTAAACGATTGATTTCTTGTCTGGCCAAAGTGACTGGCGTTCGGAGACACAAACGAGTGATATACGCCACTGTCCCGACTGTTTCATTGCCAGTATCTCATTTTGATGATGTTCCATATCCTACTTGTCTCGATTCAACACGTGAAAACAATCAAAAATCCGTAGATTCAGTGGAGTCGGAAAGAACCACAGATGGTAGTACTATTACAACTGAAAGCAAAACTCACGTCTTATCGCAAGCGTAACTGAATGATTGGATAAGAGATTTGGAACTGTCAAAGGAAAATCGGAATTGCATGCTTCTCGTATGCAACAATCAAACTTTTTGAGACGCGATGTTAAGGTGACATACTACAGAAATCGTGAAAAAACGTTTGCTATACATTCCGAAGACATTCCTGGCTTATTTAATACCTTCCGCCGTACGTTCCCAAAGAGTGGCGTTTGTTTATTGATGGCAGCAAACTAAGCTTGAAGGTGGTTTTACTGCGTATTTGTATGAATGTATTTATTTGACTTAAAAATTAGTACAGTAAGATCAATAAAGGTCCTTTAACGTACAACAATAGCGACAATATTTTTAATGTTTGAGGGAAGCGAGTTCCAGAGCTTGATGGCGTTGATGAAAAACAGCCGCTTAGACTGTTAACAAGAGTATCATGGTATTATAAAATTTGATGTTCTACTCAATGCACTGAAATGAAGTTTTTCAAAAAGGTATGACGGTGCCTTATTAATTGCCAACTTGTGCAGAAATATGCAGTTTCTAGCATTTAAATATCGTATTAAGCTACATCCTAAAATTTCCTTACATTAAACAGATACAGGGTCAAAACGTCTTAAGTCAAATATATATTTAGTCTGTCATTAAACGCAACAAGAATTTTGTGCTCCGAGTGAAAGTCCAATTTACTGTACACCAGCTCGGAGTAACTTATTATAGGTCAAATAAGTTGAACAACAAGTCTTTTTTTGGTCAAAGTAGGAGTAAACTTAGACGTTAAACGCAGGCACATAAGTGTATAATATATTATTTTTATTATGTTATTTACATGGTCAGTACAAGTTAGTTTACAATTAATATAAAAACCTAAATTTTTACCTTTAAATTTAAATTGTCAACTATTTGTAAATGATTAAGACCATTTAGACTAATTGTCGGAATCTGGTTGAAGTCAAGTTTATCCTTATATAAAGGAAGAATAAACGACTTATTGACATTCAGGCAGATATCATTTTCAGTAGCCCATCTAAAAATAGCACTCAAATCTTCATTTAGTCTACATTTACATTTAGTCCTTTTGTTATTGCGTGCACGTTTGTATGTTTCCCAGTTTTCATTAGTAGGGTGCCTTTTCCATTTAACATGAAGTTTGTTTCTTTTATTAATGGCGACTTCGACATGTGACGTATACCATGGACATAACTTATTACCAACTATAGACTCACGAATAGGAACAAAGTTATCAAAAACATATTTTACGTGTGAAAGGAGAAAATTTAACTTATCATCAACAGATTGGCTAAATCAACAGTCAGTGCATTCAGCAGAAAATTTGCTACGTAGCTGCTACACAACTTTCCGGCTGAATGGTATGTAGCATAAACCGCTCACACAACATGTTCCCTGAGCTTTACGCTCACTTCATTTTGAGAGATGATCAATCAGTTTGTTGGAAATTTGACATTTCGCAAAGAAACGCATTCAGCAGAAAGTATCACTTTATGCTACTTCGCTACCTGAGTGCTTTTTCGGCTTGAATGCACACAGTCATTCCAACAAATATTAGACAAATATTAGACAAATATTCACACAACCGAGTGTAATCAATGGACTCAAAATCACGATACGTAACAGATGTTTGAGTGGAAACGCGACGAGACTTAAAATTTATAGCACAAAATAGCAGGTCATGATCAGATATAAAAGAAATTTGATCAAAAAATAACAGTAAAGAGACATCAGACAAAATAAAGAGATCAATTAACCAAGAGTTTACATTAGGCGCAAAGCACTTTGGAGATGAGGAATTAATAATAGTCATTCCAGCTGCACCTATTTGGTCATTGAGACCTTCTGTTACACTGTCCTTATTAAGTATATTAACATTGAAATCACCACAAATCGCAATACAATCAAAATCCATTAAATGTTGATTCAATTCACTAAAGAATGGTACAAAACTAAAAGATCTATGTGGATTGTAAACACAAGAAACAAGTTAATTTATAATTATTATATAAAGTTATAATTATTAGTTATTTCAATTTTCAAAAACTCTTTGTCAGACCCGAGGGCCTTACTAATAACTTTAGAGCTAAGAGATGATTTGCAGTAAACCGCAACTCCACCCCCTTTGCAGCCAATCCTGTCATTTATAAAAAGAGTGTAACTAGCAATATTATAAAAACTATTTGTGATTTTTGTGAGTTTTGAACCACGTCCTGGATACACAGATAACGTCGACATTAGAATTGACAAATACAAATTTTATATAGTCAAGTTTTGAGACATTCATACTAGGCGCATTGAAGTGAACAATGGAGATTTATTGCATAGATTTTTAATTAGAAGTTTTTGTTTTTCATCAACGCCACTGAATGCGCCAGAATCCAGACAATAAGAGGTCAGACGAGCAACTAAACTCTATTAAAAGCCATGAAGCAGCAAGATTAATGGGGAAGATAGATTTTTAAGAATAGACAACGATAAAAAGACAGAATAAGATGTAGGTACAGAAAATAAAACAAGGGGATTATAGAATAAGTAAAGGGTCTAAATAACATCAGTAGCTATAGAGGAAGCATTATTTGACGCCAGCGAAAAAAGGGGGTATACAATTTAATAAAGACCGCAGAATTGCTGTGCCGACTGTTTTGTGCGAAAAATATTACGTACTTGCGGTGCGAGGAAATCAATAGAGCAGCATATTTGATTAAAAATGCTTCTAAGACTTTCTCCTTCAACATAGGGAATTCCAAACACAATAGCGTCGTTGTTGTTGTTGCTAGTTTCACTCAGCTGCAGAGCAAGTTGATCACAGCGGTCAGTTAGGCCGTTCAGCTGTGACTCAAGATGCGTGTTGTTAATAACACGGTGTGACAGCTTAAAAAGCACAAGCAAACCTTATGGAAATTCTTAAAGAGGGACATGTTGCGAATCCATCGCAAGTTGTCAGACCTCTCAATGTCGTCACAGTTTTTTGTATTTAATTTTTAAAGTTGAAGTGTTCAAATATTGTTGTGCCGAATTTCATTGAATTTTTACAGTCATTTACCTTGTCCAAAATTAAAACTAAATTGCACTTCTTTTCAGTTTATTTGATTAAATACAAAGTCTGTAGCGAAAAAATGCATGTTTCTATGAATTTTAAAGACAAAATGTTGCATGAATAGTGACATTATTATTTTTACAAAAACTCATTATGCGTAAATGTACCTTTTCATTGAACTCAAAAATATCAGAATCGGCTGAGAATTGGCTGAATGGCGGCAATTTTAACGATTTTTTTTTCGTCGTCAAATACCCACTCCCATGTATAGGCTCGCTATCATACAAAGTGTTGCCATTTCGTCATATCTTAAACGATTTTGGTCATCTTTAACTCGTTGCAAAGAAGGTATGGTAAATGGCATGTACCAATATAGAACTTTAAATAGTTGTCAATATAGAACGCGTTTAATTTCGCGGAACAGCTTTTTCATTACCCATTTTTTTTTGCCCAAGTGGCATGTACCAATATAGAACTTTAAATAACTGTCAATATAGAACGCGTTTAATTTCGCGGAACAGCTTTTTCATTACCCAATTTTTTTTTTTTTAAGAAGTTCTATATTGAATCATGTCCACTTATCATAATCGGTTAAGATTTGACGAAATGGCAACACTTTGTATGATAGCAAGCCTATGATAGCCTATACATGGGAATCGGTATTTGACGACGAAAAAAATCTTTAAAATTGCCGCCATTCAGCCAATTCTCACTTAAGAGATAACACTATAAATAACACAGGAAACTGTAAGTTGCTTTAAAGTTAGCCGAGTAATCAAAAAAAATGAAAAACTTGACACACCACCTGCCACGCGTTTTTTCTCTTCATCTTCTGCCAAAAAAGAATTCAACCTGACAGGTTAGAGTATAAAAACATATCTGAAGGTCAGCGCTGGACAGGGATGGTAAGAAAATTAATTTAAATTATAATATTTTGAAAGCTTAGATACAAAATAAATATAATAAAAAAACTTGAACATATTTTCAACATTCTGCCCAGCGATGATCCTTGGGAGAGGATCATCTAACAAGTTGTTCTTGAAAACATCTTCCTCCGAATGTAGTTGTCAGTGAGTCGATGTCTCAGGAATAAGTGCTGGAAAAATGGGGGTTTACAAATGCAAATTTATATTTAAATGTATGGTAGGTATTTGCTTAATTGTACTAATTGTCTGATATAGGCAAAGGACATAGTTTCGTTATTGACCTCTTGATTATGTCGGTTTTAGTCCTTACAGTGGCGACCCGAGCTAATCCATCCTCTCCTGCGTGTGTTTCTATGATCCTTCCAAGTGGCCAGAGATTACATGATAATCTTTCATCCTTTATGAGGACGATATCATTTACTTGCAAATTAGGTCTTGTACATAGCCACTTAGGTCTTTTTTTGAGGCGCGACAGATACTCCTGGCTCCAACGACGTCAAAAATGCTGCACCAGTATTTGACAATTTCTCCAACGTTCCAAAGAGCTCATCCTATCAATATCTGGAACTGGTGGTTCTAGCAGCGAATCGCCAGTTAGGAAATGTCCCGGTGTTAAAACCAACAAATCTTCTGGATCATTTGATAGTGGATATACGGGCCTCGAATTTAGACACGATTCAATTTGGGCTAAGACTGTCGATAGCTCTTCAAACGTCAATGAAGTTTCTCCGATTATTCTTTTGAGGTGGTACTTCAAAGATTTTACGCCAGCCTCCCACAATCCTCCAAAATGAGGGGCAGAGGGGGGTATGAAATGCCACTGAATTTCATGTTCTGCCAAGAACGATGATGCATTGGTTTCAATGAAGGTCTTATACGCTTTTCGATCTGCTTGCAATTTTCGATTGGCACCTATGAAATTTGTGCTGCAGTCACTGAAAACATCTCTGCATATTCCTCTTCTTTCTATAAATCGCTTCAATGCACCCAGAAAAGCATCGGTGGATAAATCGCCTACTGGTTCGAGGTGGATCGCCTTGGTGGATAAACATACAAATAAAGCTATATAACCTTTATTGGAAGCTCGGCCACGGCCTTGCACGGCAGTACCTTTATTGGGCCTGCATAATCGACCCCAACAGCGGAAAACACACGAGCTGGACGTACACGTTTGGCTGGAAGACTTCCCATAAGTTGCGTAGATGGCTTTGGCTTACATTTGTAACATGTAATGCACCGATGAATAACTGATCGTGTCACATTCCTTGCATTAATGACCCAAAAAACCTTTCTTAGATTATAAAGAGTCACACTAGTCCCGCCATGCAATGTTGCTCGATGACTATGATTAACTACCAAATCGGTAAAATGATGCTCTGCAGGTAACAGATAAGGATGTTTCTCACCTGCTGGTAGCAACGAGTCACGTAGTCGCCCCCCTAAGCGAATTAAGCGTTCATTTTCATCATAAAATGGATTCAACGGCAGCAGGGTACTATTCTCTGAAACAGAGGACTTAGTGGATAGAGCCTTCCATTCATTTGGAAACGCTGCTTTTTGTACTGTCCGAATAATACTTATGAGGCTATGGTGATATTCATAGGCAAGCAGTGCACCTAACCTTCGTTGCTGATATCGTTGGCGGCAATTGAATATGAATCGATGACAGTAAGCTATAACACGGATAAGACGAAAATAGGATGAGTATCTTTCGATGATAGTGATGATACATTGGTTTTCCAAACGAGTTGCATTCACCTGCAATTGCTTCATCTCTGTACCAACTAATGACATATCAATATTTTCGTCACCTTCCGAAAGCCCGTATAAAGAGTAGTCTTGCCGCAGCCAGGTAGGTCCGCTCCACCACAGGTCCCAATTTAACAGATTCATTGAAGTTAAACCACGACTGGAACAATCTGCTGGATTATCGACGGACTTCACATGGTGCCACTGATGAGGAGTTGAACCTTCTAGAATCTTTGATATACGGTTAACCACGAAAATTTTCCAGCGAGTCGGATCTCCTTTAATCCAGCCTATAAGGATCATTGATTCCGACCAGAATAATGTTTTCGAAAAATCGATATTAATTTTCAAGTTTGCTTTCAGATGTTTGAAGAGTTTTATTGCTAACACCACTGCGCATAGTTCTGCTCGAGGAATAGTAAGCGCTGTCTTAATAGGCGATACCTTACATTTCGCCATAAGCAGACTGGATATTCTCCGCCAGGAGACTTAAGTGTTGAATGTCCTGCACCGCCTCCCCAGTTAAAGCGCCCTTTAGATAATGAAAGCGCTGGATATCATTCAACCGCGTACTTTCATGGACTCTTGTTTGAAAAACGTCCTTAAAAGTTGGCCACTCGACATAATTTCCAGAAAATGTTAGGTATTTGACTTCAGGAAGTGGTACCTCAGATATAGATATAGCACCTGCACCTGCTTCATTTGATATGATTTTTGTTAGTGATGACGATGGTGGTGGATATGCAGCTGTATACGATGTTCGTATGAGCCCCATAACATCAATATAAAGTTCTTCAAATGCGTTTTCTACGTCTACATCAAAATAGTTTTACATCAGCTCATCATTCTTGGGCAAACGCAGCAGCTTACGATGATTTTTTGCGAAACTCTATTCTTATTGATGATAAATTTTCTAGTCGAATTTCGAAGTACTCCTTCGTTTTACGGTCTGCCGAATCCTTCTTAAAGTTGCGTAAATATTTATTAACCGAATCTAAAAGAGCCAATTGCTCTGCAATTCCCTCAGAAGCAAGAGCCATTTTGACAGTTACCGACCAATACAAAAAAATATAAAAATGCACTCACCCAAGCATCCAAACTTTAGAGTCCCAACACAGCAGCAGTCATCCAGCTAATCCAAAACGCAATCTTCACAATTATAGCAGCAACAAAGCAACAAGTCAGCCAAAGTCTCAGTCTTCGTGATTACCAGCAGCAACAATGCAACGAGCAAGCCGAAGTCTCAGTCTACGTTATTATCAGCAGCAACACGTCAGCACAGTCGCAGTCGATGGAATCGGCAGCAGCAATCTAGCAGACGTCGCAGTGATTGAGGTTATGTTTTTCGCGCTGGTCTTAACAATTTTCGCACTTTGAGCAGCAGTCACAAGGAATAGGCCTTAAAGCAATCTTGTCTACACTACCAACAGCAATGAGTCCTCACAGGAGGCACCAAATGTATATTCTCGACCCTGTGTCGGAGAATTGAGTTACGTGGACTCCACCGCTGGTCACGTCCCAAACAATTGCGATAAATTTCCAAATTCCAGAGTAAAGATATCGTTTATTAATAATTATATTAATTAATTAATATAATACGTATATTAATTAATTACACCAAAGTTGTAAATGGCAAAAGAGGCTAACTTTATGTCGAACAAATGAAAAACTTGACACACCACCTGCCACGCGTTTTTTTCTTCATCTTCTGTCAAAAACGAATTCAACCTGACAAGTTAGAGTATAAAAACATATCTGAAGGTCAGCGCTAGACAGGGATGGTAAGAAAGTTGATTTAGAGATGAAAGCTTAGATACAAAATAAATATAATAAAAAAACCTTGGACATATTTTCAACAGTGGCAACTGTTACTTATTGGCAGTCAATGGTGATTCACGAAATCAACATTATTTGTACCGAATACTTTTAACGAAATATTAAAAATTTCATTTTGATGAATATTTTGATGAAAATATGCTAATAAGCAAAATAACCAAGATTAGTCAAATATTTCTATTATTAAACAAAAATAATTGGTTACTTAAACGTTAAGTTTGAAAAAAGTTTAGAGTATCGGTTTCATTTACAGAACCGAATTTCAAATACTTCCCAGCTAGACAGGTAACCATGTTTGGCATACATGTCACGGCTTTGACGTTATTTTCATATAAAGCACTCCATACAAATGTACGCTACATTTGTTCTAGCAACATGAAAAATAAAACATACCGACACTTACCGGCACTCATCCGTGTGATCTGGCAGCCCTGACTACAGGGTCGAACGCAGGTAGGGGTTTTGGGGGTTAAAAAATGAAAGAAAATAAATTGTTGAAGGCAAAACTATTACAAATTTTAAGATTTGAGTAAAACTACTTAGAGTAAAAAAACTTTTTATGAAAACTATTAATAAAAACTAGTAAGGTATATCTTCGACTGTGCCGAAGTTAAAATACCCCCACGGTCGATTCTTAAAGGTAAAATAATCTTAAATTGGAGAGCTTTTTTTATGACATTTTGAGAGATTTTATTATTTTTATGTGTCTAAAATACATACATATCAAATTGTTTTCCTATAGCTTAAATATAAGTCATTTTATAACGTTTTCAATTTTTGGGTTGTATGGGAGGTGGGCGTATTAGTTTGTGTATCACGCCCATTTTTCTAACACACCTTAGTTTTGTCATGGAATACACGAATATCGAGTTTCCGTTTTGTACCTTTAATATTAGCCTCTTTATAGGGTTTTCAATTTTGGGGTTGTATGGGAGGGGGGCGTGTTAGTCGGTGGATGACGCCCATTTTTCTAACACACCTCAGTTTTGATATAGAATACTTAAATACCGAGTTTCCGTCTTGTAACTTTAATATTATCCTCTTTAAAGATTTTTCAATTTTGGGGTTGTATGGGAGGTGGGCGTGTTTGTGGGTGAATGTTGCTCATTTTTCGTACACACCTTATTTTTGACATAGAATATACAAATACCGAATTTCAGTATTATAGCTGTAATATTAGCCTCTTTACAGAGTTTTCAATATTGGGGTTATATGGGAGGTAGGCGTGGTTTTCATGCGATTTAGCCCATTCTTGAACTTGATCTTAGTTTTTTAGAAAAAAGCTCAAATATCGAATTTCAGCACTATAGCTTCAAAATTACGGCTGTAATCGTGTCCACAGACAGACAGACGGACAGACAGACGGACAGACAGGCGGACAGACGGACAGACGGACAGACAGACGGACATGGCTAAATCAACTCAGGTGGTCATGCTGATCAAGAATATATATACTTGTCTATACCTAACACGCCTCCTTATGGGCGTTATACACGTCGTGACAAAATTAATATACCCTTTACGCAGTACGCGTGGGGGTATAATAAAGGGATCTTAAAACACAGGATTCAATACTCAGAGTAGTATACTCTTCATAAAGAATTCCAGCATTAAATCAAATGAAAAACAAATAAAATTTGTAAAGCAAAACGATAAAAATTATGAAGTATTTTATATCAGTTGTATTATTTTAAGCTATTTTTTGTTGTGTTGTTTTGATAATTATCGCTAAATATTTGTAGAAAGTACTACTTAGAAAAGTATTGCCACAAAATCAAAAAGCACTTAATCAAAAACATAAAACGACCTCGGAAGTCGATTGGAAATGGTGTTTGACCACCATTCCAGGTACCGAGTTTGAATCCCAGGCAAGACATGGTCTTACGCTGTAACTGTTCCTTAATTCTTTCTTCATTTCTAATCAACTGAAATTCAAAATTGATCAATGTATACGACTTTGACAGTTGAAATGATGGTAAAGAAGTTTGAGGATGGTATAACTAACGCATAACTAACGCACCCATCTCTTTTTTTACCAAAAACATTACAAATCGACAATATTATTAGATTTTATAGGCATGTAAAATAGGGCGGGCCAATTTGTATGGGTGAACAACAACTAAAAAATCGTAGGCGCCGAAAATTTTCTACGGAATATTCTGAACAGGTTTACACAAGAAACCCTTGGTTTCAAATTGATTGCGAGCCTCCAGTTTTTTGAGAGAAAGTTTGAATTTGTGTTTTACTTCAGTATGTGAAAAAATTAATACAAACATCCAAAAAACATACATTAGGATAAAAATTTCCCGGTTTCGGTAAAAAGTATAATTGAATGTCTTCATTTAAGAGAATTTTTATCATATTTTCATATTTGATCAAAATTTTCAAGGGGTAAATTATGAATTGGTATGTTGTGACCGTGGCATGCAGGTAAAGTGGGAGGCTTAGCACGCTCGGAGCCCGAGTTCGATCCCCAGTCGCGGCAAAAGTTTTTTTTTCAATAAAACAAATTTTTCTGATCGGTCACCACCTTTCTGCAGACAATGGCAAACCTCAGAGAGAAAATAATGCCATGTAAAGCTTCTTGAGAACATGAACTTCAGCTGTTCGGAGTCGGCATAAAACATGTAGGTCCAGTTCTCGGTCAATTTTTGCAAAATATTTTTTTTATGATATAATGAAATCTAAAAATTTTTTATTTTTTGTTGACGCATGATGAAGCACGTGAAATTTATAAATAAATTAATATTTTTGAAATTTATGTTCCAAAGCACAAACATTTGTGCCTTATTAAAGTAATTTTTTGGTTCTCTGTTTCAATTTCTTCACATTTTGTAGCAAAACACAAATTAAAACTTTCTTTCGAAGAAACGGAGGCTCGAAATCGATTTTAAGCTTAGTGTTTTTGGGGAAAAGATGGTCGGAATTTTCCGTAGAATATTTTCCGCGCCTACGATTTTTTGAAAACAAAAATTGACCCAGCCTAATATACAAGGCTTGAGGCTACAAAGACTCAAAACATATGCAATTAACCCATTTGCCATTGGAAAACCCATTTGGATAGAAAAATACCCATGAAAATAATTTTTTTCAAAATATCACTAAAAAGTTTGGGTAAGAAATATCGCAATAGATCAATAGATCAAATTAGGTAATAGATCAAAATTTCTTATTAATTTGATAGGTATGCCAACTCTTTCACCTTTATTAGAAGCAGTCCAAAAGAGATATTTGCACACGTCATTAGGTACGAAGATATTTTATCTTCATCTTTATCTTTAAACACCACTCTGGGTTATTGTAGCCAACAAATGGCAATTCAATGTTATTTTTTTACGTATCTATGTAAAGAAACTGGCACAAATTGAACAAGATTTTCTCACACTTGCCTTCTGATCTTTAACAATAGCAGCCAACTCGAAAATTTCTTTACTTTGAGTTGCCCGATTAGACTTTCGTTTAAAATTTCTCAATCTGCAAAAAATTAAGACATAATAATAAAATAAACAAACACCGAATATCCAGTTCAAATGTGTGGAGCAAGTTGTTACATGTTACAACTTACCCCACAAAATTGTTACAACTTGCCCCGCAGTATAATTTTTGACAAACGTTTTAATATATAAAAATCAACTTAATTTGAAGAAAAAAAATATATATCAGTAACCTGTAATAAAATATGCTCCGATTAAAATTAAATTAGTTTTAAAAATCCTAAAAGACGCTTTCAAGAAGCAAAAAATAAAAAGATATATATTTTATAATAACTGCTAGAAATAAAGCCTATGTTTGCGCCCACTCGATGTAAAGTCCGATGAGACACTAACGGGTCTCGTTTAAAAGACCGCGTTATATAGCATGAAAAAAAAGAGAGACTTGTAAAAAATTTTTTCATATTCTAGGCAAAAATAGCGTGTTACAACTTACTCCTGTTACAACTAGCGCCCGCTCCTCTACTATCCTTGAAATTCTGCCATTTGACTAGAGTTACCAGACAACGAAAACCATTAATTTTCCCGTGGTGGAAATAGCGGCAGTGGAAATCAGAAAATATAGAAAATAAATCAAAGCACAACAGAAATATTTAGTTTTTTATCTTGCCTTTACATCGCATTACTTATAAGAATGTTTTTATCTTTGGCTGGATCGCATTACTTATAAGAAAGTAATAAGTAATTAATTGATTTGAGTCAAGTGTTAATTTTGCCCTCCACCGCTAAAAGTAATCGGTGCAGATTTCAATTAGCAGTTTTGTCGTTAAATACGCTTTGCAATTATTTTAAAAAAATTCGGAGAAAAGCTATAACGATGGCCTAATGGGTTGAAAAATACCCAATTAATATCTTAGCAACGCATTGAGGTATAGAGATCATACAATCGTGTATGAAATTTTATCAAAATCGTGTGAGCGGATCAGGTTCCAGGCAAAAATGGGTTAATAAAACTGGACAGACTGGGTTAATAAATGGTGTACGGTTAAGTGGTTAAGTGGTCTTCGGTTAGGACCTTAACTCCCTTATTAGGGAGATAAGGGGGGCGATCTTCACATGGTAACGTGTCTGACTGCCTCAACTTGGCGAGGCCAGCATTATCCATGTCGAAATCGTCTCAAGTCGACTCAAACCTCCGCGTGGTGTCTCCTGGAAACGTCAAAGAACTATCACCCGATGAACTTTGGCGGCGACTCTGGGCGGCGGGCTTCCTTTGTTCATCAAGCAAAGGTTGTGCGTTGGGTTTGAAGCCCACCACATAAAAGAAGCATTTCAATGAAAAGTACAAGAATTAATAAAAGAATGATCCCCAAATCTTATGACGACTACCGCAAACGAAAAACTGATAATGATTTACGGATATGCACCTGGAATGATTGATATCTTGGAAAGATATAATTCTGATATCACTGCAATCCAAGAAATGCGATGGAAGGGACAGGGTTGCTTACGGCAAGCATCCTGTGATATCTACTACAGCAGCCATGTGGAGAAGCACGAGTTTGGATGCGGATTTGTAGTTGGCAAGAGAATACGGCGCCAACGAACGTGAACGTTGTGACCGAACGACTTGCCATAATCCGCTTCAAGGCAAAATTTTTTAACATAAGCCTAATATGTGCGCACGCTCCGACAGAAGAAAAAGATGACGAGACCAAAGAAAGTTTTTACGAGCGCCTTGAAGACGCATACGAGCGCTGCTCCCGTCATGACATAAAAATCGTACTTGGTGACTTCAACGCCAAGGTGGGTAGGATAACATATTTGGTCCAACAGTCGGAAAGTTCAGCCTCCACGACAACACATCCGATAACGGAATGAGGTTGATTGGCTTCGCCGCAGCACGAAACATGGTCGTTAGTAGCACTAGATTCAAGCATCTCAATATTCATAAGGCCACTTGGCTGTCCCCTGATCAAAAAACATGCAACCATGCAATAACAAATAAAATAGAGTTCAGTGACTACAGCTTTTTCGCACTTCCTCAGCATTAACCCATTTAAAACCACGACCCATAGCATAAAAGAAATTTTATGTTAAGGATTCCAGTAGCTAAAAACAAGTTAATGTGGAAAAAATTTACCAACCAAAGTTTGGATTGGGCTCAGGGACAACACAGGACATAACTACTAACCATGAATACAAAGATCTATAATTACATATTCTCTTTTAGTCTACTTTTGAGTTGTACTTTCGACAAGTTAACATCAAAAACGATACAGTTGTTAACAAAGGTACTCATGCGGTTTAAAGGAGCAGTTAACATATAATTCGGTCTACTGAATGGTAAATAAATTAAGTTGTTTGTTTTCCTACTGCTTCTACGTTTAGTGTTAAAATTAATAAGAGAAAGGAGTTCTGGAGAATCAAATACACCGGTTATAAGTTGTTGTAAATAGACGATATCAGCAGATTTCCTTCTATCACTTAACGACTGCATTTTCAACAGTTTCAAACGATCTTCATAAGGAGGAAGGTTTAAAATGTCAGTTCCACTTAAGCCCCTTAGAGCAAACTGAACAAAACGTTTTTGGATTCTTTCAATACGATCAACATGCACATTGTAGCTTGGGGACCAAACTTGACTTGCGTACTCCAAGTGAAGACGCACAATTGCATAATACAACGTGGTGGTTGTAATCATGCTGTTGAATTCTTTGGCCCAGCGTTTTAAAAAGCCAAGCATTGAAGACGCGTTTTTACAAATATTGTTAATATGAATATTGAACGATAACTTAGAATCCATGCATATACCAAGGTCTTTGACAACATGTACACGACTTAAAGCAGTGTCTTTTATACTGTAATCAAATATTAATTCGTTCCTTTTTCGCGAAAAGGTCATTGTTTGGCATTTCTCTGGATTTAAAAACATATTATTTTTTGAACACCAAACTTCAAAGGATTTCAGATCGGTCTGAAGTAGGTCGGAATTATCTTTAGCATTTATTGTTCTGTATATTTTCATGTCATCTGCATAAATTAGCAAATGAGAATGTTAAATAATGTGGGTAACATCATTGATTGCACAACATCATTGATTAGACACAACCAAATTGATAACGTTTTGATTGACGGAAGGCACTCTTCCAGTGTACTAGACGTACGCACGATCCGTGGTGCTAACATAGACTCGGATCATTATCTTGTCGCAGCCAAGATCCGCACACGTCTGAGCGCAGCTAAGAATGCTCGCAATCCTACACTGAGAAAGCTAGACGTCGACAAGCTGCAGTAAAACGGACGGCCGAAGCCTTCGCTACTCGACTCTCACTCCTGCTTCAAGAAAGCACTCCTCCGATCGACGATATATGCGGACAGTTGACGCACATATCCCACTCTATGCGTACTGCTGCCGAAGAGGTGATAGGCTACCACCACCCTCGCCGAAACCAGTGGCACGACCAGGAGTGTCGCGACGCCACTGCAGAGAAGGACATCGCCTACTAAGCCACCCTGCAGTCGGTTGTAACGCGTGCTGTTATGGAGCGATACCGAGAGAAGAGGAGGGAAGAGAGACTCATTTTCAGGCGAAAGAAACGAGAGGCGGAAATGCGTGAGTGCGAGAAAATTGAGATGCATGGCGACAGGAATGAGACTCGAATATTTTTCTAAAAAATAAGACGCCTAGCCGATGGTTTTAAGACCGGAACCTCTTCCTGCAAGGATGAGAATGGGAATCTAGTGACAGATATCCAGAGCACACTGGTGTTATGGAGGGAACACTTCTCTAGTCTTTTAAATGGCGACGCTGACAACAATCCCGCCAGTGGAGATGATATCCCGGAAACCCCAATTATGGATGACAGCGTTGGAGTTCCGCTGCCCGACTATAACGAGGTCTTAACAGCTATAGCTCGGCTTAAAAACAACAAAGCCACAGGAGCCGATGGGCTACCGGCTGAGCTCTTTAAGACCGGTGGCGAAGCTCTGTTTAAATGCATTCACAGACTTCTATGCAGAATATGGTCGGAAGAATGCATTCCAGATGATTGGAACCTCAGTGTGCTCTGCCCAATCCACAAGAAAGGCGATCCCACCATTTGCGCCAACTACCGTGGGATTGGACCTTATCAGTGTGGCTTTAGACCTGGAAAGTCCACCATTGACCACATCTTCACGCTCCGACAAATCTTGGAAAAGACCCTCGAAAAACAAATCGACACGCACCATCTCTTTGACGATTTCAAAGCCGCCTTCGACAGTCCAATAAGGAGTCACCTATACTCCATCATGTCTGAATTTGGTATTCCTGCGAAGCTAATACGTATTTGCAGGATGACACTGTACAACACCAGCAGTGCAATGAAAATCGGGAAGGACCTCTCCCTTCCGTTCGATACCAAGCGAGGTTTCAGACAAGGTGATTCCTTATCGTGCGACTTCTTTAATATAGTAATGGAGAAGATCATCCGAGCTGCTGACCTGAGACGCAGCGGCACAATTTTCTATAAGAGCGTTATGCTGCTGGCGTATGCTGATGATATTGACATCATTGACCAAAATACGCGCGAAGTCTGTGCAGCATTCTCCAGGCTAGAAAAAGAGTCGAGTCGAATGGGTCTTGCAGTGAACGCAGATAAAACGAAGTATCTCGTGTCAACAAACAAACAGTCCCAGCGTCTTGGAAACCACGTCACTGTTGACAACACCTCCTTTGAGGTAGTGAAGAATTTTGTTTACCTGGGATCCAGTATTAACTCCTCCAGCGATATCAGTATTGAGATTAAACGAAGGATAACTCTTGCCAATAGGTGTTACTTTGGGCTCAGTAGGCAATTGAGAAGCAGAGCTCTCTATCGACGAACAAAACTGACGCTCTATAAGTCAATAATCATGCCCGTCCTACTATACGCATCACAAACCTGGACGTTGAGCAGCTCTGATGAAAGGACTTTGGGAGCGTTCGAGAGAAAAAATCCTTCGAAAGATCTATGGTCCAATCTGCGTCAATGGCGAGTACCGAATACGATGGAACCACGAGTTGTATGAGCTATATGCCGACATCGATATAATCAAGCGTATTAAAATAGAGTGGCTTCGCTGGCTAGGTCATGTCGAGAGAATGAACGACGAAGCTCCAGCGAAAAAAATATTGGATTCGGTACCCAGCGGTGGCCAACGCAGACGAGGAAGACCGCATCTCCGTTGGAAAGACCTGGCATTGGATAACCTGACAACGCTTGGAGTTTCCAACTGGTGCCAGCAAGCGCACGACAAAAGAGGCTGGCGCAAATTCTTAGACCAGGCCAAAACCGACGAACGGTTGCAAGCGCCATCTTAGTAAAGTACTAGTAGTATTCTTCGGTTAAGTTTTCGTAAGGATCTAGAAAATAATATTGAGAATATTTCAAGTGCAATGGTCCAAACTTCAAGAAAAATAGACATTGTACTCTTAACATTATTTAATGAACCACAAATTTAAATAAGTCAGAAAATAAAAACATAAAACCCCCCAAAACTTTTTCCTGTGTGCGCGCCTGCCTGACTACCACCCATGTGTTACCATAAGAAAAAAGTATATCTGAACTGCTCACACCCATAGCAAAGTCAGCTGTTAACTTAGATTCATTGAATTCTAGCTGAAATTAAATTATTCTTTGAAGTAAAAGTACATGTAATTCGTTATTTTAAGGAATTTTACTTTCACCAGATCATTTAGAACAAATTTAAGTATAATGGTTCAGCATGTTAATTCATTCCACATCTTATCCCTTTGTTGAGAGTTAATAGATGACTTCATATGATGCTGCAAGACCTGCTATATATTCTTAATCCTGCAACAGAACAAAAAAAATTTTAAAAATACATTAGCTACATTCTTTATTGCAACTTAAATTTTTCATAGAGATGAACTTCAGCGCGTTTTGGCAGGATCAAAGTTTCAACAGAATTTGATTGTTCTTCACGATTTGCTGCGTTTCCTTACTTCTTGTTCTTGGCTATGCTGTCGCCACCTTCACTTATTTTATGTGCCAAGTGTTTTGAGTCCTTTTCATGTTGCTGTAAAATTATATAACTTTTAAGAAGCCATTTATTTATTGAATTACCTACATTTTTCCAGCCTCCGTCACAATCTTGCAGTGAACTTGACAAAACTTAAAACGGTAATAAGAGCAAGGTATAGAAACATGTAGAACTTTCTTTGTTTTACACAAAATCCTAACGTAAAGCCTAGTACTATGCTCGATTGCGTGAAATTTCACTGGCAACAGCCATTTATTTGTTGCTTGAAAATTTTGACAGATATTTTGTTGCGAACGAACAGCTGATGATCAGCTTACAAGTTTCAACAAGATGTAAATAAACAGCCACAATTTATTAGAGGAAAAGCAGAAAATCATATAAGTTCTTTAAATGCAAAATAAATCTTTATACAAGTATGCATGTCCTTTGTTGTGGAACAGAACAAGTCATTAGTTTATGGCAGTCTCCAAGCTGCAAAGTTTTGCGACCGCCAACACCGCGGAAAGGTGCACCCGTGTTTACAATTTCAACAACTGCAGTTATAAATTGCAAAACTTTAGAAATAGTACAAAAATATAATTTCAATAAGAAACATTGCTCTTTTGTTTGCTCTTTTTCTTAAATGAAATGGCAACTGTCTCTTTTCACGGCAAAATAAATGGTCGGTTCAATTAAATTGCCGTGAAAAAATGTTGCAGGATGCATGTTGCGGAATATAGTACTAGATTTTCCACAGCGAAGCATAGTACAGCTTTGACGAAAAAGTTGTGAAATGTTCACGCTTGTTTCACAGCTGTCATTTTTTGTATGGAGATTTGAGTGGAATTTCACGTGAATCCGAACATAGTACTATGCTTTAGAGTGTATTCGTGAATACCAAATTTTCTTTCATTATGTTAGTAACTACGTTACAGCTGTCTTACTGGGCTTGAAATAAAAAATATATGTCAAAAATTGTAAAAAAAATTTTATCTGAACATAAACAGAAAATATTAATCACAACCTAGTAGACTTTATTCAGTCAGCCATCAAGGTGAGGACGATAACAGGGTAAAATTGCTTCTGTCCTTAGTGAACGTTACGCGAACGTTACGTGAACGAACGTAAGTCGCAAATCCATCCATCAAATTGAATGTTTTTTAAGGTTTGTTTTTGTTTCCTTTTGTCATTTCAGAAAATGCTTCCAAGTTGTACAAAAATTCTTAATAAGCAAGACAAAAATTTCGCGCAACAAAAAACTTAAATCAAACAATATAAACTTCAAACATCACATGGCGATCCTGCACAATACGGACCGATTTTTATTTATTTATTAAATTTATAGTCTATGCAATAATAGAACTTACAGACTAAAAGATATAAAAAACCTTAAACATAGTAATTTTAGGTTTTTTTTTTTTGTTTTATATTAATAAAAAATAAAATTTAACATGGATCTCATTTGATTTTTTGAGACAGAAAAATCTAAATCATGTATAGAGTTTACAGAGTTAAACAATACTAAAGCACGATTGATTGGTGCATTAGCTGCATAATTAGAACGATGCATTTCCAAGTAAAAAGGATCAAAATTTTACAATATTCTAGAAAGGGCATTCAAATCAATCTTTTCCAATAGTGCTGGGCAATCCACTAAACCACTGATAATATCAAAGACAAAAAGCAAGGACAAAACACTTCTTCTGATCTTCAAAGTTTTTAATCCTTTTAAAAGATACCGGGTATTACATGAGGGAGGTAAGCCAGAGGTATAAAAAAAGCGCAAGGCAAACCTCGTGAACGATTTATGAATTCGTTCCAGCCGAATTTTGTGTGACTCATAAAATGGATTCCAAATAATCGCTGCATATTCTAATCTAGATCGCACAAGTGAGTTGAACAGAGCTTTCAAAGTATATGGATCTGAAAAGCAAGCACTGTTTCTTCGGATGAAAGCTAGCATGGCATATGCTTTGATCAACGGCTGCCAATGGGTAGTGAGCAATATGAAGGTGGACGGACGAAAAGTGTCAGATTTTGAGAAAATCATAAAAACATATTATTTAAGATTCAAATAAAGACCGTTATTACAGCACCAACTATATAGTTTATCAACATTATTTTGCAAAAGTCCAATGTCACTTAAATTACTAATTTTTAGAAAAATCTTAAGATCGTCAGCGTATAGCAAATATTTACAGTAAGAAAAAATAGAAGTAATATCATTGATGAATAAAACAAAGAGAAGTGGCCCTAGGATACTTCCTTGCGGAACACCTGAAGTTGCCAAATAAGGAGAAGATTTTTCGTTATCAAAAGCCACTACACATTGTCTGTTTACTAAATATGATTCAAGCCAACTTAGAAAACTACAGTGAAAACCAAATTTTTCTAGCTTTTTGATTAAAAGAAAGTGAGAGACTTTATCAAACACCTTAGCAAAGTCCGTATATATTACATCCACCTGACATCCTTGAGTTAAAGCTAATATACAATATTCTGCAAACAAAACTATATTTTAGTAGTAGAGCGACCAGGTACAAAGCCATGCTGGCACGGTGAGATAAATTGCTTTATTGAAAATAATAATTTAAGAATGGACTCAAATAGCTTAGATACCGTTGTGAGCTTAGAAATTGGTCTATAGTTCGCAATATTCTGTTTACATCCAGATTTATAGATTGGAGTAATAAACGCTATTTTCCAACTATCAATAAAAATACCAGATCGCAAGGAACTATTAAAAATAAGGGTTAACGGATAAGCTAAACTCCTCTCACAATTTTTCAACAAAATAGAACAGAGACCATCCGCATCCAATCGAGTTGAACATCAGCAGAAGTTAAAGAAATAGCTCCAATGTCAAAAACAGGAGGTACGTTATCAACGCAACCAAAAGTATTGTTGGTATCATTTTCAAAGTTCGATTGAAAGAAATCAGCAAACATGTTCGCAATATCTAAACCATTGTTTGAAGTCAAGTCATTTAAAAACATACATGAAGGTATATTAGACGAACCCTTCTTAGATTTTATAAAATGCCAAAAAGCTTTTGGATTAGTTTTAATATTTCTTTCAAAATAAGCAATATATTGTTTATACAGGAATCTGTCTAAAATGTTAAACTCCCTCATATAATGCCGGTATTTAGGGAAAAATAAATTTTGATTTGTTAATAAAAACTTTTTATAAAATTTGTTCCGAAGATTTTTCAATTTCTTTAGTCCTCGAGTGTACAAAGGTATTTTACTAACACGTTCCTTTACATTAGGAATGTGTCGCAAACTCACAGATGATATTAGCAGCTTAAATATATTAAAACATGAAGGCGTATTTAAATGTTCAAACTCACTCATACTCACTCATACAGCATTTGAGTTAACCAATCTAAAATATTTATATAAATTTAATTGAATTAAAAGAGGAATATGGTGAATACCAGCAGCAAAAATTGGAAAAGCTAATTCAATTACATTATAATTTAAATTGTTAGTAATAAAAACAAGATCCAATAACCTTTTTAACATATTAAAGCAATTATTTATCTGAATAAGACCAATACTTAAAAAATTATCCATACAATACAAATCAATATCACTCTTAACATTTGAATACATAAGATAGTTGTCATCACATTTAAAATTCCAGGAAATAGATGCAAGATTAAAGTCACCCAGTACCATTAACTGATCTTCTTGTTGCAGAAAATTTGCATACAATGATGTTATGTTATCCACGTGCGCTTTATAAAGTTCCAGTGTACTATTTGGTGGAATGTACGAGGCACAAATATACAGGGATTCAGAGGAACCTTTAATTTTTACACAAATTTGGTCAATAACACCATTAGTATCTAACAGTGCAACAGACGAAGAAATATAAATCCATTTGACAGCAGCAATCAGTACACCACCACCACGAAGACATCCAGTAGCAGATGCGTCACGATCCTTGCGATACACATTATACAGACGGGGATCAAAGAATTCATCATTATTGAAATTATTATTAGGGGCATTCCATCGTGACGTACACGATATTTGTACGGCTTCTGCTATGTTTCAAAGGAGCTTGCTAAAAATTTAAGTAATTATGCATTATTCTTTTGCATTATTTTAATAATTTAATACCTCTTACACTTTAAGAAATAAGTTTAAGCAAATTTCTCTTAAATCATTTCTCTTAGATCAAGAAAAAAAATGATCAAATGTTGAGTGACGTACCCGACAATGAATCAACCAGTTTTAATGTTATAACGGCTTATCACGAAAATTCAGCTAAACCGTAAATGCAAAAACAAAATATGGATATAATAATAAAAACATGCATTTTGAAGATGACTATACAAAGTCAAATTTGGAAATTAAACTTAAGAAAAATGTGAAAATGTATAAAAAGCAAGCGTGACGTACACGACATACTGTGTGACGTAAGCGACACGTACGAATTTAAACTATTTTATTGGTGTTTTTTACTTTGAATATTGGTGTCTCAGCATCCATGTTGTATCTTTGAGTGCGAATTTCGTCTCCAATGCACTGCAGAATATGAACGTTTATATGTCTGTTATGGTTTGCATAGGCATCCATGCGGATTTCGCATTGGCGTGTCACTATTAAAAAAACTCTGTATCTCGGTTAATATTGACACTAGGGTACTGAAATTGAAATAAAACAGGGGTAGGAAGATTCAGTACAACTTTCAACGAAAAAATGGGAAGGATTATCCATAGGGCGTGGCACTTGAACAAAATTACTTTTTTTCGATTAAAATTCATACTAGGGTGCTGAAATTCGGTGAAATTCGGTGGGTGGAATTATTCCAAATCACGATTAAGAAAGTTGGTGGGACTCAAATAAAGGGTGTCACTATTAGAAAAGCTCTTTAAGTTGGTTTATATTGTTTCAAGGATAGCTATTTGGTACATTGATACATTTTTTAAAATATCTCTAAAGCTGTCAAAGATTGAGATAAAACATATATATTTTTGATAATAAGTTTTCTATAAAGTTTTTTAAAAGAGTTTTCCACCATATAAAAACAAAATTTAAGAGAGGATAAAAAGTTACAGTCTCAAAATATGTTAAAATTTTAATATTTTTCAGTTTTGAAGGGCAAAATAAAAAAGATAATTCAACTTTGGGTTCACAAATTGAAATAACTTATATTTTAAATATAAAAAATTTAAATACGATCGAAATCCGACCCCGCATTTAAAACAGACAGGCTGTGTCAGAGACGCGGCCATTACATTAGACGTAGAATACGTAGTCTAAGTGGTACACTGTTAAAGAAAATGGAAAATAAATAAAGTAAAATAAATAATATGCTTAGGACCAGAAGAAGAAATAACATTATATACATAATTGTAATATAAAATAGCATATTATATAATAGTATAATAATAATAAATAATAGGATAATAAAATAATACATTCCTTGTACAATTGGTTTTTGTTATATTTTTTGTTATATTTATGATATATGTTTATTTATGATAACGATAAGAAGAAGAAACCAAACAGCAAGGCAAAAGAATTGTTATTTAGGTTTTTTTGTTGTTGTTGCTTTCTTTTAGGAAATAATGGCGAAATGCAAAAAAACTAAAACAAAAACAAAATGTATGCACAAAAATTTAAGTGAAAAAATAAACTTGCTCACCTTCAAATGATAAATAGACCCACTTACATCTTTTCAATCGCAATGGTACACCCCTCAAATGAAAGATAAACTTTTCTATTTTACTGAAAAAAATTTCATCCATTTTCTTGGAGCCGATTTCGAGTTATGAAGGATTAAAAACAAAATAATAAAATAATACATTCCTTGTACAATTGGTTTTTGTTATATTTTTTGTTATATTTATGATATATGTTTATTTATGATAACGATAAGAAGAAGAAACCAAACAGCAAGGCAAAAGAATTGTTATTTAGGTTTTTTTGTTGTTGTTGCTTTCTTTTAGGAAATAATGGCGAAATGCAAAAAAACTAAAACAAAAACAAAATGTATGCACAAAAATTTAAGTGAAAAAATAAACTTGCTCACCTTCAAATGATAAATAGACCCACTTACATCTTTTCAATCGCAATGGTACACCCCTCAAATGAAAGATGAACTTTTCTATTTTACTGAAAAAAATTTCATCCATTTTCTTGGAGCCGATTTCGAGTTATGAAGGATTAAAAACAAAATCCTAATTTTTTGCACATTTTTTGCGTGAAAAACGACGAATTTTTATAAAATCAAATACAAATCATATAGTATATTATTTATGTATTGTATTCTATTTTATCAATTTAGCTATAATCCAGACATTTCTAGTATATATGAACGTTTTTATAGCGATTTAAAGTTGGAAAAATGCATAAAGTTTGAGATGGTTTTGAAGAAAAAATAGAAAACTTTGCACACAGAATTATAAAGAAATGTAAAATTTGAAGTTTAATCTATTAAATGAAATTTGTTTGAAGCAAATCGGTCCATTAGTTTCTTCACAATAGCCAATTTCGTGAAGCTCCAAAACTGCAATTCAAATTTTTCATACATGGTGCCCTAATATCGAAAGGTAAGACGTATTCTACGTCAAAAGATATAGTGCAATTATTGAAAAAGGACAAATTTTCAGATTTTTGCCTATAACTCCTAAGTTCGAACTGATGATGAAAAACGAATACCATTTTTAAAATCTGCGTTTATAATTCATCAGGATTGATAGCACTTTATTCTGCAACTTTTGTTTTTTCCCCATATTGTCCTTACGCAAAAACTTCCATTTACTATGTGACGTACGCGACAAACAATTAACTATTAATTTTAAATACATTAAAAATGAAAAAGTCTGGAGATTCAGTAGTTTTACAATTGTTGACACTTTTTCTGTTTAGTAGTGATGTGAAAAAATTCCACAATATATATCTTTTAAGCGTGACGTACACGACATCGATTTACCAATTACAATGTTATCGATTTTACTCAAATGAAACTATTCCTTGGAGAAATGAAGGTTGTGATAGTAACAACACGATATGCGGTATTGAATAAAATCAATTACATAACAATTAGTTACGTATATAAAAGGAAAAATTGAGAAAAACTTTGAGTTAATTTTTAGCATTGATCTCTTTGACGATATCATGAGTATATATATGTATATATATTTATCATTGCAGTGATGAGCCAGAAAAAAGATATTGTACCATAAGGGACTTAACTCATGTAGATTCACTGCCCTGTTGTTAAAAATTAGAAATTTTGCTTTTTTTTTTCTAAAATATAACGCTTTGCGTGGAATGCCCCTGACAAGTTTTAGTATATTTTATTAAAAAAAAAATTGTAAGCAAAAATCTAGTCTAGGGGTAGTCTAGTCTAGGTCTAGTGTACACCAGGACTCTAGGACAAAGAGCCTGAAACCGGATCATATCTAGATTTTCCGAGATGTATGGCAGCCTTATTCAAGGGCAATGTTATGCTGGTGCTCATGGCACATCATCATGGTTGTTTCAATGTCAATAAAAATTTTGAGAGCTGGAGCGAGAGAATACATTTTGCCTTTACGGTAGAGCGGGGAAATGACTAAACACATATTTATTTATATCAAATCACGGAATCAAAAGTGTTGCGTTCTTATAATATTAACAACATTTGCGTTTTGAACGGAAATAGTACGATTTTAGTACAAAACGTAGGAAAGCAGTAATGAAATATGGTTTATAGCAATAAAAGTATTAAAAGAAGCAAAGAGTTTATTACTATTCAGGGATAATTTGGTTGCAATCTGAACATAGCACTTTCAAAATAGATGCAACCTCTATTTTTGACATTGGAACTCGTACAAGCCTGTTGTGCTCGTACTCCCATCAAACGTCATAGCTATTAAATGCTCGTCTGGCAGACACTTGCAACCGTCAGAATAGGCTGGCTTTTTAGATATACTTTCAAAACTATGAAAAGAATATACCCTCAAAATGTTACCTTTGTGGGAAGCAGGTTATGAATAACCATTCCAATGACAACTTTGCTGTCTTCTGGCAGAAACTTGCAACCATCCAAATAGGCTGTCAATTTTTTTTTACACTTTAATATATGTAAATTACAACATATTAAAATTTTATCCTTGTGGGAACAGGTTCAAAAAATGTTTTTTTGTACATTTTCAAACATGTAAAGGACAATGACGCAACCGCTTGATCCCTGCCAGAACGGTACTTTTTTAATAGACTGATAATAAATCATCACTTGAAAATTTTCTAGCTTTGTGGGAAACGGGTTAGTCAGATGGTTCACTAGCTCTTAGACTATATGTTTATTAGCTGGCTCATTCCACAGAAATGAGGAACGGAAACATGAATTCTAAAAAGCATGTATTTGAAGTAATTTTTGGTCCTGCTGCAAAAATATTTTTAAATTAAATGCTTTTTTATATTTTTTTGACAAATTTACTAAACAAACTTCGAGTTGAAAAAAATTTTTAAATATTTTGATTTAATTTAAACCTTGAAATCAGTCATCTTTTGATACAACTTTAAAAAGAATAAGGTTAGTAATATTAAAAAAGATATTAATGTTGTGTTAGAAAAGTTTGTAATAATGATTGGTTACTGCGTTTTCAAAGTACAAAATATTTAAACTGAGTGTTTTTTCTGTGTCACGCCCGTCCCAAAAAAGGCTATAGTTTTCCTAAGAAGCAACATGGGCTTATGATAAGAATGAAACTTTTTTAAAGTAAGGATGTTGATGTTTTCCATAAATTTTTTAACTTTTTTCATTCAATAAATTATTTTTATTCTTCATTTCCGTTACAAGAAGTTGGTCACACCCGGAACGGTTTTCAAAATTTTTTTCTAATAATGAAATTTTTGCAAGTTTATGAATAAATTCTTTGATTAAAACAAGTTTTGTAAATTCATGTATAGCGAAATCATTTGTATAGTGTACGGTTTCGTCGCCTCAGCAACCCTGGTATTCCATCAAACCAACTTGCTGCTGCTCAATTTAAAAAAGAAGTAGTTATTGTCAAGAGACGGACCTAAGCGGTCTTATTAATTGTGTCGTTCAATATCAACAATAAGTTTTTTTTTTGCTACGCGAACTGCAAATTAATTGTAAACGCAAATTTCTATTTAAACCCATAAAACTAACTTCAAACATTAAGTTAAATGAAATAAACCAAGCACTAAGTAAAACAACTATTGAGTTCCCCTTTATTTCAAAGAATTCATTTGGAGCAAAGAATCTCGATTCAATAGTTTAAATAATCTATATTTAAACTACACATATTTATGGTGGCCCATGGGGGGAACTCTAGATTCTCAAAAAAAAACTACAGTGTTAATTAAAGTGCTAGTAAAACACAAAACTCTTGGACCATTAAGTGACGGTACTTGTGCAAGGGTAAAACCAAAAAAAAATCAAAGTACATAGTGCACCGTTCTTCATCTTTGCTGCCGACAATTGACATCGACGCAGCTTATATGCATTTCGTTTCTACTGCTGCTTCCTTGTCGTCGTAGCTACTGCGGTCCAGCGTCTTCTCTCTGCTGCCATCGTCCATCACAGCCGCTCCCACGAACTTGTCTCTGCCGCTGCTTCGTATGCGTCTACGCCACAACTGCAATTAATCATCTGGTTCGACACAACTTCATTTACGCATCTGCTTGAAGCATCAAACGAAGAGAACAAGAGAATCGAACATCGAACTTGAGAAAACGTCAAAAAGACAGCCAGCAACGTAGGTCAAGAAAAGGGAAAGGTAAGTGTGTGCAGTGTTTTGCATCGGTCACAACATGACCGATCTTGTCAAAGAAGATACAGCTGCTTTAGTTAAACTTCAATTAAATCGCTTATCATCGATTGAAAAAATTCTCACGAATTTCAACAAGGATTCGGCAAATAGAAAAACAAAGTCTTATTTCGAACAGCGATTTAAAAGCATTGATCGGCTCAATGAGGAATTTCGTGCAACCAATATAACTTTAATTTGTTCCGACAGTATAGATAAAACTGATTACGTCAAAACCGATGTGGCTTCGAAGTTTGAAGAGAAATACTTAGAAGTTTTTTGTACTGTATCTGAACGACAAGAGCAACTTTTTCCTCCTCCGCCTCCACCTATACCCGACACAATTCCTTCTTCCGTGCTACATCAATCACCATTGCGATCTGCTCCTTCAATTCAATTGCCGCAGTTGCCAGTGCCCTCCTTTTCGGGAAAATTCACCGAGTGGCCGAGCTTCTACGATGCATTCCATACCCTTATCCATCTTAGCAGTGATTTGAGCTGCATTAAAAAATTTAATTATCTAAAACAGGCTCTCCCGACTGATCGAGACGTCGATATTCAGCAAATGCTACTTACTGAATCCAATTACGCAACAGCGTGGGATTTACTGATTAAACGATATAATAACCCGAGAATCTTATTCGCACATCATATGAATTCCTTATATAGTTTGCCAGTTCTCCTGAAAGAAAAGTCAAACGATATTAAAACTATGTTGAATGCAGCAAACGTATGTATAAATGAGTTCAAAAGATTGCAGCTCCCCATCAGTAATTGCGATCATTGGATAGCTCACTATCTGGTGACAAAACTGCCAAATGAAACTCACCAAGCTTGGGAACGTCATTTGGGCAACAAAACGGAAATCCCTACGTTTCATGCGTTAGAAGAGTTCTTAACCAATCGTCTCTTCACAATCGATGCGATCGAAAATCGAAATGTAGCACACAGTGCAGTGCCGTGTCAACGAGCTGCCACAGACAACAAATCTAACTCACGTGCAAATCTAAAACGATGCACACACAACACTAAAAATTTTCACATGACCTCAAAACCTCAAATCAGTCATGCTGAATCCTGCGTGTTTTGTGGTGATGCTCATATACTTCGTCGATGTCCATCTTTCTTATCCAAAGACTGCTTTGAACGCAAGAGCATAGCTGATAAGGCTAAGCTGTGTATCAATTGCTTGAGTAAGTCTCATACAGTTTCACGGTGTAACAGTACCAAGAACTGTCTCCAATGTGGGCAGCGTCACCACACACTCCTACATTTTCCTATCGCTCTAAGGACTACTCTTTCAAGTACGGCTCCACCGTCTACAAATCAACATCAACCAACAAAATCAAACGTTTTATCCACGAGTCATTATGGGAATCCAAACCAACTGCTTGAAGAAGCCTCAAGTTCTACCAATGCATTCGGTACACATCGTTATACGAATGCTCATGCCTCTATCGGCACATATCAAAATCAAATTCACACCGATACGAGTGAACACTCGCCTTCATCGATTTTGCTAGCTATCGCTTTAGTTAACTTATACAATGAGGATAACGAGAAGTCAGCGTGGGTGTATGCACTGATAGATCAGGGTTCCGAGGCGCATATTATATCGGAACACGCAGCACAATGTTTGGGTCTTAAGCATCGTCCCACCACCGCTGAGATCTGTGACGTGAATCCAAGCACTCACACAAAATCGAAATCGGTAGTCAGTTGCACACTACGCTCCTGTACTGATGAATCATTTTCAGCGCACATTGAATACGCGTTCGTCGTAAAAAATCTGTCAATAACATTGCCAAGTCAACATGTGGAGCAACAAAATTGGCCACACTTGCAAGGTCTGGTTTTAGCAGACCCAACATACTCCAAATCGAAGAAAATCGATCTTATTATCGGTGCTGGCATGTTTGCACAAATTTTGTTGCCGGAGATTCGGCTTGGTCAGCAAAATCAGCCAATAGCGCAAAAAACACGTCTTGGTTGGATTTTATCCGGCCACGCGAGTTCTACGCAACCGCGATCGGTCAAAGTGCGCTGTCATCATAGCACTATCGAACTAGAAGATCTAGTACAAAAATTTTATAAATCGGAACAAGTTTCGACAAAGGTGCGCATCGTTTATGATGCCTCCTCTAAAACATCGAATGGACGCTCGCTGAATGACCTGCTATGCATAGGCCCGCCATTGCAAAATGATTTGACTGGTGTCATTCTAAATTGGCGTATGCATCAATATGTTATTCTGGCAGACAGAGAAGATGTATCGCTGCATCGATATGCATCCAGACGATGCACAATATCAACGCATATTATGGCGAAACGAACTAGGGCAGCTTCAAGAGTACTGCCTCACTACGGTGACTTTTGGCACAGCATCAGCACCATACACTGCAATTAGAGTGCTGCATCAAATCGCCGAAGATGAAAAGGTCCTATTTCCATTAGCTGAAAAGATTATAAAACATGACATTTACGTTGATGATGTACAAAGTGGCAGCTACTCCATTGAACACGCTCTGGAATTGCGCGATCAACTCATTGCTGCCTTGAAATCAGCTGGCATGGAGCTAAGAAAGTGGTCCAGCAACACACCAGAACTACTTCAATCAATTCCTGCTTCGCACCAATCGTGCAGCTCAGCATTACAGCTTAATGAGAACGAAACTGTAAAAACACTGGGCTTATACTGGAAGCCTAATCTTGACTGCTTCACCTTTAAAATACATTTTTCACTGGCGTTGATAGCAACAAAAAGATCGGTTCTTTCAATAATAGCTCGTCTCTTCGATCCACTGGGACTCATCGCGCCAATAACCATTGCGGCTAAAATCATTCTTAAAGAAATATGGACGACGAAACTCATACGGGAAACCGGGGATTCATCAACTTTAGGTTGGGATGAAAACCTGCCCGAGCCTATCAATTCCACATGGCAACACTTTATCGATAAATTACCAAACATACAGCAAATTCATGTACCTCGATGGTTACAATACCAACCGCAACACATAAAATCATGTAGGTTCACTGCCCTGTTGTTAAAATTTAGAAATTTTGCATTTTTTTTTTGCTAAAATATACGTCTTTGCGTGGAATGTCCCATTAAGCCATGGTTCTACCAGCACAAAAACATCGTAATCAAACTGTGAGGTGGCAGCAAAAATAGACAAGGATTTAGTTCTCAGACCAGACACATTCTGATAGTAAACCTTTAACGACTGTAATTCTAGAAGAGATGGCGTCTTGGTTATTGCAACATCTGTTGGCTTAACGGCCTTTGAAAAAACTGAAAATTTTTTATTTTGACCTCAGGTGGCCAAAGTTTTGAAACAACAATTTGATTATAATGAACTTTTTAAATTCCAAGTTTAAAATTAATGAAACGTAGTGATTGAGGCTGAGACAAAAAATTGCATATTATTCAAAACAATGCTGCTTCGCCAATATTTGCTTGTCGAGTGAGTGAAAGAGCATGAAAATACGTGAGAGTTTTGGCAAAGCATGGGCTTCATGTGTGCCGACCACTGGTTTAGGAATATTAGTATTCTTCCGATAAAATCAATAAGATTGTCTTCTGTAACAGACGGCATAAATTAAGATAAATGTAAAAATATCTTGCGATCAAACACTGCTAATTCAGTGTTTACATTTTGTCCAACAACAAGCTAGTGTTTATTTCGATTTTTACTTCTTACATCAATCCATCCTTCATTTTCATTTTTAGAAATAGTCGAAATAGCAGTAGAAGCAGGGGCTTTAGTAGAATGAGCTTCAAACATCATCAACTGCATCAAACCCGGTTTTGTCGGCAACAACAACAACAACAGCAGCAGCAGCAGCAGAAAGAGATGAAATAGATTTTACGACGCGATATCAGATTTCGTCCAATCAGTCGGCGGCACCAACACACAACGACAAAAACCGACATACCCGGGTCCGAAAAAATTGACACCGTGGCGGTACCAACAAAACGAAGCACCCACACAAACGTCAAGGCGCGGTGACCAAATTTCAAAATAAGAAAATAAAAATTGGCCAATTTAAAAGCCAAAATAAACGCGGAAAACCGAAAGATTTTCTAACCCCCAAGCTCGAAAAGCTGCTGGAACAGCAAAAATAAGCACACACACACAAAAACACAGCAGATGAATTATTTAGAGTAAATTATATGTATATTGTTTTATATTATTGTTATCTGATTAAAACTAAAACTTAACCGAAAGAAAATAAACTAAAAAAAAAACCATTAACCCATTTTTGTAGTAAATTTTATATTAAAAATGTTCACACTTCAGCACTTTTAACTTTTTTTTTATTTAAGCACTCGCATTTCAACATTTTTTTTCATTCATTGACTGAAACGCCAATCACTTGTTGCTATATGCATCTTTCGCATCATCATACTAGAATCGGAGGGTGTATTAGACATACTAATTATGTATGTTGTTCTAATACAATATTAATGTGGTAAATTTACTTGAAACGAATATTATATTGTTGGAAAAATTTAAAATTAATAAAAAAAATATAAAAATAGAAAAGTCAGTGGTGAACAAATAAAAAATTTTAAACTTTTAAATATATAAAATTTGAAGTAGAAAAAAATTGCAATTAGAGCAGATGCTTGAGTTTTAAAATCAAAATTCATCAATTTATATGAAGAAATAATAAAAACAACAAATAAGCTAAATTATGGAAGAAAATAAAAAAAAATTTTTTTTTAGAAAATTATTCTGAAAATTTAGATTTATCCAACAATTAGAAAAAGGAAAATTTGGCAAAAATGTCAAATTTTGATATTAATATGAAGATGAAGATGGACCTATTTATATAAAATACGTCTATAATTTTAAATTATCAGTCCAAGTTTGCAGCATACTTGGACGCTCAAATAAGCCTGCAACAGCTTAAGAGCTGAAGAATTCATTGGAAAAAGTTTACCCTAATCCAAGGAATTTACAGCAATTTTAAAATGAATTCAGTGCGCCTCAATAAAATAGACTGAAATATCAGAATTTAGAGAGAAAATAGCGGAACTTTCCAATCAGTTGAGTTATTTTGAAATAAAAACATTAAATAACACAAAAAAATAGAAAAGAATGTAAGTTATTAAGTTGATGAGAGTATGTCTCTGAATATTTTTGTTAAAGGCGTAAATAGGGAATATTAGAATATTTTATTAGGAAATCCGCCAAAAACTTTTAACGAAGCAGTAGGAAGATGCATGACTGTCGAAAGAAGTCTAGAGACGGACAGCAACGCAAGTTTTTCATATTCGAAAAGGAAATCATTTTGGTATACACAGCACCGGATACACATATAGCTGGGCCTGGAGCTGAAATCGCCACGGGGCCTACTTAAAGGCATAACATTTAGCTCGGAAATTTTAATAATATAAATATTAATTTTTACGCATTTATGTCTAAATAAAAACAAACAAAAAAAAATTGGCCATTTCAGCCCTTGAAAGGACGTTGACCGAGCTTCTTATGATCAGTTGTGTTGTGTGTGTTATTAAATGTTTGCACACAATTGACCGAGAACTGGACCTACATGTTTTATGCCGACTCCGAACGGCTAAAGTTCATGTTCTCAAGAAGCTTTATTGTCTGCAGAGAGGTGGTAACCGATCAGAAAAATTGTTTATTGAAAAAACTTTTCGC
Source organism: Tetanocera ferruginea (assembly GCA_958299015.1). Taxonomy (NCBI): domain Eukaryota; kingdom Metazoa; phylum Arthropoda; class Insecta; order Diptera; family Sciomyzidae; genus Tetanocera; species Tetanocera ferruginea. The sequence goes on from OY282643.1 coordinate 87,653,865, forward strand.
CACGGCTGGGGATCGAACCCGGGCTCCGAGTATGCTAAGCCACACACTTAACCTGCATGCCACGGCCACCACATGTCACAAGTTTTTTCTCGATTTTACTGTGGCAAAACTTTCTATTAACTCGTCAAAATTAATCGTTTGCAACAAATTATTTTCAATACATAGTTGCGTTATTGACGACAAACGTTCATCTAACATAAAAGATCGCTGTACATTTTTTATTCTTTTTTAATGCTGAAAATGACCTTTCAGCTTCACAATTTGCTATCGGTATTGTTACAAGCAATCGGTAGGCTATATAAACATTTGGAAAAATGTCGATCATGTCTGAGACCACAATCCAATTTAGTATTTTTAATGGAACTATGTTTTATTTCTGATATTAATAGCTTGATATTTTTCACAAGAGATCGAAAAATCCTTGAGGCTGAAGTTTTATAAGCGGAACGAGTTGATGTAATTCACAGAGTAGTTCCATTTGAATATAATTTTGATATACTACAACGAGGGATTTTACTCTCACTTCTAATTCTTCGTTTTCAGTGTCAATTGATTTGCACAAAAATCCAAATAAGTTTGTAATGTGTCCATATGCTTCCCTTCTTTTAGAGAAGCTAACATATCGTTAGCAGCTATCAAATATATATCTACTTTTTGCAAATATTGGCTGATTGCATTAAAGCGATTCAAATTTCGGTTCCAGAAAACTATCATGGAATCATTTTGAAGTTTTAGTAATTTATTTAATAGAGCAGCAGAATCATGCCTCGTTTCAGATTTTTGATTTTAATCTTCACATAAATTTCCAAAAATCTATATATTCCGTCAAAATCTTTTTGTAAATTTTTAGTAGCATCTGCTCTAGAAGACAATCTTGTGGTTGATAAGCTCGTAACATTTGAATTTTGACTGCATAACACACTCCAACGATGTGTGGATGCAGAGAAGAAAACGAATAATTTTCGCACTAATCCAAAGAAATTTCTTCCTACGATGCACTTGTCGAAAATTCGTTCACCGACTAAATTAAGTGAATGCCCTACACATATAACGTAAAAAGCTGTGTCGTTTGCTTCCCTTTAACACGCTTGGAGCCCATTATATTCTCCTGACATATTGGAAGCGTTATCATACGTCTGTGCTCGACAATCCATTATATTTATATTTTTTGCGGTTATTAGATCCAAAATATCGTTACAAATAGATCTGCCTGCGTGGCTTTTGCTTTGTAAAAAACAAAAACATCGTTCATACACCTTTCCATCTAAATAATAACGAAAAACGACACATAATTGGTCAACGTGAGAAATGCCCGGTGTTGAATCTACAACGAGCCCCCAATATTTTGCTCGATTCATTTTAAGATGAAATGAATAAGTGTCTTTCTGCCACTATCTTTATGGGCGTATAACCTAATGTAACATATCATGCATCTACTGTGTTCCTTGTTATTGTCGTGCGATTCGAGTTTTTCATCCACTTTTTTCCAATTTGAAAATCCTCGCACGAAAGTATTGTTTTGATCGTTTGAAAAAAGTTTGCATACGTAACAAAAGATGTTTCCAGTCGACTCTGAAAACATAACCCTTCTTTCCCAATTTTTTTCCATTCGGCAGTGTTCATTGGAACTGAGTTTTTGAGAAATATCTCTTTTGGGTTGCATACATTCTTTGACTGGATCTAAAAGTTGATTTTTTATTTTGGAAAAATGTATGTCCCTTATCCAAATATTTTTGGCTCTCTTGACTATTTATTTTGATTTAGATCTAACGGCCATAAAGCTGGATCTTCAAAGCATTCTAGAATTAATTTGAAAAAAGATGTATCATTAGTTCATGATAAAGTTGATTTCTAAGCAGGTATTTATTTGATCGTTTGTTCAAATAATAATCAACTTATATTTTACCTGTAACCTCTTTATAGTTAATATCGATTACTTTACTCTGATTTAAATCGAATTCCTTAACTTTAGTATCTGAAGCTTGAATGTTTTTTGGTTGTGTTTTTGGTTCTTTATCTACAAGAAAAAGTCATTGCTTTAAAAACATAAAACGTTTAGTTACGATCGAAAACGATTATTTTAGTTAATATTTATTTACCTGTAATATTCATTAAAACAATAACTTTTTTACATTCAGAAATTATTTCATTTTTCTTTATATTACTAGTAGCATTGACCAAAACTTCTACTTATACGCTACATAAACTTTGTGAACTGCATGCCACTAGGTCAAATTCTGAAATCTGCAAAACTTCATCATTTGTTTTTGTTTCCGTACTGACATTATGACTAGAAGATAAATTAATTAGTATTTTTCGCAGCTTGGATATGTCGTTTTCTCTTTCCTTTGTTTTACGCTTTTTCGCAACACCGCTTATATAAAAACGTTTCATGTTTACTTAGATTATGAACACAGATACATGTTTCAATTCATTCAACTAATTAGAACAAAGATAACTGATGGATAATGATCAACACTTACCAAAAAGCCAAAAAAATCTTTTGATTAAAAGTAACTTTTGCACAGCAGCGAGCCGACTGCTCGTCAGAAGTGTTCTAATGCATAAAGTTTGACTCAAACGTGTTGTCTTCGTTTCGTTTTTTTTCGCGAGCAGCCAAAACTTACTTTTAACGCATTTGTGGTCAAATGTTAATTTCACTTTTCCGTTATGCAAAAGATAAAAGCAAAATAAAGCTTTTACATCAATAAAAACAAAAAACACCTACTTATTGATGCCTATGACAACGTGTAACAAGTAGAAGAAACAAAGCTGCTAATGTAACAAACTTTGCTTATCGAAGGCTTTTCGATTGGTGGTTAGTGTATAAAACTATCGTGCGAGGGGTATGATTTGCATACCCATAGAGGGCCGAACAATTTTTATAATATTGCATCCTGTTGCTATAATAACGCAAGCAAAAAAGTAACATAAATAATAAAGAATAAAATTTAAAGAAAATGCAAATTTATTCCTGGAACGAAAAATGCAATGCAAATTTTGACAAAAGCGCCTGCGGAGCCCCTGCCTGCACGGGCCGGGGCTGCAAAACCCTATTTCCCCCTAAATCCACCACTGGGTATGCATAATAGAAGCAACCATGATGACCAAAATCAATATAATTATAATAATTATAATAATAATAATTACAATAATGATAATAATAACTGCTTAAATAATAATAATTATTGTTATTATAATAATTAAAATTATAAAAGGAATGATAATTATGGCTATCAAAGCAATATTTTTTTAAATAATAATTACAACTGTATATGGCTATAACATCAACTATAATGGCTATAACAACAGAAATTTAAGAAACACTAATTTCAATAACAACAATAATACAAACAGGAAATTTAAAGAAACAACAATTTTCAAAATAATAAATATCAAAACAATTATCACAATAACAAAAATCAAAATTTTAACTCAAACAGATATTCAAACACTGAAAACAATTTAAGAAACCAGGGACACGATTTAAGGACGGGTAGCAGAGGCTGGTGCCCGCAGAGGCCAAAATTAATTTACAAAATTTCAGAAAATTTATCAAATTACATCCTTTTAAAATGAAGAAATACGAACAAAGATCTAAAATTTGTAGTTCATACAGGAGCTGATATCTACATTTGTAAAATCAATTATATAAATAATGTTAATAAAAAAAATATTTCAACTCTAACAGGTATAACGAGCGACGAAATTTAATGCATTAATACAACCAATTTAGATTTAATAGTAGAAACAATAGTAATTCAATATCATTTTCATATAGTTGAAGATGATTTTCTAATCGCAACAGATGGAATCGTAGGGTGAGACATTTCAGAGAAATTCATGTCGAAAATAGATTTTGAAACATATATTGTCACTTTAATTATAAATAAAAAAGAATTAATCTAACCAATTATTTTGAAAGAATCAAATATTTACAAAATAGTCAAAATCAATACAAATAGAAACGCATTGTCGCGCATCACATTAAAAGGAAGTTCACAAAAAGCAAAGAATCCAACCGGATTGGTATGGATGAAAATAACCATACCAAAAACTCGAATTTTAACAACAAAGACTGTCTTTCCAGCAAAAAGCCTGTACACTTTGTTGTGTGGGAATGCACATCAATATCAGATGAAAACAAAATAAGAAAACTTAAATTTATAACAGAAAAAAATTTTAAGGGTACTTAGATATTCATAGAAGATTATAAAGTAATTCGATGCAGCGATAATCCTTTCACACAGCTGACTCTGGAGAAACTGTTATCAAAAATGCATAAGTTAGGAATAGAAGAATTAGCGCCAAATTTGAATGATGAAATATTTAAACAGTAGAAAAAGAAAAATTTAAAAAGATTTATAATAATTTGAAAAAAGATAAAGAAAGTTTAAAGATTTTGATGTCCATATAGAGAACCAGAAAAAGTAATAGAAGAAGAAAAACAGAAAAGTTTAATTAAAGAATATCATAATTCAACCCACGGAAGTCATATGGAGATTAGAAAAACAAATTTACAAATAAAACAGAGATATATATGGAAGAATATGAGTAAAATTCATAAATAATTGCGAAAAATGCAAAATAAATTAACAAACAAAACATAAAAAAAACTTACAATAACAAACACGCCAGTAACCAGTTTCGAAGTCGTATCACTAGGTACAGTAGGCCCTTTACGTTTAACAAATAATTACAGAGACATACTCACAATGCAATGTGAATTAACAAAATATACAAGTGCTTGTCCAGTGGAGACAAAAGACGCGAAAACAGTTGCAAAAACTATAATCGAAAAATTAATTCTGATGTATGGTAATTTTAAAATCCGGTAGAGGTACAGAGTTTACCAACGAATTACTATCAGAGATATGCAACTTATTAGAGATAAAACAAATTAATGGTACTCCGTACCATTATGAAAACAGAGTTTTAAATGAATACTGTAGCGAGCCAATGTTCCTTATTATATTTACATTACACATATTAGCCATCTACATGTCATTAATATTCATTTACTGCGCCATCTACTTTGCCATCTCATCAACTTTGATTGTAACATAAGCGTATAAAAGAAAGAACAACCGAGAAGCTCGCATCATTTGTTGTGCAGCAGCTCGGGTAAGAACACTTAAATTTAACCTTTCTCCTTTAACTGACTGATGATTTTTGATGAGCGAAAGCTAGTCATTTTCATCTGTCACACCCTTTACAGTTTCCTTGCACGCGCTGACTTTTGTCTACTGATGAGTAAAAACTGGTCGTTTTCATGTGTCAGAGCATTCCTTGTTTGGTGCGATAAGTTAGATAGCGATGGCTGGTCACTTGTTTAACCAAACTCCTAATGTTCTTTAATAATATTATTTCATAAACAACTGCTATGCGTTTGCTACTTTCTCTCTCTTTTATTCGCAGGATCTACACAATTTCATTTTTCATTAATAAGCTAACCTCAATCACATTTTCGAAACTTTATAAACAAAATTTGAGCTTTATAAACACAATAAATAAAACTTGGTGAGTATTTAACTTGTTATGGTTTTACAACTGGCGCCCAACTAGAGGCTCGAAATTGTGCAACCTGGAGCTAAGAAGCGCAACAAATCGTTCCAAAAGCGTAAAAACAACAACAACAACTTGTTCACCAGCGACAGGTTTTCCATTGGACAGTGCGGCGGAATCTGTGTGTCCAACAGCGAATTGTGTTCCATTGAACAACACAACATTAACAGCGTGTCCAACAGCGAAAAGTGTGCAATTGAACAGTTCAACAACAACAGCAAATCGTTCAAAAAGCGTAAAAACAACAACTTGTTCAACAGCGACAGGGTTTCCATTGGACAGTACGGTGGAATCTGTGTGTCCAACAGCGAATTGTCTTCCATTGAACAACACAACATTAACAGCGTGTCCAACAGCGAAAAGTGTGCAATTGAACAGTTCAACAACAACAGCAAATCGTTCAAAAAGCGTAAAAACAACAACTTGTTCAACAGCGACAGGGTTTCCATTGGACAGTACGGTGGAATCTGTGTGTCCAACAGCGAATTGTCTTCCATTGAACAACACAACATTAACAGCGTGTCCAACAGCGAATTGTAGAGCAGTTTAAACAACTTATGGAAGCAGTGTGCGCTTGCAATGTTAAGCAAGGCTCATTCAGCGCATGCACAGCTCGATACAAAGGCGAGCGCGATCCAGCGAAGGTAGAAGAGTTCATAGCAGCTATATCGACATTTAAAACGGTAGAGAAGGTTGCTGATGGTGATGTGGTCAATGGTATGCCAATGCTACTCGAAGGAGACGCAGCGGAGTGGTGGCGAGGCGTGAAGGATGGTGTTACGTCTTTTGAGGATGTGGTGCGTATGCTACGTGAGAGTTTTTCGCCTCCAAAACCAGCATGGCGTGTGTATGCTGAGATTTTTGAGTTCAGACAGCAGAGAAGTGAGGCAACAGACACATTCATAAGGAAGAAAAGAGCACTCTTCGCACGGCTAGAGCACACTCCAGTTGAGCGTGATCAAATCGATATCATATTTGGACTATTGCACCCGCAAGTTCGCGAGCGTGTATGCAGGGAGAAAGTAAACACCTTTGAGGAGCTTTTAAGGGACGCACGTGAAGCTGAGAAGGTTCGGAATGAAAAGAACGCCACAGTCGACGGTGCTGCAAGCAATATTGGTGGTGGTTCTTTGCGCTGCAACTATTGCCGAAAGAGAGGTCATACTCGAGAGAATTGTTTTAAGAAGCAGGAGGCTGAAGCAAAAGAAGCACAGGCCAATGCACCAGTGGTGTTAGCCAAAGCTAAGGTGTCTTGCTATGGTTGTAATACGCCTGGTTTCATACGCGCAAACTGCCCAAATTGCAGGAAGACATCGAGCGAAAACAATCGCGTCCATTTTAACTCACTTGCTTTGAAGAAAATTGAATATGACAGTCCAGTTGCAAATGTCCAGCTTTTTGGAGTTCCTGGTCAAGCTTTTTTCGATACTGGGGCTCGCATAAGCGTTGCAAGTCAAAATTTGAAACAGATAATGGACATAAACAAGTGCAAGTATGAAAATATTTTGTATGAAATAACGCTGGCAGATGGTAGCAAAACTAATCGAAATTGTTTGACAACGATTTGCAAAATTGTCATCGGTGGCAGGTGCTTAAATATACAATTCATCATTTTGCCTCATGCCGTCGGTATTCGCACATTAATAGGGACCGATTTCATGCAACAAGCAGGTATAGTTTTAAACATGGGACAGCAGTTCTGGTATTTTGAGACCAGCCAAGATCAACACTTTGATTTCGCGGAGTCACTGCCCCTAGAGCTCAATGTTAAGTTTTTGGACCAATAGATGAGCCCACACCATACGCAGAGCATCGCATCAACACGGGTGAGCATGAACCTATTTTTTCGCCACCATATCGTATGTCCCACGCAAAAACTAAAGAGCTGAAAGAAGAGGTAGAAGTGTTGCTAGAAAATGGCATTATCCAAGAAAGTGAGTCTGCTTGGACGTCGCCAGTGGTGATGGTACCCAAAAAGATGGCGGTGTTAGAGTCTGTATCGATTACAGAAAATTGAATGCTGCAACTATTCCAGACAAATATCCATTGCCGAGAATTTACGACTTGCTGCATGCTGCCAAAGTGACAAAATTTATGTCAACACTAGATTTGCAATCCGGATACTATCAAATAAAAGTTCATGAGAAAGATTACGACAAAACTTGTTTTATTACCCCATTTGGGACTTATAGTTTTCAAAGGATGCCGTTTGGTCTAAGAAACGCACCTGCGACTTTCCAGCGCCTTATGGACAGGTTTAAGTCTACAATTCCTAAGGTAAATATCTTAGCGTATTTAGACGATCTTATTGTTTGTTCGCCATCATTTGAAGATCACTTGAACGATTTAGACTTAGTTCTTGAAAAGTTAGTTTGGTTCAAGCTAAGAGCAAACAGCACAAAATGTCATTTTTGTTGCCCTCACGTAAAGTATCTAGGACATATACTCACACCTAAAGGTATATGTGTTGACCCAGAGAAGACGTTGGCTATAAGTGAATGAAAAGAGCCAAAGAACGTAAATGAAGTCATTTCATTTATACAAACATGCTCCTGGTACCGACGATTCATTGAAGGTTATTCCAAAATTGGGAAACCTTTAACAGATTTAACAAAGAAGAATGCTGAATGGCGGTGGGGAGAAGAGCAACAAGTCGCATTCAATACCCTTAAGGAGAAGCTTGTCTTCTCTTTTTGGACCACTCCCACTTACTGAAGACGGTTATCAATGGATATTCATAGTTGAGGATGTAGCTAGCAGATGGACGGAGATTTTCCCAATGAAGGAAGCGACAGCGGAAATGTGCGCAAAACTGCTTATCGGTGAAATATTTCTACGGTTTGGAATACCTAGGCGCCTCAAATCAGATAACGGCGTTCAATTCGTATCAGCGATTATGCAAAAGGTTGCATACTGTTTTGGAATTGAGCAGCAGTTCACGCCAGTCTACCATCCTGAAGCTAACCCAGTAGAGCGCCGAAATCGAGACCTGAAGGCACAATTAGCTATATTAGTGCAACAAGACCATACCATTTGGCACAAAAACTTGGCAGCCATACGCTTTGCCATGAATACAGCAAAATTCCAGACCACAGGTTTTACACCATCCTACCTTACCTTCGGAAGAGAGTTACGAACTCTTGATGACATCCAGCATGACGTTAGAGATATCGTCGAGAGGGAAACATTCATTCCGCAAATCACACCGTTTTTGAAAGAGCTAGCGAACTCATTTTTGATGGCCCGAGAAAATGAGCAGAATATGCAGGATAAAAATAAAGTTTACGCAGATCAAAGAAGACAGAAACAACCAGACTTCGACATTGGAACAAAGGTATTGGTAACAACACACGTGCTAAGTCAAGGAGCCAAAGGCGTTACAGCAAAATTCGTGCCCAAAAGAGATGGACCGTATGTCATCACTAATAAAATTGGGTCAACAATTTACGAAATTTCATCACCGAACGATTTAAATACACCGTTAGGATCGTATCATGCGTCCGCCCTTAGTTTGTAAAGAGGTTCAAACACAAATGAAATGCCTGCACCAGTTCACCCTATCAGGAAGCGGGGACGACCAAAGAAGAACAGCAGTTGATGTCTTGTCGTGCTCTCGGAAGGACGATATACGCACGCCAAAGGGGGAGTCTGTAGCGAGCCAATGTTCCTTATTATATTTACATTACACATATTAGCCATCTACATGTCATTAATATTCATTTACTCCGCCATCTATGTTTGAAGGTGCTTAATAGCTATTTTGCATTTCTGTATCTATTTTAATTTTTCTAACAAGCGCAGCCAACTTTGATTGTAACATAAGCGTATAAAAGAGAGAACAACCGAGAAGCTCGCATCATTTGTTGTGCAGCAGCTCGGGTAAGAACACTTAAATTTAACCTTTCTCCTTTAACTGACTGATGATTTTTGACGAGCGAAAGCTAGTCATTTTCATCTGTCACACCCTTTACAGTTTCCTTGCACGCGCTGACTTTTGTCTACTGATGAGTAAAAACTGGTCGTTTTCATGTGTCAGAGCATTCCTTGTTTGGTGCGATAAGTTAGATAGCGATGGCTGGTCACTTGTTTAACCAAACTCCTAATGTTCTTTAATAATATTATTTCATAAACAACTGCTATTCGTTTGCTACTTTCTCTCTCTTTTATTCGCAGGATCTACACAATTTCATTTTTCATAAATCAGCTAACCTCAATCACATTTTCGAAACTTTATAAACAAAATTTGAGCTTTATAAACACAATAAATAAAACTTGATGAGTATTTAACTTGTTATGGTTTTACAACTGGCGCCCAACTAGAGGCTCGAAATTGTGCAACCTGGAGCTAAGAAGCGCAACAAATCGTTCCAAAAGCGTAAAAACAACAACAACAACTTGTTCACCAGCGACAGGTTTTCCATTGGACAGTGCGGCGGAATCTGTGTGTCCAACAGCGAATTGTGTTCCATTGAACAACACAACATTAACAGCGTGTCCAACAGCGAAAAGTGTGCAATTGAACAGTTCAACAACAACAGCAAATCGTTCAAAAAGCGTAAAAACAACAACTTGTTCAACAGCGACAGGGTTTCCATTGGACAGTACGGTGGAATCTGTGTGTCCAACAGCGAATTGTCTTCCATTGAACAACACAACATTAACAGCGTGTCCAACAGCGAAAAGTGTGCAATTGAACAGTTCAACAACAACAGCAAATCGTTCAAAAAGCGTAAAAACAACAACTTGTTCAACAGCGACAGGGTTTCCATTGGACAGTACGGTGGAATCTGTGTGTCTAACAGCGAATTGTCTTCCATTGAACAACACAACATTAACAGCGTGTCCAACAGCGAATTGTGTTCCATTGAACAACACAGCATTAGCAGTGTGTTTAACAGCGACAAATCTATTGGACAGTACGGTGGCACCAACGTGCTCATCATTAAACATAAATCCAACAGTGATAAGTCCATTGGAAAGTACATCAAAAGCGATTAAGATGACAACTTTAACAGTAGAGCAGTTTAAACAACTTATGGAAGCAGTGTGCGCTTGCAATGTTAAGCAAGGCTCATTCAGCGCATGCACAGCTCGATACAAAGGCGAGCGCGATCCAGCGAAGGTAGAAGAGTTCATAGCAGCTATATCGACATTTAAAACGGTAGAGAAGGTTGCTGATGGTGATGCGGTCAATGGTATGCCAATGCTACTCGAAGGAGACGCAGCGGAGTGGTGGCGAGGCGTGAAGGATGGTGTTATGTCTTTTGAGGATGTGGTGCGTATGCTACGTGAGAGTTTTTCGCCTCCAAAACCAGCATGGCGTGTGTATGCTGAGATTTTTGAGTTCAGACAGCAGAAAAGTGAGGCAACAGACACATTCATAAGGAAGAAAAGAGCACTCTTCGCACGGCTAGAGCACACTCCAGTTGAGCGTGATCAAATCGATATCATATTTGGACTATTGCACCCGCAAGTTCGCGAGCGTGTATGCAGGGAGAAAGTAAACACCTTTGAGGAGCTTTTAAGGGACGCACGTGAAGCTGAGCAGGTTCGGAATGAAAAGAACGCCACAGTCGACGGTGCTGCAAGCAATATTGGTGGTGGTTCTTTGCGCTGCAACTATTGCCGAAAGAGAGGTCATACTCGAGAGAATTGTTTTAAGAAGCAGGAGGCTGAAGCAAAAGAAGCACAGGCCAATGCACCAGTGGTGTTAGCCAAAGCTAAGGTGTCTTGCTATGGTTGTAATACGCCTGGTTTCATACGCGCAAACTGCCCAAATTGCAGGAAGACATCGAGCGAAAACAATCGCGTCCATTTTAACTCACTTGCTTTGAAGAAAATTGAATATGACAGTCCAGTTGCAAATGTCCAGCTTTTTGGAGTTCCTGGTCAAGCTTTTTTCGATACTGGGGCTCGCATAAGCGTTGCAAGTCAAAATTTGAAACAGATAATGGACATAAACAAGTGCAAGTATGAAAATATTTTGTATGAAATAACGCTGGCAGATGGTAGCAAAACTAATCGAAATTGTTTGACAACGATTTGCAAAATTGTCATCGGTGGCAGGTGCTTAAATATACAATTCATCATTTTGCCTCATGCCGTCGGTATTCGCACATTAATAGGGACCGATTTCATGCAACAAGCAGGTATAGTTTTAAACATGGGACAGCAGTTCTGGTATTTTGAGACCAGCCAAGATCAGCACTTTGATTTCGCGGAGTCACTGCCCCTAGAGCTCAATGTTTTAGAATCCATTGTTGTCAATAAACGTAAACCAGAGGAGTATGTTGAAAATATACCAAAACACCAAAAGCCTATTGCCACTCCAAATTTATCTGATTTTGAATATTTTGGACCAGAATACATCAAGAAGAGTGACTATTCACCACACTCAATCCAAGCTATTTTCCGAGATGCCATTCCAAAGGATGCAGTCACACCTGATCGAAACCGAAATTTGTTTACTGGCGTCATGTATAATCCCAGAATCCAAGAAGAGCCTATTTTTACGAAACTTTGTTCCATTGAGTTTAAAATTTTGAAAAACACCGATGCAACTCAACTTACATTCACACAAAAGCAGCAACTAGATGAGGTTCTGCAGAAGCACAATGAAGTTTTTGGACCAATAGATGAGCCCACACCATACGCAGAGCATCGCATCAACACGGGTGAGCATGAACCTATTTTTTCGCCACCATATCGTATGTCCCACGCAAAAACTAAAGAGCTGAAAGAAGAGGTAGAAGTGTTGCTAGAAAATGGCATTATCCAAGAAAGTGAGTCTGCTTGGACGTCGCCAGTGGTGATGGTACCCAAAAAGATGGCGGTGTTAGAGTCTGTATCGATTACAGAAAATTGAATGCTGCAACTATTCCAGACAAATATCCATTGCTGAGAATTTACGACTTGCTGCATGCTGCCAAAGTGACAAAATTTATGTCAACACTAGATTTGCAATCCGGATACTATCAAATAAAAGTTCATGAGAAAGATTACGACAAAACTTGTTTTATTACCCCATTTGGGACTTATAGTTTTCAAAGGATGCCGTTTGGTCTAAGAAACGCACCTGCGACTTTCCAGCGCCTTATGGACAGGTTTAAGTCTACAATTCCTAAGGTAAATATCTTAGCGTATTTAGACGATCTTATTGTTTGTTCGCCATCATTTGAAGATCACTTGAACGATTTAGACTTAGTTCTTGAAAAGTTAGTTTGGTTCAAGCTAAGAGCAAACAGCACAAAATGTCATTTTTGTTGCCCTCACGTAAAGTATCTAGGACATATACTCACACCTAAAGGTATATGTGTTGACCCAGAGAAGACGTTGGCTATAAGTGAATGAAAAGAGCCAAAGAACGTAAATGAAGTCATTTCATTTATACAAACATGCTCCTGGTACCGACGATTCATTGAAGGTTATTCCAAAATTGGGAAACCTTTAACAGATTTAACAAAGAAGAATGCTGAATGGCGGTGGGGAGAAGAGCAACAAGTCGCATTCAATACCCTTAAGGAGAAGCTTGTCTTCTCTTTTTGGACCACTCCCACTTACTGAAGACGGTTATCAATGGATATTCATAGTTGAGGATGTAGCTAGCAGATGGACGGAGATTTTCCCAATGAAGGAAGCGACAGCGGAAATGTGCGCAAAACTGCTTATCGGTGAAATATTTCTACGGTTTGGAATACCTAGGCGCCTCAAATCAGATAACGGCGTTCAATTCGTATCAGCGATTATGCAAAAGGTTGCATACTGTTTTGGAATTGAGCAGCAGTTCACGCCAGTCTACCATCCTGAAGCTAACCCAGTAGAGCGCCGAAATCGAGACCTGAAGGCACAATTAGCTATATTAGTGCAACAAGACCATACCATTTGGCACAAAAACTTGGCAGCCATACGCTTTGCCATGAATACAGCAAAATGCCAGACCACAGGTTTTACACCATCCTACCTTACCTTCGGAAGAGAGTTACGAACTCTTGATGACATCCAGCATGACGTTAGAGATATCGTCGAGAGGGAAACATTCATTCCGCAAATCACACCGTTTTTGAAAGAGCTAGCGAACTCATTTTTGATGGCCCGAGAAAATGAGCAGAAGACAGAAACAACCAGACTTCGACATTGGAACAAAGGTATTGGTAACAACACACGTGCTAAGTCAAGGAGCCAAAGGCGTTACAGCAAAATTCGTGCCCAAAAGAGATGGACCGTATGTCATCACTAATAAAATTGGGTCAACAATTTACGAAATTTCATCACCGAACGATTTAAATACACCGTTAGGATCGTATCATGCGTCCGCCCTTAGTTTGTAAAGAGGTTCAAACACAAATGAAATGCCTGCACCAGTTCACCCTATCAGGAAGCGGGGACGACCAAAGAAGAACAGCAGTTGATGTCTTGTCGTGCGCTCGGAAGGACGATATACGCACGCCAAAGGGGGAGTCTGTAGCGAGCCAATGTTCCTTATTATATTTACATTACACATATTAGCCATCTACATGTCATTAATATTCATTTACTCCGCCATCTATGTTTGAAGGTGCTTAATAGCTATTTTGCATTTCTGTATCTATTTTAATTTTTCTAACAAGCGCAGCCAACTTTGATTGTAACATAAGCGTATAAAAGAGAGAACAACCGAGAAGCTCGCATCATTTGTTGTGCAGCAGCTCGGGTAAGAACACTTAAATTTAACCTTTCTCCTTTAACTGACTGATGATTTTTGACGAGCGAAAGCTAGTCATTTTCATCTGTCACACCCTTTACAGTTTCCTTGCACGCGCTGACTTTTGTCTACTGATGAGTAAAAACTGGTCGTTTTCATGTGTCAGAGCATTCCTTGTTTGGTGCGATAAGTTAGATAGCGATGGCTGGTCACTTGTTTAACCAAACTCCTAATGTTCTTTAATAATATTATTTCATAAACAACTGCTATTCGTTTGCTACTTTCTCTCTCTTTTATTCGCAGGATCTACACAATTTTATTTTTCATAAATCAGCTAACCTCAATCACATTTTCGAAACTTTATAAACAAAATTTGAGCTTTATAAACACAATAAATAAAACTTGATGAGTATTTAACTTGTTATGGTTTTACAACTGGCGCCCAACTAGAGGCTCGAAATTGTGCAACCTGGAGCTAAGAAGCGCAACAAATCGTTCCAAAAGCGTAAAAACAACAACAACAACTTGTTCACCAGCGACAGGTTTTCCATTGGACAGTGCGGCGGAATCTGTGTGTCCAACAGCGAATTGTGTTCCATTGAACAACACAACATTAACAGCGTGTCCAACAGCGAAAAGTGTGCAATTGAACAGTTCAACAACAACAGCAAATCGTTCAAAAAGCGTAAAAACAACAACTTGTTCAACAGCGACAGGGTTTCCATTGGACAGTACGGTGGAATCTGTGTGTCCAACAGCGAATTGTCTTCCATTGAACAACACAACATTAACAGCGTGTCCAACAGCGAAAAGTGTGCAATTGAACAGTTCAACAACAACAGCAAATCGTTCAAAAAGCGTAAAAACAACAACTTGTTCAACAGCGACAGGGTTTCCATTGGACAGTACGGTGGAATCTGTGTGTCTAACAGCGAATTGTCTTCCATTGAACAACACAACATTAACAGCGTTTCCAACAGCGAATTGTGTTCCATTGAACAACACAGCATTAGCAGTGTGTTTAACAGCGACAAATCTATTGGACAGTACGGTGGCACCAACGTGCTCATCATTAAACATAAATCCAACAGTGATAAGTCCATTGGAAAGTACATCAAAAGCGATTAAGATGACAACTTTAACAGTAGAGCAGTTTAAACAACTTATGGAAGCAGTGTGCGCTTGCAATGTTAAGCAAGGCTCATTCAGCGCATGCACAGCTCGATACAAAGGCGAGCGCGATCCAGCGAAGGTAGAAGAGTTCATAGCAGCTATATCGACATTTAAAACGGTAGAGAAGGTTGCTGATGGTGATGCGGTCAATGGTATGCCAATGCTACTCGAAGGAGACGCAGCGGAGTGGTGGCGAGGCGTGAAGGATGGTGTTACGTCTTTTGAGGATGTGGTGCGTATGCTACGTGAGAGTTTTTCGCCTCCAAAACCAGCATGGCGTGTGTATGCTGAGATTTTTGAGTTCAGACAGCAGAAAAGTGAGGCAACAGACACATTCATAAGGAAGAAAAGAGCACTCTTCGCACGGCTAGAGCACACTCCAGTTGAGCGTGATCAAATCGATATCATATTTGGACTATTGCACCCGCAAGTTCGCGAGCGTGTATGCAGGGAGAAAGTAAACACCTTTGAGGAGCTTTTAAGGGACGCACGTGAAGCTGAGCAGGTTCGGAATGAAAAGAACGCCACAGTCAACGGTGCTGCAAGCAATATTGGTGGTGGTTCTTTGCGCTGCAACTATTGCCGAAAGAGAGGTCATACTCGAGAGAATTGTTTTAAGAAGCAGGAGGCTGAAGCAAAAGAAGCACAGGCCAATGCACCAGTGGTGTTAGCCAAAGCTAAGGTGTCTTGCTATGGTTGTAATACGCCTGGTTTCATACGCGCAAACTGCCCAAATTGCAGGAAGACATCGAGCGAAAACAATCGCGTCCATTTTAACTCACTTGCTTTGAAGAAAATTGAATATGACAGTCCAGTTGCAAATGTCCAGCTTTTTGGAGTTCCTGGTCAAGCTTTTTTCGATACTGGGGCTCGCATAAGCGTTGCAAGTCAAAATTTGAAACAGATAATGGACATAAACAAGTGCAAGTATGAAAATATTTTGTATGAAATAACGCTGGCAGATGGTAGCAAAACTAATCGAAATTGTTTGACAACGATTTGCAAAATTGTCATCGGTGGCAGGTGCTTAAATATACAATTCATCATTTTGCCTCATGCCGTCGGTATTCGCACATTAATAGGGACCGATTTCATGCAACAAGCAGGTATAGTTTTAAACATGGGACAGCAGTTCTGGTATTTTGAGACCAGCCAAGATCAGCACTTTGATTTCGCGGAGTCACTGCCCCTAGAGCTCAATGTTTTAGAATCCATTGTTGTCAATAAACGTAAACCAGAGGAGTATGTTGAAAATATACCAAAACACCAAAAGCCTATTGCCACTCCAAATTTATCTGATTTTGAATATTTTGGACCAGAATACATCAAGAAGAGTGACTATTCACCACACTCAATCCAAGCTATTTTCCGAGATGCCATTCCAAAGGATGCAGTCACACCTGATCGAAACCGAAATTTGTTTACTGGCGTCATGTATAATCCCAGAATCCAAGAAGAGCCTATTTTTACGAAACTTTGTTCCATTGAGTTTAAAATTTTGAAAAACACCGATGCAACTCAACTTACATTCACACAAAAGCAGCAACTAGATGAGGTTCTGCAGAAGCACAATGAAGTTTTTGGACCAATAGATGAGCCCACACCATACGCAGAGCATCGCATCAACACGGGTGAGCATGAACCTATTTTTTCGCCACCATATCGTATGTCCCACGCAAAAACTAAAGAGCTGAAAGAAGAGGTAGAAGTGTTGCTAGAAAATGGCATTATCCAAGAAAGTGAGTCTGCTTGGACGTCGCCAGTGGTGATGGTACCCAAAAAGATGGCGGTGTTAGAGTCTGTATCGATTACAGAAAATTGAATGCTGCAACTATTCCAGACAAATATCCATTGCCGAGAATTTACGACTTGCTGCATGCTGCCAAAGTGACAAAATTTATGTCAACACTAGATTTGCAATCCGGATACTATCAAATAAAAGTTCATGAGAAAGATTACGACAAAACTTGTTTTATTACCCCATTTGGGACTTATAGTTTTCAAAGGATGCCGTTTGGTCTAAGAAACGCACCTGCGACTTTCCAGCGCCTTATGGACAGGTTTAAGTCTACAATTCCTAAGGTAAATATCTTAGCGTATTTAGACGATCTTATTGTTTGTTCGCCATCATTTGAAGATCACTTGAACGATTTAGACTTAGTTCTTGAAAAGTTAGTTTGGTTCAAGCTAAGAGCAAACAGCACAAAATGTCATTTTTGTTGCCCTCACGTAAAGTATCTAGGACATATACTCACACCTAAAGGTATATGTGTTGACCCAGAGAAGACGTTGGCTATAAGTGAACGAAAAGAGCCAAAGAACGTAAAGGAAGTCATTTCATTTATACAAACATGCTCCTGGTACCGACGATTCATTGAAGGTTATTCCAAAATTGGGAAACCTTTAACAGATTTAACAAAGAAGAATGCTGAATGGCGGTGGGGAGAAGAGCAACAAGTCGCATTCAATACCCTTAAGGAGAAGCCTGTTACGTCGCCGATATTGAAGCAAGCTGAAAACAACAAAGCATATTTGATAAAAACGGATGCTAGTGCTTATGCACTCGGAGCAGTTCTACTCCAGGGGGAGGGAGAACATGAACACCCAATAGAGTATGCAAGCCGTTTGCTCACGAAGGCGGAAATAAATTATTCTACCACGGAGCGTGAAGCTCTTGCTATCGTATGGGCCTGCTCAAAATTTCGCGGCTATATAGAAGGAGAAGACATCACTCTCATGACTGACCACCAGCCCTTGAAATGGTTGTTAACCATGAAGTCGCCATCAGGACGCCTTGCACGATGGGCGTTGCAACTCCAACAATACAACTTCAAAGTCGAGTATATGCCCGGTAAAACAAATTCTATGGCTGATATGCTATCAAGACCACTTATTGAGGATCCATCTACTGAGGAGTCGACACCACATCTTTTTGCAGTCCACATTGATTTTCCAAGAAAAAGTGTCTCAGAGCTACGCGACGAGCAGTTAAAAGATGATAAAATCAAAGAAATCATCTTGTCGTTAGAGTCTGAAGATGAAAACATTAATCGATGGATTAATAGGGGATACATCATGAATGATGGCATTTTATATTGTTACGATAACGAAGATTCAGAAGATGCTCAGTATGTTGTTCCGTATCAAGAAAGAGCAGGAATTCTCAAGAGCTATCACGATGATAGCGCAGCAGCTCACTACGGGGGGGAAAGAACAATTACTAGAATTGCCAAACGATACTTTTGGCCTGGTATGCGTGCGGATATACTTAAGCACGTGAAAACATGTATTGATTGTCAACGATATAAAGCTACGAATATGAAACCATATGGACTTCTCCAAACTACTAGCAGCAAGCAACGTTTTGAGGTTGTTGCGATTGATCTTTTTGGACCAATCCCACTTACTGAAGACGGTTATCAATGGATATTCATAGTTGAGGATGTAGCTAGCAGATGGACGGAGATTTTCCCAATGAAGGAAGCGACAGCGGAAATGTGCGCAAAACTGCTTATCGATGAAATATTTCTACGGTTTGGAATACCTAGGCGCCTCAAATCAGATAACGGCGTTCAATTCGTATCAGCGATTATGCAAAAGGTTGCATACTGTTTTGGAATTGAGCAGCAGTTCACGCCAGTCTACCATCCTGAAGCTAACCCAGTAGAGCGCCGAAATCGAGACCTGAAGGCACAATTAGCTATATTAGTGCAACAAGACCATACCATTTGGCACAAAAACTTGGCAGCCATACGCTTTGCCATGAATACAGCAAAATGCCAGACCACAGGTTTTACACCATCCTACCTTACCTTCGGAAGAGAGTTACGAACTCTTGATGACATCCAGCATGACGTTAGAGATATCGTCGAGAGGGAAACATTCATTCCGCAAATCACACCGTTTTTGAAAGAGCTAGCGAACTCATTTTTGATGGCCCGAGAAAATGAGCAGAATATGCAGGATAAAAATAAAGTTTACGCAGATCAAAGAAGACAGAAACAACCAGACTTCGACATTGGAACAAAGGTATTGGTAACAACACACGTGCTAAGTCAAGGAGCCAAAGGCGTTACAGCAAAATTCGTGCCCAAAAGAGATGGACCGTATGTCATCACTAATAAAATTGGGTCAACAATTTACGAAATTTCATCACCGAACGATTTAAATACACCGTTAGGATCGTATCATGCGTCCGCCCTTAGTTTGTAAAGAGGTTCAAACACAAATGAAATGCCTGCACCAGTTCACCCTATCAGGAAGCGGGGACGACCAAAGAAGAACAGCAGTTGATGTCTTGTCGTGCTCTCGGAAGGACGATATACGCACGCCAAAGGGGGAGTCTGTAGCGAGCCAATGTTCCTTATTATATTTACATTACACATATTAGCCATCTACATGTCATTAATATTCATTTACTCCGCCATCTATGTTTGAAGGTGCTTAATAGCTATTTTGCATTTCTGTATCTATTTTAATTTTTCTAACAAGCGCAGCCAACTTTGATTGTAACATAAGCGTATAAAAGAGAGAACAACCGAGAAGCTCGCATCATTTGTTGTGCAGCAGCTCGGGTAAGAACACTTAAATTTAACCTTTCTCCTTTAACTGACTGATGATTTTTGACGAGCGAAAGCTAGTCATTTTCATCTGTCACACCCTTTACAGTTTCCTTGCACGCGCTGACTTTTGTCTACTGATGAGTAAAAACTGGTCGTTTTCATGTGTCAGAGCATTCCTTGTTTGGTGCGATAAGTTAGATAGCGATGGCTGGTCACTTGTTTAACCAAACTCCTAATGTTCTTTAATAATATTATTTCATAAACAACTGCTATTCGTTTGCTACTTTCTCTCTCTTTTATTCGCAGGATCTACACAATTTCATTTTTCATAAATCAGCTAACCTCAATCACATTTTCGAAACTTTATAAACAAAATTTGAGCTTTATAAACACAATAAATAAAACTTGATGAGTATTTAACTTGTTATGGTTTTACAACTGGCGCCCAACTAGAGGCTCGAAATTGTGCAACCTGGAGCTAAGAAGCGCAACAAATCGTTCCAAAAGCGTAAAAACAACAACAACAACTTGTTCACCAGCGACAGGTTTTCCATTGGACAGTGCGGCGGAATCTGTGTGTCCAACAGCGAATTGTGTTCCATTGAACAACACAACATTAACAGCGTGTCCAACAGCGAAAAGTGTGCAATTGAACAGTTCAACAACAACAGCAAATCGTTCAAAAAGCGTAAAAACAACAACTTGTTCAACAGCGACAGGGTTTCCATTGGACAGTACGGTGGAATCTGTGTGTCCAACAGCGAATTGTCTTCCATTGAACAACACAACATTAACAGCGTGTCCAACAGCGAAAAGTGTGCAATTGAACAGTTCAACAACAACAGCAAATCGTTCAAAAAGCGTAAAAACAACAACTTGTTCAACAGCGACAGGGTTTCCATTGGACAGTACGGTGGAATCTGTGTGTCTAACAGCGAATTGTCTTCCATTGAACAACACAACATTAACAGCGTGTCCAACAGCGAATTGTGTTCCATTGAACAACACAGCATTAGCAGTGTGTTTAACAGCGACAAATCTATTGGACAGTACGGTGGCACCAACGTGCTCATCATTAAACATAAATCCAACAGTGATAAGTCCATTGGAAAGTACATCAAAAGCGGTTAAGATGACAACTTTAACAGTAGAGCAGTTTAAACAACTTATGGAAGCAGTGTGCGCTTGCAATGTTAAGCAAGGCTCATTCAGCGCATGCACAGCTCGATACAAAGGCGAGCGCGATCCAGCGAAGGTAGAAGAGTTCATAGCAGCTATATCGACATTTAAAACGGTAGAGAAGGTTGCTGATGGTGATGCGGTCAATGGTATGCCAATGCTACTCGAAGGAGACGCAGCGGAGTGGTGGCGAGGCGTGAAGGATGGTGTTATGTCTTTTGAGGATGTGGTGCGTATGCTACGTGAGAGTTTTTCGCCTCCAAAACCAGCATGGCGTGTGTATGCTGAGATTTTTGAGTTCAGACAGCAGAAAAGTGAGGCAACAGACACATTCATAAGGAAGAAAAGAGCACTCTTCGCACGGCTAGAGCACACTCCAGTTGAGCGTGATCAAATCGATATCATATTTGGACTATTGCACCCGCAAGTTCGCGAGCGTGTATGCAGGGAGAAAGTAAACACCTTTGAGGAGCTTTTAAGGGACGCACGTGAAGCTGAGCAGGTTCGGAATGAAAAGAACGCCACAGTCGACGGTGCTGCAAGCAATATTGGTGGTGGTTCTTTGCGCTGCAACTATTGCCGAAAGAGAGGTCATACTCGAGAGAATTGTTTTAAGAAGCAAGAGGCTGAAGCAAAAGAAGCACAGGCCAATGCACCAGTGGTGTTAGCCAAAGCTAAGGTGTCTTGCTATGGTTGTAATACGCCTGGTTTCATACGCGCAAACTGCCCAAATTGCAGGAAGACATCGAGCGAAAACAATCGCGTCCATTTTAACTCACTTGCTTTGAAGAAAATTGAATATGACAGTCCAGTTGCAAATGTCCAGCTTTTTGGAGTTCCTGGTCAAGCTTTTTTCGATACTGGGGCTCGCATAAGCGTTGCAAGTCAAAATTTGAAACAGATAATGGACATAAACAAGTGCAAGTATGAAAATATTTTGTATGAAATAACGCTGGCAGATGGTAGCAAAACTAATCGAAATTGTTTGACAACGATTTGCAAAATTGTCATCGGTGGCAGGTGCTTAAATATGCAATTCATCATTTTGCCTCATGCCGTCGGTATTCGCACATTAATAGGGACCGATTTCATGCAACAAGCAGGTATAGTTTTAAACATGGGACAGCAGTTCTGGTATTTTGAGACCAGCCAAGATCAGCACTTTGATTTCGCGGAGTCACTGCCCCTAGAGCTCAATGTTTTAGAATCCATTGTTGTCAATAAACGTAAACCAGAGGAGTATGTTGAAAATATACCAAAACACCAAAAGCCTATTGCCACTCCAAATTTATCTGATTTTGAATATTTTGGACCAGAATACATCAAGAAGAGTGACTATTCACCACACTCAATCCAAGCTATTTTCCGAGATGCCATTCCAAAGGATGCAGTCACACCTGATCGAAACCGAAATTTGTTTACTGGCGTCATGTATAATCCCAGAATCCAAGAAGAGCCTATTTTTACGAAACTTTGTTCCATTGAGTTTAAAATTTTGAAAAACACCGATGCAACTCAACTTACATTCACACAAAAGCAGCAACTAGATGAGGTTCTGCAGAAGCACAATGAAGTTTTTGGACCAATAGATGAGCCCACACCATACGCAGAGCATCGCATCAACACGGGTGAGCATGAACCTATTTTTTCGCCACCATATCGTATGTCCCACGCAAAAACTAAAGAGCTGAAAGAAGAGGTAGAAGTGTTGCTAGAAAATGGCATTATCCAAGAAAGTGAGTCTGCTTGGACGTCGCCAGTGGTGATGGTACCCAAAAAGATGGCGGTGTTAGAGTCTGTATCGATTACAGAAAATTGAATGCTGCAACTATTCCAGACAAATATCCATTGCCGAGAATTTACGACTTGCTGCATGCTGCCAAAGTGACAAAATTTATGTCAACACTAGATTTGCAATCCGGATACTATCAAATAAAAGTTCATGAGAAAGATTACGACAAAACTTGTTTTATTACCCCATTTGGGACTTATAGTTTTCAAAGGATGCCGTTTGGTCTAAGAAACGCACCTGCGACTTTCCAGCGCCTTATGGACAGGTTTAAGTCTACAATTCCTAAGGTAAATATCTTAGCGTATTTAGACGATCTTATTGTTTGTTCGCCATCATTTGAAGATCACTTGAACGATTTAGACTTAGTTCTTGAAAAGTTAGTTTGGTTCAAGCTAAGAGCAAACAGCACAAAATGTCATTTTTGTTGCCCTCACGTAAAGTATCTAGGACATATACTCACACCTAAAGGTATATGTGTTGACCCAGAGAAGACGTTGGCTATAAGTGAATGAAAAGAGCCAAAGAACGTAAAGGAAGTCATTTCATTTATACAAACATGCTCCTGGTACCGACGATTCATTGAAGGTTATTCCAAAATTGGGAAACCTTTAACAGATTTAACAAAGAAGAATGCTGAATGGCGGTGGGGAGAAGAGCAACAAGTCGCATTCAATACCCTTAAGGAGAAGCCTGTTACGTCGCCGATATTGAAGCAAGCTGAAAACAACAAAGCATATTTGATAAAAACGGATGCTAGTGCTTATGCACTCGGAGCAGTTCTACTCCAGGGGGAGGGAGAACATGAACACCCAATAGAGTATGCAAGCCGTTTGCTCACGAAGGCGGAAATAAATTATTCTACCACGGAGCGTGAAGCTCTTGCTATCGTATGGGCCTGCTCAAAATTTCGCGGCTATATAGAAGGAGAAGACATCACTCTCATGACTGACCACCAGCCCTTGAAATGGTTGTTAACCATGAAGTCGCCATCAGGACGCCTTGCACGATGGGCGTTGCAACTCCAACAATACAACTTCAAAGTCGAGTATATGCCCGGTAAAACAAATTCTATGGCTGATATGCTATCAAGACCACTTATTGAGGATCCATCTACTGAGGAGTCGACACCACATCTTTTTGCAGTCCACATTGATTTTCCAAGAAAAAGTGTCTCAGAGCTACGCGACGAGCAGTTAAAAGATGATAAAATCAAAGAAATCATCTTGTCGTTAGAGTCTGAAGATGAAAACATTAATCGATGGATTAATAGGGGATACATCATGAATGATGGCATTTTATATTGTTACGATAACGAAGATTCAGAAGATGCTCAGTATGTTGTTCCGTATCAAGAAAGAGCAGGAATTCTCAAGAGCTATCACGATGATAGCGCAGCAGCTCACTACGGGGGGGAAAGAACAATTACTAGAATTGCCAAACGATACTTTTGGCCTGGTATGCGTGCGGATATACTTAAGCACGTGAAAACATGTATTGATTGTCAACGATATAAAGCCACGAATATGAAACCATATGGACTTCTCCAAACTACTAGCAGCAAGCAACGTTTTGAGGTTGTTGCGATTGATCTTTTTGGACCAATCCCACTTACTGAAGACGGTTATCAATGGATATTCATAGTTGAGGATGTAGCTAGCAGATGGACGGAGATTTTCCCAATGAAGGAAGCGACAGCGGAAATGTGCGCAAAACTGCTTATCGATGAAATATTTCTACGGTTTGGAATACCTAGGCGCCTCAAATCAGATAACGGCGTTCAATTCGTATCAGCGATTATGCAAAAGGTTGCATACTGTTTTGGAATTGAGCAGCAGTTCACGCCAGTCTACCATCCTGAAGCTAACCCAGTAGAGCGCCGAAATCGAGACCTGAAGGCACAATTAGCTATATTAGTGCAACAAGACCATACCATTTGGCACAAAAACTTGGCAGCCATACGCTTTGCCATGAATACAGCAAAATGCCAGACCACAGGTTTTACACCATCCTACCTTACCTTCGGAAGAGAGTTACGAACTCTTGATGACATCCAGCATGACGTTAGAGATATCGTCGAGAGGGAAACATTCATTCCGCAAATCACACCGTTTTTGAAAGAGCTAGCGAACTCATTTTTGATGGCCCGAGAAAATGAGCAGAATATGCAGGATAAAAATAAAGTTTACGCAGATCAAAGAAGACAGAAACAACCAGACTTCGACATTGGAACAAAGGTATTGGTAACAACACACGTGCTAAGTCAAGGAGCCAAAGGCGTTACAGCAAAATTCGTGCCCAAAAGAGATGCACCGTATGTCATCACGAACAATTTACGAAATTTCATCACCGAACGATTTAAATACACAGTTAGGTGACCGTGGTATGCAGGTTAAGTGTGTGGCCTAGCATGTTTGGAGCCCGGGTTCGATCCCCAGCCGCGGCGAAAGGTTTTTTTCAATAAAAAAAAAAATTTTTCTGATCGGTCACCACCTCTCTGCAGACAATGACAAACCTCAGAGAGTTAATAATGCCATGTAAAGCTTCTTGAGGAACATGAAGTTTAGCGGTTCGGAGTCGGCATAAAACATGTAGGTCCAGTTCTCGGTCAATTGTGTGCAAATATTTAATAACACATACAACACAATTGATCATAAGAAGCTCGGTCAAAGTTCTTTCAAGGGCTGAAATGGCCAATTTGTTTTTTGTTTTTTTTTTAGGATCGTATCATGCGTCCGCCCTTAGTTTGTACAGAGGTTTAAACACAAATGAAATGCCTGCACCAGTTCACCCTATCAGGAAGCTGGGACGACCAAAGAAGAACAGCAGTTTATGTCTTGTCGTGCTCTCGGAAGGACGATATACGCACGCCAAAGGGGGAGTCTGTAGCGAGCCAATGTTCCTTATTATATTTACATTACACATATTAGCCATCTACATGTCATTAATATTCATTTACTGCGCCATCTATGTTTGAAGGTGCTTAATAGCTATTTTGCATTTCTGTATCTATTTTAATTTTTCTAACAAGCGCAGCCAACTTTGATTGTAACATAAGCGTATAAAAGAGAGAACAGCCGAGAAGCTCGCATCATTTGTTGTGCAGCAGCTCGGGTAAGAACACTTAAATTTAACCTTTCTCCTTTAACTGACTGATGATTTTTGATGAGCGAAAGCTAGTCGTTTTCATCTGTCACACCCTTTACAGTTTCCTTGCACGCGCTGACTTTTGTCTACTGATGAGTAAAAACTGGTCGTTTTCATGTGTCAGAGCATTCCTTGTTTGGTGCGATAAGTTAGATAGCGATGGCTGGTCACTTGTTTAACCAAACTCCTAATGTTCTTTAATAATATTATTTCATAAACAACTGCTATTCGTTTGCTACTTTCTCTCTCTTTTATTCGCAGGATCTACACAATTTCATTTTTCATAAATCAGCTAACCTCAATCACATTTTCGAAACTTTATAAACAAAATTTGAGCTTTATAAACACAATAAATAAAACTTGATGAGTATTTAACTTGTTATGGTTTTACAATACTTATTAAATTTTTGAAAAGGTGACGAATGGGATCAATTGATTCCATACTTCACATTTGCTTACAGTACTACACCTCATGATGAAATTACACGCTACTTGAACTCATTTTTGGCAGGTTAGCAATCTTTCCAAATGATAATTCAGTTAATTCAAAACATTATAACACAGATAACTATGCGCACGAGCTAAAAGCAAGATTAGCATTTTCATTAAAATAGGCTGAAAAATTAATAAAAATATCAAAAGAAAAGCGAATAAGAAATAGTGAAAATTTCAACCCGTTACATTTTAATATCGGAGATAATGTTATAATAAAATAGACGAATAGAAATGCAAATTAACACCTTATCATGGTCCATATAGAATAATCGATATAAATGGAGTAAATTCAATTATAGATGTAAATGGAAAAATTAAAGAATATCATAATAATTTATTAAAAAATGGATTTAATGAACTTAATAATCTATGCAAATGTTAACAAAAGTATTGCATATATAGTACACAATACTATTATTGAATTGAAATTACTAGTTGTAAGTAAATTTTAATCTCACATTTTATTTTTTGAATTGTATAATATAAAAAAATTTAAAAACAAATATTTTTATCTTATAATCAAATAATTTTTTTTTATAAGTAAAAATAAATAAATTTTGTTTAGAGTACCCTATAACCACCTGCACTATCACACTTATTATAAGCAAATCAATAGCTATTGTTTATACTCAAAGTAGTATAACACTTTTGTTTATATAAATTTAAAACTCTATTTATTTATTTTAAGTTATTATATATTTATTAATTTTAACTCAATTTGACTATCATCAAAATCCTGTTATTTTACTTTTTAAGGAGGTGCAAACCTCGAAATAAACTAATCAGAAACTAGGATTCATCTTCTGCCTTTAATTTCAAGCCTTAAGAGCAGAGAAGGGCACAAATTAAATTTCCTATCCCATGGGATTGGAAGCAAAATGCTGCTTGCACGACGTCGACACATGAACAGTGTATGCTACTTCGGGTGGCTTACGATCGTGTGCATTTTCAGAAACGAAGCATTGTGGCAAGGGAAAGGGGCATAGGCAAAACAAAAATAAACGTTGCTAGCAACAACGAAGCGCATCCGTCTTGGCACTGGTAGCCACAACAACACACGAACTGATGATCATTTGAAAGTTGACGAAAATGTGGTAGCTGCGGCAATGTAAACACGAAGTTACGTTCGTTTGAGAGTAAATGAGAGTGTGGGAGCCACTGCGTAAAATTTTAATGCAAACACATTTTAATGCGATTTGAGTCGGCTATCTATTATATGCTCAGTGGATTAAACACAGCCTTTTTGTGGCGTATTAACAATCTTGTTATACATTTCAGCTGAGCCGTCAAAATTATACATGACACATGATAATGGCCACATTCGGAAACTTACCTTTTTTGACCCTTCGGTTAGCAACCCATTCAGTGAAACTTAGGTGAGCGATGTTTTCAATGAATTAAAGTTGTACAATTGATAACATGTGAATTAACGGGATTTTCGAGCCAGTGAAAAAAATTTGAAATTTTTAGTCGATCAGTTAATAAAAAAATTTACATATTTTTATCTATCGAAATTTAATTTATCTTTTAATTAAAAAATTCAAATCTGATATTTATTCGCTCATAAATTTAAAAACATTTTTGAAATTATATTTTTATTATATATCGTTGAAAAAGCATTTAATTACCTTTCGCATAGCATGTCAATCTTTAGGATTCATTGTATATTGGCAAAGATATAGAAAATTTTTTGAACAGATTTTTTAACAAACAAAAAACTTTGAAAATTTAAATTTTATGTAATATAGTGTGAAATTAAATAAAAGATGTATATTTTTGTGTCAAACAAAAGGTCAAACTGTAACCTTTTAAAAAAAAAATATATTTTTAGTAAATTAATAACGAAAATTTTTTAGAAAATAACGGTTCTTTTTATTAAAAAATTAAATGACCTTTATCATTAAATGGCCTTTCAAATGACATATCAATCTTAAAGATCCATTAAGTAACGGCAAAGACATAGATGTTTGTTTGAACAGATCTTTTAACAAAATTTTAAAAAAAAATCGATAACTCGATAACTAATAGAGTTTTCGATTTTTTGTTCGGCAAATCATGTTTTTTGTTGTTCTCTACAAGAAAATATCATCAAATCGCGGCGCCCCGGAAATCGTAATCGTGCCGTACTTTTTCTTTCTAAATCTCCAATTAGCGGCATTGGGAAATTATCCCTTATAGTTTTCTTATTATAGCCTGTTTCAAAAGAGAAGAACATTTTCGCGCATGTTTGAGAATAAGAAAATAATTTTGAGAGCGTTCTACATTCTGATTGGTCGACATTAAAATTAAAATTTTATATTCTCTGAGCAGAAAAATAAATGAAAAAATATTAATGTATGTTCCTGACTTTTGTTGTTCATCGCAACTGCGCTGCGGAAGTACTGAATTTTATTTTTCGAAATCAACCAATCAAAATTTAAAAAATGGGAGCATCAAAAAAAATAATATGTTAGCCGAAATTTCACTTCACAATTTTTTCTTGAGAAAATAATTTATTTTTTATGTAATTTGTATTTCATTTCTCTCTCAAGATGCAGGTTGCTGCAAGCCGTCGGTGCAACACCTTACTTGTGCGATCATTTGTTCTGAATATTTGCGCATTTAAATATATAGAAAAATAGTAAAAAACACTCAAAAAAGCATAAAGTTCAGCGAACAGTACAAAAAGAGCAAGAAATTACGCTCTAAAAAATTTTCTAGCTTTCAAAATAATTTGTCACTGCGCATCGAAAAATGAAACTAAAAAATGTTCTTCTCTTTTGAAACGGGCTATACGTGGTCTATAGCCTTAACAAAGTCTTCCTTCACCATTTTTTTGCCTTATCAAAACAATAGCCGATGCATAAGGTGAATATACCCCTTTTAAAGCAAGACTTAAAAGCAAGTCTGTGAGTTTGTTGGCAATTCGCCTCACATCGAAAGTGACGGAAGGGTAGGAGTGCACTTGCGCTGTACCGTCAATTTGTTAATTCCTCTTGTTCTTTTCGCATATTTGGCAAAGCGCTTCATATTATTTTTGCATATCAGGGTGAATTTGTCGACCTGTAGCTCGTTTCTGCAACTTTTGCGACAAATAGTCACTTTTTCTGTCGTCACACTATTTCGTTCCAAAATACTCACTTTTACGAAAGCTAATGTTTCTGCATTAATAAGTGAGAAAATATTGCTCTGTGATGAGAAAGATACACAAGTGATAGGGAATATATAAAATTGAAACAACTGACATTTTTTTTTGTTTTGATCTTTTAAAAAATAAACAAAACAAATTTTTCATGTTTTGACACTTAGTGATGTTGATATTTATAAAACAAACCCTATTCATGCGTTGAGATCCGAGTATTCTTTTCATGCGGTTGCTTAATGCAGTGATACAAATTTTTATCATGGAAAAAATCTCATTAATAAAATATTTAAGTTTGTATATTCAATAATTTAAACATTGTAATACTTATAATATTGTGTTTATTATATATTTATAGTATAAATGAAAAATTTAAGTTGATATCTTGTACCGGGTAGAAGTATTAGTAACCACTTCATTGAAATCGAAAGTTGCACTATCAACCAAAAATTGTTCTCACCTAATAAAAACATAGTGACAACTTCAGCCGACTCGAGTCGCATATTTTAGTTTACAGAAACACTTTGGCTATCGAATTCCTACGAAAATAGAATTGAAACAAGCGAGACGAGTCACCGACTTTTCTCATTTTATTACAGAGATGGTGCAAGTGAAAATGACGTCATTATGGCGTCAAAGTGAGAAAATATTGTGAGAACTGCGGTGACAAAAGTTGCAGAAACGAGCTACTGCAGCTATAAATTTATGATATATCATTTATGCAAAGCATTATTTTTGGTATTGTTATTATTTTATATTTAACAATTCATTATTTGTTGCAAGCCACAACAATTTGCTTCTATTTGCTGTTTTTATTCCATAGAAAGCAAACAAAAAGGAAATAAACTTGAATTCAAGTCTTGAACAATCTAAAAGAATTCGTCTAGTCCAAAAGAAACCGTACAAAAACTTGCTTTCAAGTCTTGATCAAAGTAAAAGGGGTCTCACAATGAGTGCATTCAGCGGAAAATTTTCTGCTGCTCCACAACTTTTGGGCTGAATGGTATGTAGCATAAACCGCTCACACAACATGTTCCCTGAGCGGTCGCCATCTTAGGTACCGAAAATAGTTTATGCTTCCTTGGTTGAGTGGTTTACGCTCACTTCATTTTGACAGATGAACAATTAGTTTATTGGAAATTTGACATTTCACAAAAAAAACCATTCAGCAGAAAGTATCACTTTATGTTGCCTGAGCGCTTATTCGGATTGAATGCACTCAATAAAAACATTTTTAAATTAAAAAATTGGAATAAAGTTGGAAGTTCATTCGATGCATTTTCGTTTTTCATCCGTTTACTCGCTGGCGTTATAAAATAGAAGTATGTGAAAGCTTATGGGAGCGAGTTCAATGGTTGTAAACGTTACGCTGGCAAAACGCTAGTTACGCAAGAAAAATGAAAATATTTCAAATTCTTGCGTCAATTGCGTTTTTTGACAGCTCGTTACTTATAACGAAAAGCGAGAAGAAAGTGAAGTAACGAGTCAGAAGCAATTACTTTCAGGGAAGGAATTACTTTCTTAAATTCCCTACATAGATCTTAAAAATTTTAAATGTCTTAGATTTTTTTGTTGATAATTTGTTAATAGGACGTGTTTAATACTTAGAATTTAATGCCCGTATTCACCAACCTCGATTTAGTACTCGCTTTATTTCAGCAGGCGTTTTAGTTTACTATTTTTTTTGTATTCACCAAGCAATCTGAATTTTTTTGTTTCGAACTTATCTTCGAATTTTTTTGACAGCTAAACGTTTTTCTTTAAATAAGTTTATTTTTATAACTGCGGCATAATTTAAAC
The DNA here is from genome assembly GCA_958299015.1 of Tetanocera ferruginea. Taxonomy (NCBI): domain Eukaryota; kingdom Metazoa; phylum Arthropoda; class Insecta; order Diptera; family Sciomyzidae; genus Tetanocera; species Tetanocera ferruginea. Next base: position 87,685,376 of record OY282643.1, read on the forward strand.
AAAAAAGACTGATTTTAGATAAATAGCTCGACTATTTACCAATTTTAGTGAATTTTCACCTGTAACTACGCCGTTTTTAATAGCAGTAAGTACATTTTAGTCTGCCACCTGAAGCGCTTTGCAATTCACAAAAAAAAAAAGTCAAGTCTACTTTCGAGTGTTGTTCTGTTTTTAGGTTAGAATCGACTGCTGTTTTATAGAGAAGTCAACAGTTGCCTAAAAGTGATGGAAGACATAAAAAGAAAAAATCTTAAAGATTCTGAAAGAAGGAAAGTTATTGAAATTGTGGTGAAATTTAAAGACATCATTGAAAATAAAAGAACTGATGCGGTATCTCTAGAGCAAAAAAGGAAGACATGGGAGAATATAAGGAGGAATTCAATGCCACACACACCAGCCATGTTCGCACTATGAAGCAGCTTCAAAATGTGTACAGAAATTCCAAACTTGAACTGAAAAAGGGCTTAGCAAATGAGAGGGCCGAACGTTTTAAAACAGGAGGTGGATCCGCTTTTATTGGTGTAGAGGAAACCCCTCTATTGGCTGTTGTTACAGAGCAGACATTCGCCCTTGAAAACGAGTTTGACAGCAGCCACACTTTATTCGAAATGGTAGAAAACTCAGATGTAAGTAAACACTATCACTTCCTGTGACATGGTTTAAATATGTTTATGCACTGTTTAATTTAGGAGATGGAAGTTGCTTGTAGCTCAAGCCAATTTCTAACGTCAGCATCGAGTCGCAGTTCTGCCCAAGCTACAACTGCAATAGCCAGGCCAAGAAGAAATGCTGCAGCTACAAGAAATCGAGAAGATGTTGCTGAGCTCTTAGCATTAAAAAAACAAAAGCTGGAGTCAACAATTGAAAAAAATAGAGCAAAGACCGAGTACTATAGAAAAAGAATTGATCTTCTGTCTACATTAAACAAATAATGGTTCTGGTTTCTAACCGTTCTTGGATTTCCTTTAAAATTGTTCTTAGCCTTATCTCTGTTGAAACTCATTAGTCATTGACTAACTTTAAGCTTTATTTAAATTTAATAAATAATGAAAATATACAAACCGCAAAGTTTTTAAATTATTTTTTAGCAAAATTTTAGTCAGTTTGTATTAAGTCAGCTATTACTACACTATTTATTCAACTACTTAATAAAATGTTCTAAAGGGATATTCAATTTCTATGAAATCTTATCTTACTAATATAAGAAGATAAAAAACATCTCAGTGTTATTTAAAAGAAACTATTTATGTATTGTTGACGGCGGTAATAGCTAGATGTATGTGTCCCTGCAGAAGAGTTCGGTAGCTCTGGTAAGATTTGCGGTACGTCTTCATCCGGAGGTGGTACAGGTCGATCACGTAGCCAATTGTGAAGGACTGATACTGCAACTATAATAACAACCGCAGTTTTGAGTTTGCAACGCATCTCTTTAAATAAAAATATTGTATTTACTGTATAGGAAAATCATATATATATTTTTTTAACTTGTTCCCACAACTGGAAATCTTCGTTTCCACACCCCTATTGTCCTCTCTACGATATTGCGAGTTTTTATTAAAGCAGTCTGGTAACGTTTTTCAGATTCAGATTGTGGGTTTGTTAATGGAGTCAGCAAATTATTTTTACAAGAATAACCAGAGTCGCCAAGCATCAGACAATTCCCAAATTCCCCATTTTCACAGCGTATTTTTAACTGTGAGAAGTTAAAAATGCTTTGATCATGATTACTGCCTGGCCACCTGAGATTAAAGGAATTGATATAGATATACACATATACTCATGAAATAAGCCCTCGCTACTATATCCACAATTTTCATTTTGGCATCGCAGACTATTTGGGTGTTAATGGAAAAGTAACCCTTTCTATTTCTAAATAGCTCCCCATTTGGACCACCAGGAGACTGTATGGGGACATGAGTTCCTATTTCAGATAAGAAGAGATATATTATTTTCTATGTCAGTTTCTGTAGCTTTATTATTTAACCATCAATAACACCAATCAGATTTGGCATCCTTGCAATATTATAAAACTGAAGATTAGTTGTAGCGATTTCCTCGGGAGAAGAAGCTATAGAAATCTCTGTGCTCGCAAGAGAAGCAATTGCCTTTGAAACGTCCAGTATAACTCTGCAAACAGTTGGCTGCGATACACTGAATGCGTCAGCCAAAAGAACTTGCAACGCTCCTGTAGCATAATAACGTAGCGTCAATAGAATTTGTTGTTCCACAGTTAGAGGGTTATTCATATGGTCTAAGAACGAAATGGTATCTTTTATACGATCCACAAGAGCGGCTACCATTGTGCGTGGTAGCCTGAATCGCCTTTCAAATTCTTCTTCATTTAAGTGATTCCAGGAGGCCCTCTTATATTGGAATGCCGGTCGGTTATAGCCTCGCTCATCATCCTCGCTGCTGCTTTCTTCGCTGGAACTACTTGAGCTACTACTTCTTTCTAGCAAATTGATTCCATTTATTATAAATTGCGACATTGTAAACAAAATTTTTGTATTCTTAAAAACGCAACAAACTGACGTTAGACAGAAAAAAATAATTAATTTAAACTGTTTTCGAAACAGCTGTTTCAAATTATGACAGATATTTCAGCTCTAGCTGAAGTTTAGCTTGAATGAATTTATTAATATTGGTGAATATCAAAAAGCCGAAAATAGCATGCTAAACAAATAAGTAAGGTTGGTGAATACGGGCCTAAATTTTGATGATTATAAATGAAAACATTTTGAGTATTTTTTGATAAAAATTTTAAAAATTATTACAAAATATGACGCTAAGAACATACAAACTGTTTTATAATGCTGCAGCCCTTGCTTACTCTGAACGTAAAACGCAGTGATTGAACTCTAGCATTGATGCTATCATCATCATCATCATCATCATCATCATCATCATCATCATCATCATCATCATCATCTTCATCATCATCATCATCATCATCATCATCATCATCATCATCATCATCATCATCATCATCATCATCATCATCATCATAATCATCATCATCATCATCATCATCATCATCATCATCATCATCATCATCATCATCATCATCATCATCATCATTGCTCCAGCGAGCTAACAGACGGAAAACGCAACTGCTTCTAACGAACTTCCAGCTTAAGTAACGAGCTGTCAAAAAACGCAATTTACGCAAGAAAAGTTAAAATATTTTCAACTTTCATGCGTAAAGCTGAAAGTACGATAACAGCGTTTGCATTTGCGTCCGTCTACTCGCTGGAGAAATTCACGCAAAAAAAAGAGTGACTCGTACAATCATTGCGTATGAAACAATAAAACTGTCATTAAAAATCAAATATGTTTTCTGAATAGCTGTCACTGAAATACGAATATTTTTAAGAAAACCAAGATATTTAAATACTTGGAATCTATAAGTGGTGATCAAGAAGAGGGGTTGATTTTGGACACCATTTTCACAGTAATTTGGGGTTTGCATTAAACAGTAGTGTTAATACAGTTGCCACACATTCACAATTTTTAACACACACTCACTCGCTCTTTCAACTGTCTGGTCAACTGTCTGAACTTTTTGAAGGCAGTTGCTAAGCAGTAGCTGGGACAGTAAATTACATATGCTATAAAGAAAAAAACGGAAAAGGGAAAAACGTAAAATAATTCATTAGAAATTGAAGATAAAAAGTAAAATATATTTTTAAAAATATTAGCAGCGCAAACAATTGCAATAATATAAGGAACACTGAATATTTAATATCAATAAATGTCAAATTTGTTCAATGTTTTATCTACTGTCTTGCCAATTGTCTGGACGCCTGCGTCATAGACCTAATTTCGAAGAATTTTCGACAACTAATACATATTCTTTGCTATCTTAACAGCACTGTCTAATGTACAGTACTGCTCTTCGTAACCGATGGAAACGAGACAGAAACACGTAAACCTAGACAGAAACACGTGTTTTTGGACTTTTAAACTTTATTGATGAGGCTTTCTGACTTGTATTTTTCCATTTTCAACACACAATATTATTTTGTTTTATATATGAAAAAAGTTAATTCAAGTTTGATGTTAATATTAAAACTCGTTGCTATTCGTTGCTATTCGTAACGAGTTCTGTATAGCGCAATTTACGCAAGAAAAGTAGACAATTTTTCAACTTTTCATGCGTAAATTGTGCTAACAAAACTTACGCACGTTAGCATTTGTTTAATACATTTGTTTTAAAATTGCGCCAGCGAATAGACGGACGCATATGCAAATGCAGTGAATGAACTTCCCACTTGACGAGCGCTTTGTCAGCGTAACGTTCACAACCCAAAAGTTTTCCCCATAAGTTTTCACATACTTCTATTTAATAATGCCAGCGAGTAAACGGATGCAAAACGCAAATGCATCAAATGAATTTCCAGCTACAACAACATCGAATGAATTTCCAGCTTAATACTACCCTCCTTATTGTACTATGACACCATGAATGAAAAATAAGGTAGGCTCATATTAATATGGCTGCTCAAATGTCTAGTTTTACTATTAACGTTTTACTATTACTATTTAGCTGCTATTAACGTCAAACGAAAAGGCAACAACAACAACAACTAGAGCAACTCAAATTCGAACAGCTGATTTTGACATCTAGCTCACTTCCTCTCCAATATGCGCCTACCTTGTTATTCAATCCATGATGTAAGGAAAGAAGGTGGTAGCGAGATTTTCCACAAACCATAAATTTCTTTCCTCCTGTCAAAAAAATGCGAGCGAAAGAGCGGATAGTTGATAAGTGTTACAGAATATTTTTTGTTTGCTGCAAGATAAACAAAGTGTTATTATTTAAATAGTTAATTACAATTGTGTAAATGAACTATAAATAATTTGTTCATACTATTATGCAGTGTTGTTGTAGTGTGTACCACTTATACGCAGTTTTCTCCGCCCATTCACATTGTTATTTAATGTTTGGAGCAGTTGGACCTTAAACGGGCGCTGGAAAGTTTCACAGACAAGAATCTTTAACCAGCATGCATACTTTCTTGCATTCCCATCCTGTCTTCTATAAGAGCATACGGAATGCACACCATATAATGCAAAATACCGCAACTGATGTAAGCCACCACAAAAGACCTGGTTATGGCAATGAGGTTAGGTCGAACGCACGATATATCGGTGAAGCAGCAGTCCGCTTATTGAAATGTTTTATAATTATGACTATTTATGATTAACGCACAGCGTTTCACATGTGTTTTTTTTATTGGTCACTATTCAATTTAATTAAATCATTAATAAAATAAACTTGCACGAATTTCACATACTTTATTTTGATTTAAATTCGCCATCAGCTGTTTTTGACAGGAACGGGGAAACAAATTTAATATATTGAGAGAGAATTGTCAAACTCGCTATCACCTTCTTTTTGCATCATGATTCTATCATGCTGGCTGTATTTGTTTATTCATTCTAGACGTTCGGAATGAATGAATCTCTGTTTATTTATTCATTCTGTACGTTCTGAAAGATCTTTTTCATATTTTTATGTTCATACGGAGCATGATATAAAAACCAGGTATTATAAAAAGCGACTGCGCTGCCAAGACGGAGGCATGATGTGTCAAATACAAGTAGTGTAATCATAAGAAGAAGTAAACAGGGACTTTTTGTCTTTGGTCTTGCACTTACTCGTTACATTTGCACTCAAAGAAAGGTATTTTTCTGTTGATTCACTTAAAAATTTTTCACATTTTATAAAAGGTAAACACTTATATTAAGGTAAACAGCAATATTTTCCAACTAGAGTAAACGTTCTGAAAGGTGTCAGAAAGAGATGCATCATCACACGTATACAAAAAAGCACGTTACCTTTTGCCTGACGCCTGAACAAACGTAACTACTAGTGTCCGACCGAATATTCGGTTTCGGTTTCGGCCAGTTTCGGCCCTTTTAATCAGTTTCGGCTATTCGGCATCAATATGGTTGAAACCGAAACCGAAACCGAATATTTGATTGGACACTACTAATTCGGTTCTTACATATATTTCAATGGTAGATGTGAGTTCGCTTTCATCAAAATTTTTAGTTAGAATTAGTAGTAGAACAAAAACGTGAAATTCAGTCATTTGATTGACCGTGTGGGTTGGGTCCAGCACAAAACGATAAATGTAGATTATTTTTTTTAGATTATAATATTAAGTTATTTAACTTTAAATACTAAAAAGTTCCTTAAAGTGATATTAAAATGATCTCTTTATTTATTATTTTACAGTTGAACATTAATATTCAAATGGTCTTATTCATAAAATTATCTTGAAATAGATTTAAAGTGCTCAATAGTCAAAAAGCTTTTTAGAGATAAAATGCTTTTTCAAATTTTGTTATTCATAAAAATATTGTTTCAGCTTATTTGTTAAAATAGGAACACTCTCAATTTGAAATGGGAACAGTGTCAAGAATGGTTCGTGAATTTGATAAATTCAATAATTTTTGATTATTTGTCACAATTTTATCAATACTTTGATATGCAAACAGTCAAAAAATTGTTTAATCTATGTTCTTCTGTGAAAAAATTGTCACTTATAATTTTTATTTTTAAAATTTTGAAATGTTTTGCCATGTTTCCATATTTTTTGAAACAGTTTGAAGTATTTTTGTGCTCACATTTGAGTACAAATTTTAAAAAGGCTTTATCAAGGGTTTATTGAAGGTTACTCATTTAAGAAGCCTTTATAAGAGATTTTTGTCGTTATTGGACGTTTATGAATACTGTTTTTGGGGTTTTATACCGTTTTATAAGAGGCTCGTAAATTTTTATGAATAAGGGCAAAAGAATATTTATCGAATGTATACGTTATTATAATATGTTTCAATTGTTATATTTTTGAAAGCTTTTAACAAAAAAATTAAAAAAATAATATGTTTTTTAAAACAATTTTCAAGTAGACATTCAGTTTCGGTTTCGGTTTCGGTTTCGGCCAAATATTACAAAAATGGCCGAAACTCGGTTTCGGTTTCGGCCAAAATTTTGGTTTCGGTCGGATACTAGTAACTACCTTTGTATGGAAAATTTTATATGGGGGTAACGCACTTTTTATTAGCGCTCGTGATAAATAACCAGTTATCTAACAGTTACCGTTCTGCCTGGGAAGTGTGTGATTAAAAAAATCACGCATGAGTGAAAAATCACTCTCTTCATTTCAGAAATCACACAGCCATCAAAAAATCACGAAAAGTGATTTATCACACGAAACTGGCATCTATGCCTACTATGGTAACTATCTTGTCGTCGGACGCTTGTTGCGCTCATTGTGCTTTACACATTGCACTACACGTTTTCCAGCATTATATATAATGTTTATGTCCTTACTTTTTAAAGGGTTGAATCAATTAGAAAGCATTTACTAGTTGGAAATGTAGAAGAAGATATATAATAGTTGAACATAATATATTGTGAAGTGAGTTGAAAATAAGTAATTAATTGTACGTGGTTCAATTTTTACTTCAGTATGAAAAGGAACCAGATAAAATGTTGGACTTAACAATCATAGGCGAATCATAAAATATGAGAAATGTATGATATGAAAGATACATTATGTTAATATTTCCTTTTCATTCTAAAAGCCGCTTTTTATATTTCTTAATACTTGATGGTGTTAAACTGTCAGGATTACAGAAATATTAAAAAAAAACTTATTAACCAAAAAGCAATCTGCTTGTGGTCTTATCGACCCAATATTTATCGACCAAGCATAAATTTGTTTGAATGGTTAATGGTGCCGTTGATGAAGTTAAGTAGAGCTTGAATTCGCGATACAGGGGATTTCCTTTAAAAAATTAGTATTAAGAACGGCATAATTGAGAATAATGAAAACGCAAAAGTTGTTGTTTTTTACATGTAATTATATGGACTTGGGGCTTCTAAGTTCGATTCTGAAAAAACTAAGAGTCACTCTCAAGTGGTTTAGAAGTTATAGGAATCAAAAGTTGAATGACCACACATTTGCCTGTTTTTCGATTTTTTAAAAAAAAAATTTAAGCAATATGGGTAGCAAGAGGTCACCATGACCTATTCAGTTAGGTATTAATTATAAAAATCCATTTTATTGCTAACTATCCGAACATGAAAAATTGTTATAAAAAATCGCGGCATAATTCTAGTTTGGGGCCCACGCCCCTTTTTATTTTTTTTTTTTGATTATATGTATTTGGCCCTCCTTAATCCAATGGTGCAAGAAAAAAAGCCGCTCTCTTCTGGTTTAGGAGATACAATTCATCAAAGTTTGAAAAATCGCTCATAAAAATCTGTGATTTCTCCAGTTTTTAAACGAATTTTCACTATTAAACAATCAATTTAATCGTAAAAACTTACCTAAAAAATAAAAAATTCTAAAACTGAAAAATTGTTACAAAAAATCGCGCGATTTTTTATAACAATTTTTCGCCTGTGGCGCTTTTTGCTCAAACACAACTATTCGTTCGTCTTTTTTTTTATTTTTACTGGTATTGTTTGACTTTTTGAGTGTATTATATATGAATAACTTGCTGCATAGGAAAACTGAAAAATTTTTATAAAAAATCGCGCGATTTTTTAAAAAAATTTTTCGCCTATTACTTATTAAACATACCTTTTCCTTCGACTTATATTATCAGTGAAGACTATGGAAAATTTTTATAAAAAAATTGGTAATTGTTTACAAAAATTTGTTGCCGCCATTGGCGCTAATTACTTTAAAACAACTTTTTTATCAATCATAATTGTATATAACACTTTGTAAAATTTTTATGAACATTTTATATACCTTTTATAACATTTTTAACTCCAAGGGGGTGTGGAGGGGTGGGGGGTGAATGGGAGGGGGGGTCGACCACAAAACCACCCCTTATAGGTGTACTAGTTTGCTTTGCTTCAAACTTAGGTTTGCTTGCACAAATAAGCATTCATATAGCATATTTCCATACAAAAACGACACTTATTTTAACTGAAATAACACACACTTTTTCTTGACAATAGCTGTGTTTTTTACTAAGAGAGTAGCCAAAAAACGACCACAAAGCCGCTTAAGAATGTATTTCAAAATTGGAAGCATTTTTTCAAACGTCAAAAAAAAAACAACAAAACAAATCTGACAAAACAACAGATTTTTGTCAAACAATCTCCAAATATTAGCAGGAACCAAGTTCCTGATGATTTATATTCTGAACTTTTTTTTATTTGGTTAAGCTTAATACAAGCAGTTTAAATACTTAAAACATAAACTTAAAAACTAAAATTTATAATTAACAGGGAGTATCTTAATTTACAATTGTATTATATCATGTACTGGAAGAATACATTAGAGAGGCGGATGAAGTGGTGTTGGAGAGTTAAGGAGGATATTTCGGAGTAGTGGTCTGCTCAGATGAAAATCGAATTCGTTGATCAAACTATTGGTTACCCGAAGCATTCTGGTTATGGGTTCACTGCTTCCATAGTCGGTGCGGTGAAAGTAAAGGTGGAAGAGAGACATAGACCTAAGGTTGCGTGGGTTGGTATTAAAAGATATTAATTGGAGTAATTCTGGACAGTTAATGGTTCTGCATACAAGTTGGTGAATGAAGAGAACATCGGCAACTTCCCTTCGCTTTGCAAGTGTTTGCATGTTAATCAACTTAAGACGGTTGGCATAAGGTGGTAGGTTGAAACTGTCAGAACCAGGAAGACCACGAAGAGCGAAACGAATGAATCGTCGTTGAACGGCTTCGATTCGCATTGAATGGGTGTTGTAGATGGGAGACCAAACCTGGCTGGCATATTCGAAGATGGGTCTAACAAAGGAAAGATAGAGAGATTTAGTGACGTAAGGATTGGAGAACTCTCTGGACCAGTGTTTCACGAAACCAAGTGCAGAGTTGGCTCTACTAATGATATCATAAATATGAGGCCTAAAGTTAAGTTCCTTGACACAAATAACACCTAAGTCGCGTAAAGAGTTTACAGAAGGAACGGGCTTGCCGAGAATGTAATACGTCCGCGGAGGAAGTTGGAGTCGCTTACGAGAATATGTTATAGCTTGACATTTGCTGACGTTGAGCTCCAGAAGATTTTTTTGACACCAAGTGGAAAAGCTGACCAGATCGTTTTGAAGATTGCGAGATTCATATCATCAGCATACACAGAAAGATTAGAATCATTGATGATACCATCAACATCAGCAATAGTTAAGACGAATAGCAAAGGACCAAGGTGACTGCCTTGTGGGACACCAGACGTAGCTGTGAAAGATTTTGAATTGGAAAATCTAAAGATGACATTATAACTGCGTTCTTCGAGATAAGATTTAATCCATGTTATAAACAGATGTGGAAAACCAAAGGCTTTGAGCTTAAGAAGGATGATAGTGTGTGAGATTTTGTCAAACGCTTAACTAAAGTCGGTGGAAACTGCATCAACTTCGTAACCATTTTCCAACGAGCATAAAGCGTTTGAAACAAATTCTGTGAGGTTGGTGGTAGTCGATCTACCTTTGAGGAAGCCATGTTGACTAGGGGGAAAGATAGATTTGCAATGGAAGAAGAGAATGTCGTAGATAATACTTTCAAAAATTTTAGGAGCACATGACAGTTTTGCAATAGGTCTGTAATTAGAAATATCATTTCTAGGTCCTTTTTTATGTAAAGGTATTATGTACGAGTTCTTCCATAACTTTGGAAAAACAGAGTTAGAAATAGAAAGTTGAAAGAGAGTCAAAAGGGGATGAGCCAAAAAGTTCGCGAATTTGTTGATGACAATAGCAGGCAACCCATCGGGTCCAGGAGAATAATCATCTTTAAGATTATGTAACTTTGCTAAGACATCAGCTAATGTTATATCAACAGAAATCAGTGACGTTTGAGCACAGTTCCTTAATGAAGAAAAGTATTCATAGTCTAGTTCATCGTTATGACTTGTGAATGACTGACTGAAGAAATTTGCGAATAGATTTGCAATTATTTCCGGGTTGTCTGAGGAGATATCTGAAAAAGTAAGGGGTTGATGGGTAGTTGTCAGATTTTCTTTTGATATTAATGAACTTGTAGAAGCCTTTAGGATCCAACAACAATTTAGTTTCAATATGAGCAAGGTAAGACTCATATAGGTTTTCACAAAGTGTAGAAAGAAGATTATAGACGTGAAGATAATTTGTGAGGTCAAGAGAAGAACGAGAAAGTAAATACGTACGCCAAAGTTTGTTCCTCTTATTACGAAGTGAACGTAGTTCTTTATTGTACCAGGGAAAGTTGACGAAAAGTTGTTTAGCTTAGTAAAGGGGACTGAATGTGCGAAGCAGTCAAAAATTTTGTCAGAAGAGAGCAACAGTATTATCAACACTGCCATGAGCATTATCGAAAATATGTTGAAAATCGATTCTACTCAATAACATTTCAAGGTTTACATTATCAGTTTTACGAAAGTCGAAACTGTACGCGTGCTCAAAGTGTGTGTTTATTATGTTATTATTGTAAGATAGGGTAAGAGCACTGAGCATATAATAGATAGAGGACTCAAATCACATAAAAATATGCTTCTATCGAAATTGTATGCAATGGCTCCCACACTCATTTACGCTCCCATCGTGCATGCGTTCAAACGAACGTAACTTCGTGTTTCCATTGCCGCAGCTACCACATTGTCGTGAACTTTCAAATGATCGTCAGTTTGTGTGTAGTTGTGGCTACCAGTGCTACGACGCATGCGCTTAGTTGTTGCTAGCATCGTTTATTTTTGTTTTGCCTGTCCCTTTCCCTTGCTGCAGCTACAACGATGGCTACCATATATTTTGTTATTGTAGAGTTGTTGTACATGAAACCGGTTATTGTTGTTGCTGTTAAACGAAAATCAATGGATAATGAATGAAGCTCAAGTTTCTGAATTTTGCGAATTCAGCATTTTTTCGTTTTTGTGATTATGATCTTTTTAATTGTAATTTTAAAATATATATTTAAATTAAATTGAATTAAATTAAATTAAATTAATTATATTAAATTAAATTCAATGAAATTAAATTAAATTGAATAAAATTTAATGAAATGAAATTAAATTAAATTCAATAAAATTAAATTGCATTAATTTAAATTGAATAAAATTGCATTTAATTAAATGAAATAAAATTAATTTAATTACATTAAATGACATTATCTTTCTTTATTTTCATTTAATTAAATTAAATTGTATTAATTTAAATTACATTAAAATGCATTTAATTAAATAAATTAAATGAAATTTAATTAACTTAAATCAAATAAAAATAAATTAAATCAAATTAAATAAAACGAAATAAGTTTAAATAAATGAAATTAAATTAAATTAAATTACATTAAATGACATTATCTTTTCTTTATTTTCATTTAATTAAATCAAATAAAAATAAATTAAATCAAATTAAATAAAACGAAATAAGTTTAAATAAAATTAAATAAAATTAAATAAAATTAAATAAAATTAAATAAAATTAAATAAAATTATATAAAATTAAATAAAATTAAATAAAATTAAATAAAATTATATTAAATTAAATTAAATTAAATTAAATTAAATTAAATTAAATTAAATTAAATTAAATTAAATTGCATTAAATCAAATTAAATTTAATTAAATTAAATTCAATTAAATTAAATTAATCAAATTGAATAAAATTGAATGTAATTAAATTAAATTAAATTAAATTAAATAAAATGTATTAAATAAATTTAATTTAATGGAATTTAATTGAATTTAATTGAATTTAATTGAATTTAATTAAATTTAATTAAATTTAATTAAATTTAAGTGAATTTAATTGAATTTCAGTGAATTTAATTCAATTGAATTTAATTTAATTTAATTTAATATAATTTAATTTAATTTAATTTAATTTAATATAATTTTATTTAATTTTATTTAATTTTATTTAATTTTATTTAATTTTATTTAATTTTATATAATTTTATTTAAATTTATTTAATTTCATTTCATTTATTTAAACTTATTTCGTTTTATTTAATTTGATTTAATTTATTTTAATTTGATTTAAGTTAATTTAATTTAATTTAATTTATTTAATTAAATGCATTTTAATGTAATTTAAATTAATGCAATTTAATTTAATTAAATGAAAATAAAGAAAAGATAATGTCATTTAATGTAATTAAATTAATTTTATTTAATTTAATTAAATGCAATTTTATTCAATTTAAATTAATGCAATTTAATTTTATTGAATTTAATTTAATTTCATTTCATTAAATTTTATTCAATTTAATTTAATTTCATTGAATTTAATTTAATATAATTAATTTAATTTAATTTAATTCAATTTAATTTAAATATATATTTTAAAATTACAATTAAAAAGATCATAATCACAAAAACGAAAAAATGCTGAATTCGCAAAATTCAGAAACTTGAGCTTCATTCATTATCCATTGATTTTCGTTTAACAGCAACAACAATAACCGGTTTCATGTACAACAACTCTACAATAACAAAATATATGGTAGCCATCGTTGTAGCTGCAGCAAGGGAAAGGGACAGGCAAAACAAAAATAAACGATGCTAGCAACAACTAAGCGCATGCGTCGTAGCACTGGTAGCCAGTGCTGCCGTTTTGCAATTTTAAATAGTAGTAAATTTCCTGATTTTGGGGAGTATTTTTTAAATTTTAGGAGTACTTTAGTACTTGGAAATAATGACAAAAAATAACTATTGCGAAACAAACTTATAATGAGATAAAATATTAAAGGTATTCACTTCACTGCTGAAATTTCCCAAACCGGAAATTTCCGAAGAGTTGAAGTGAACGTCCGTTGTTAAAATTTTTTTTCTGTCAAACCGAAAACTGCCGTTACTCATATTTATTGAAAATTAAGAAAAGCAAGAAATTATTATTGCCGGTAGTTGAACGGTATTATGAACGGTAGTTGGCCTCCCGCTTAAGTTTCTGAACGTGAAATATTTATTTAATTGATTTAAAATTCAACAAGAAAATTTCCCTTTAAAATGTTTCTTCCATTGAATAATAAATCAAATTAAAATGATTTGAAAAAATTTGACAACTGATTTGATTTGACAAAAAAATTTTGAATTTTGAATTTTTACACATTCACAATGACTCACATCTATCAAACAGGTCACTTACGACTACTGAACATATCTTTTCTTTGCAAATTGCCGATGATTATTTTTCATCAACTCAAAAGATGATTCAATTTAAGCAAACTTCGGAAAACCACAACAACAACAATTGTACTGAAATTTTCGGAAATTTACGATTTCGTTCATTTCAGCAGTGAAGTGAATACCCTTATTATTTTCTGCTTCTTATTAATGTTCCTTGTTATTTCATTTTATTAACAATTCAACAATGTATTGTGAATTCAGTGTATTTTATTTTGATAAGCCAAAAATAAAAATTTTTAAATAATCAATCGCCTTTGGATCATTTAAAAAATACATAATATAGACGTTGCATGTTGCCGACTTTTAATACTTGATACATGTTGGTTTTTGAAGCCTTTTTCAACATTTACAAAAGTTAATGAATTGAAGTGGAAAGCACTAATTGTTTTTAAAATATATAAAACTTTTGTTGTTTTACGATTTTTTTGGACTTTGTTTTGGTATTAGAAAATTTTTTTAAATTAATCGTTGATCATCTTTTTTTCTTAATCTAACGATATACTATATCCTCTTTAAGGTTTTGCATAAAAGTTATATTGAAGTTTTAGCGGTATAAGAAAATATTCAGTACTAAACTGCAAAAACTGAAATTTCATTAAATTATTGAAGCAATGAACATAACTTATGTTCTTAACTATAATTCTGCTTACTTATTTTTCCAAATTCGCGAATTTTTCGAGCTATTAAGAAATAGTTGTACTTTTAGTATGTGGGGAGTATAGTAGTACTCAAGAGTCAATAGGAGTAAAATACTCCGATAGTAGTACTTTCGGCAGCGCTGCTGGTAGCCACAACAACACACAAACTGACGATCATTTGAAAGTTCACGACAATGTGGTAGCTGCGGCAATGGAAACACGAAGTTACGTTCGTTTGAACGCATGCACGATGGGAGCGTAAATGAGAGTGTGGGAGCCATTGCATATAGTTATTTTTGGGTTGAAATTTTTATATGGTTTGAGTTCTCTATCTATTGTATGCTCAGTGGTAAGAGATAGAGGTGGATGGTACTGATCGAGTGTTGAAAGTAGATGGTTACTCGCGGAGACAACACAATTATCTGAATCTGAAGAGAATACAAGATCTAGCTGCCTACCAATATTGTTAGTTACTCCACTCAACTGGTAAAGGCCGGAGTCTGAAAGACAGCTAGTGAAGAGAATTTCTTTTTCAGATGTGGCATTTGTAGGAAAATAGTAGCACTCGTCATCTGACAGAATCCATTGTAGGCTGGGAAGATTAAAGTCCCCCAGAAATATAACGGTGTCAGATGGATCAATAAGATCAAATAGTGAATCGATTGCGTCTACTGCAAGTTGATAACCATTCACTGGTTGAGAAGGGCGAATATAACAGCAGATAATGAATATGTTTCGTTTTGCAATACAAAGTTTGGCACAAATAAATTCAAAGTTAGCTGTATGGGAATTTTTTACAAATGTTGGATCGAAGCGATTGTGACTAGCAAGAAGGACACCACGACCTGAGGTAAGATCGATTTTATCGATTCCATCGTCTCTGAACACCACGAAATCAGAAGCAAAGACCTCAGTATCCTTGAAGTCCTTGGTAAGATTAGTCTCTGTAAGGGCAAAAATATCGCAGGGAAGCTTAAGAAAGTTAAGGAACACTGTAGAGATTTTGGTGTGTAGTCCTCTTACGTTTTGGTAGTAAAGAGATACAAATAATGGGCTTGGAATAGGGTTTGGATTATGAGTTAGCTGGTTAGGAATAATATTGCTGTTGCTCTTTACGGGACTTTTGAAGGTAAGAGACATGTTTTGACCTTACGTGAGCACCATATGTGTCAAGATCCTCTTTAACTTGATAGATCGTCAAGCCAAGTTGCTCATGGAAACTGGTGAATAGATTGCGCAATTCATTCACCTCGGTAGGTAAACCTTCTTGCTGTATCAAAACTTTGAGGTTTGTCTTGGTTTTGCCTTCAATACAAGTAGAGACCGGTGCTTATGCATGTAAGCTAAATACAAACGCACATTGTTATAAACATTGTTCTCTCTTAGGCGAGAGAGAGCGTATCTGCTCTCATTGTCAGCTTAAGAGTTCAAAGTTAGTTTTACTTTTGGTGGTTGAAGAGGGTCGATGAAAGAAATGGGGCTGCCAGGTTGGTTAGGGGCTGCATTTGTAACTGGAACAGAGGGGGGTGGATTTATAGTGTGGGAATGAACAAAATTAGGATAGAGTGTGTGCAGTATGGTGCTCTCATTTTTATTTGGTGGTGTGTCCAAGTTAGGATTTAGATTAAAAGAGACACGTTTTGAATGAGACGTCTGAAGGGTTTGGTTAGCTCGATTCGTGTTAGAAGATTTTGTATCAATGGTATGATTAATCTGAGTGAAAATTGGAAAGATATTAGTTTTTAGATTCCAATTGGGATCAGATCTAGGACGGGAATTAGGTAAAGAGTCGTCGGAGGGAGTGTTGTTTGGTTTAGAATAAGTAGGGGTTTCTTTATATGAAGTTTTCTTAGGATGAGAACTAGACATTGAATTAGAATTGTACATGTTAGAATAATTAGAATTATTGGAATTATTAGAAGACTGAGACCTTAACTTATTATAATTATTCTTTGACAGCCTCCTTGCTTTATCAACCCATATAGAAACTTCAGCTTTACCATGGCCTAAGTTAGATGTTTCAGAGAAAAGCCAGATGAATTTCGAAGGCACGTAAATTTTGAAGTTTCTGCTTTTACTCCTGCGGTTTGTGGACGTTACCTGGCAATCCTCATTTGGAACCACGATGCTGTACTTTTTATTGAATATCTTGCATACCCAGGAAATACTCGTTCTTAAAGGCAGACCCTTAACAAACAACGCAGTCTTTTCAATAGCGTTCCCACTCGATAGCTTTTTATCCTTTTTACCCAATCAGCTAGAGTCCATGCCGTTCCGAAATGATGAACCATTTTACGTGGTGCAGCAACTGGAGTTGTATTTGTTAGTTTCTTGTGTGTTTTACAAGGAGAGGTAGGTGAAGAAGCAGAAGACCGAACTGGAGAAGTTAATAAAGTTGCTTCTGATATTTCCTCCAAGATAGAAAATGAGTTACGGCGCGGGGAGTCAGGATTATTGTTTAAAGCCTCAGGTGCGGATTTGACAACATCAGATATTTCTGCAAGTGCTGTACGAAGCGAACCTAAGTCATCACTCATTTTATTTATTCTATGACTAACTGAGCGAGTGATCATAAGTTCGTCGCTAATGTCACTAGTTTTTTGGATCAAAAACTCTAGCAAAGGATCCGGCTGCTGATGTGTTGGGTTATTTTTTTTTGGTCGATGATTGCAAGAATATATCAATATCATTTCTTAAGCCTATGATATTATCCAGAGTAGTCTTTGTGAGGTCAGTTTTTTTAAAACATTCCATCTCAGACCTCAGGCTACTTTTAAACTCGCTTAACGCATTGTGTTGATTTTCACACAAACTCTCTTGAGGCAATTTCATTTGTTTAGACAAAGTATCAAATTGAAGCTTACAGTCAGCCTTTAAGTTTTCAATGGCACAGTTGTTGTCGTCTGCAGTTTTGATGACGTCATCGAACTTGGTGAGCTGTTTTGATACTTTTTTAAAAAAAAGCTTATTGTCAGAGAGAATGGCGTTATTAGAATCGTTAGTGCATTGTATTGCTAGCATCACATGCGACAATGATATATCTTTGCACTCGTCACAGTAGAATTTAAAATTGACCAAGAATTCTTGCAGGTACGTTGTACATCTCTTGGATAAGCCAACACACGTGGGGTGGAACACCTTTCCGCAGATTCCTTTGCACAATAAGGTGGGATTACTGCCGTTTGATGTACAGGAGGGATTTCCACATGAATTTTCCATTATTAAATTTAATTTTTTTTTCTTTTATTTATATATATTGGTTTTTAATTTTGTGGTAAGTTTACTTTTACTTAATTACAAAACAGCACTTTTATTTATTATTGCGGAAGGTCGGGAAGTAAGAACAGCTGAAATCGCAACAAAAAAACGTATGCAGAAACAGCGGTTTGGTTGTTTATCGAAACAGCGGACGGCGGTGACGCAAATAACGCAGCAGAAAAATGCAGAGTAGCAGTTTAACGAAAAGTAGTCGAAAATTTAAATCAGATTAAATTATTTGTCTTTGACTATAGACGGTTGGTAGTTAATCGAACAGCGGACGGCGGTTACACAAATAACGCAGTAGAAAAATGCAGAATAGCGGTTTAACGAAAAGCAGTCGAAAATTTAAATTGGGTTAAATTATTTGTTTTTGAGTTGATTGAGTTGTAATTTTTTAATTTTACGGAAATTATTTTCGCAACGTGTTGACGGTTTGGAGGCAGAAAAACGACTCAATCAACCATTCTGTGAGAAGCAGAATGGAGCAATAAATGTAGGAAAATAAACCAAAAACTATATTTTTTATTTATCATTTTAATCCTTGTGTCCACTTTGAAATTAAATAAAATTAAATTCAAAATTTTTTATCTTCAACACAACCCTGCAATATTTGGCACTAGTACAGAACTAGCGATTTCACTAGCCCCTAGGTAGCCAGTACTAGTTCTACTTCATTCTACTTTCTTTGCATTCAACTGGCGAATTTAACGTGAATATGTCATAGGAAGGAGTCAATTGCTACCTTTAACATTCCCATTCTCTAGCCAATTCACTAGTGCTATAGGGCAAGCTTATTCGCTAGTCAGCAATATAAAAAAACTAAAACCTATCCATTGAGAAATCAATCTTCAGTTAATTTTTCTTTTTTTTATTACAATTTTGGATTCACGTTGTTCAATGAAATTGAAAAGCCTCATATATCATGTTTTTTCCGAAATAGTTGCTTTGAATTATATCAGTCATTTTCATGAGAGAAAGACGTAAAAAACATAAACAATAAGCAGTACGAGCTTGATGTTAATTCTACTGATCCGTCTATGCATTACCTAGGGTCAGAAATGTAGCTAATACGAACAGAACTAGTGAAATAGCTAGTGATAAGTAGACAATTGGCTACTCTCAATACTGGCGGGAAGTTAACATATTTCACACACATATTTCATCATACTTCTCCTTAACAGTGACATACTTCTCCTTCGGGAGACAAGGGGGCGATATTCACATGGCAACGTGTCTGACTGCCTCAACTTGGCGAGGCCAGCATTATCCAAGTCGAAATCGTCTCAAGTCGACTCAAAACCTCCGCGTGGTGTCTCCTGGAAACGTCAAAAACTATCGCCCGATAAACTTTGGCGGCTAATCTGAGCGGCGGGCTTCCCCTTTGGCCATCAAGCAAAGGTTGTGCGTTGGGTTTGAAGCCCACCACATAAAAAAGATTTCAATGAAACGAAAAAGAATAAATGAAAGAATGATCCCCAAATCTGATGACGACTACCGCAAACGAAAAACTGATAATGATTTACGGATATGCACCTGGAATGTCCGGACTCTAAATTGGGATGGTGCCTCTATCCAACTGATTGATATCTTGGAAAGATATAATTCTGGTATCACTGCAATCCAAGAAATGCGATGGAAGGGACAGGGTTGCTTACGGCAAGCATCCTGTGATATCTACTACAGCGGCCATGTGGAGAAGCACGAGTTTGGATGCGGATTTGTAGTTGGCAAGAGAATACGGCATCATGTCCTGCGATTCACTCCTGTGAACGAACGACTTGCCATAATCCGCTTCAAGGCTAAATTTTTTAACATAAGCCTAATATGTGCGCACGCTCCGACAGAAGAAAAAGATGACGAGACCAAAGAAAGTTTTTACGAGCGCCTTGAAGATGCATACGAGCGCTGCCCCCGTCATGACATAAAAATCGTGCTTGGTGACTTCAACGCCAAGGTGGGTAAGGAAAATATATTTGGTCCAACAGTCGAAAAGTTCAGCCTCCACGACAACACATCCGATAACGGAATGAGGTTTATTGACTTCGCCGCAGCACGAAACATGGTCGTGAGTAGCACTAGATTCAAGCATCTCAATATTCATAAGGCCACCTGGCTGTCCCCTGATCAAAAAACATGCAACCAAATTGATCACGTTTTGATTGACGGAAGGCACTCTTCCAGTGTACTAGACGTACGCACGATTCGTGGTGCTAACATAGACTCGGATCATTATCTTGTCGCAGCCAAGATCCGCACACGTCTGTGCGCAGCTAAGAATGCTCGCAATCCTACACTAAGAAAGCTAGACGTCGACAAGCTGCAGTCAAAACGGACGGCCGAAGCCTTCGCTACTCGACTCTCACTCCTGCTTCAAGAAAGCACTCCTCCGATCGACGATATATGCGGACAGTGGACGCACATATCCCACTCTATGCGTACGGCTGCCGAAGAGGTGATAGGCTACCATCGCCCTCGCCGAAACCAGTGGCACGACCAGGAGTGTCGCGACGCCACTGCAGAGAAGGACGCCGCCTACAAAGCCACCCTGCAGTCGGCTGTAACGCGTGCTGTTATTGAGCGATACCGAGAGAAGAGGAGGGAAGAGAGACGCATTGCGTGAAATGCGTGAGTGCGAGAAAATTGAGATGCATGGCGACAGGAATGAGACTCGAAAATTTTTCCAAAAAATAAGACGCCTGGCCGATGGTTTTAAGACCGGAGCCTCTTCCTGCAAGGACGAGAATGGGAATCTAGTGACAGATATCCAGAGTACACTGATGTTATGGAGGGAGCACTTCTCTAGACTTTTAAATGGCGACGCTGACAACAATCCCGCCAGTGGAGATGATATCCCGGAAACCCCAATTATGGCCGACAGCGTTGAAGTTCCGCTGCCCGACTATAACGAGGTCTTAACAGCTATAGCTCGGCTTAAAAACAACAAAGCCACAGGAGCCGATGGGCTACCGGCTGAGCTCTTTAAGACCGGTGGCGAAGCTCTGTTTAAATGCATTCACAGACTTCTATGCAGAATATGGTCGGAAGAATGCATTCCAGATGATTGGAACCTCAGTGTGCTCTGCCCAATCCACAAGAAAGGCGATCTTACCATTTTTGCCAACAACCGTTGGATTAGCCTTCTTAATATCGCATATAAGGTCCTGTCGAGTGTATTGTGTGAAAGACTGAAGCCCATCGTCAACCAACTGATTGGACCTTATCAGTGTGGCTTTAGACCTGGAAAGTCCACCATTGACCAGATCTTCACGCTCCGACAAATCTTGGAAAAGACCCTCGAAAAACAAATCGACACACACCATCTTTTTGTCGATTTCAAAGCCGCCTTCGACAGTCCAATAAGGAGTCACCTATATGCCATCATGTCTGAATTTGGTATTCCTGCGAAGCTAATACGTCTTTGCAGGATGACACTGAACAACACCAGCAGTGCAGTGAAAATCGGGAAGGACCTCTCCCTTCCGTTCGATACCAAGCGAGGTTTCAGACAAGGTGATTCCTTATCGTGCGACTTCTTTAATATAGTAATGGAGAAGATCATCCAAGCTGCTGAACTGAGACGCAGCGGCACAATTTTCTATAAGAGTGTTATGCTGCTGGCGTATGCAGATGATATTGACATCATTGAGCAAAATACGCGCGAAGTCAGTGCAGCATTCTCCAGGCTAGAAAAAGAGTCGAGTCGAATCGGTCTTGCAGTGAACGCAGATAAAATGAAGTATCTTGTGTCAACAAACAAACAGTCCCAGCGTCTTGGAAACCACGTCAGTGTTGACAACACCTCCTTTGAGGTAGTGAAGGACTTTGTTTACCTGGGATCCAGCATTAACTCCTCCAACGATATCAGTATTGAGATTAAACGAAGGATAACTCTTGCCAGCAGGTGTTACTTTGGGCTCAGTAGGCAATTGAGAAGCAGAGCTCTTTCTCGACGAACAAAACTGACGCTCTATAAGTCACTAATCATGCCCGTCCTACTATACGCATCACAAACCTGGACGATGAGCAGCTCTGATGAAAGGACTTTGGGAGCGTTCGAGAGAAAAATCCTTCGCAAGATCTATGGTCCAATCTGCGTCAATAGCGAGTACCGAATACGATGGAACCACGAGCTGTATGAGCTATATGCCGACATCGATATAGTCAAGCGTATTAAAATAGAGCCGCTTCGCTGGCTAGGTCATGTCGAGAGAATGAACGACGAAGCTCCAGCAAAAAAAATATTGGATTCGGTACCCAGCGGTGGCCAACGCAGACGAGGAAGACCGCATCTCCGTTGGAAAGACCAGGCATTGGATAACCTGACAACGCTTGGAATTTCCAACTGGCGCCAGCAAGCACACGACAAAAGAGGCTGGCGAAAATTCTTAGACGAGGCCAAAACCGACCAACGGTTGTAAGAGCCATCTAAGTAAGTAAGTAAGTCTCCTTAACAGTGCAGCTTCTGGAAGATCCATTGTAGTACATCACCATAGGCTTTATTTAAAACTTCTTCTTCAGCTTCTTCATGCTCCTGGCTCATCTGCTTGGACACTTAACTTGGGTCTGTTGATTGCATCTGCTCATCTGCTTGGGTTAATTGCAGCGGCTGCACGTGTCCGAATGGCTTTTTATTCAGTAGTTGTTGACAACTTATTTTTATGTTTTTATCAGACATGCACAACGAAATCAACCAAATTTTTTCGTTTCGTTGATGCCAAAAAATAAATTATCACAATTATTTCGTTTTTTAAATAACGTTAAAAATTTATCAAACAAAATTTCGTTTCGTTGAAAAACGAAAAATTTTCTATAATTTTCTCCTATGCTAAAAAAAATTTCTTCTGATACAAAAAAAACGAAATTTTTTTGTTGAAATTAACGTTATTTTCAACGGTTGATTGGGAAAAAAACGAAAAAATTTTATATCGTTTTCTCCGAAACGAAATAAATATTTTTCGTTTTTTGTATTAACGTTATTTTTTTATTTCGTTTCAACGAAACAAAAAAAATATTTCGGTTACCGTTAAAATTAACGTTAACGTGCATGTCTGGTTTTTATTTATATTCAATGCTTTGACATATAGAGCTGGATGAATTTTCATATTTAAAGTTTATAAAACTCGGTTCTGAGAATAAAACCGATTACCCTAAAATTTTGTTGAAACTGAACGTTTAAATAACCATTATATTTTTTAAATTATAGGAATAATAAAAAAAAAATTGTATTGAAAAGTGTACTTTCATCAAAATAGTCATCAAAAAGAAATTTTTAATATTTCGTAATAAGAATTGGGTACTAATAAAATCGTTTTTCATGAATCACTGTTTATTGTCAATCAGTCACAGTTGCCACCTTTATAGGAAATTTACACAATTATTGAAATATAACTTGGAAGCATTTTTTTCGTTTGCTCGGCAAACTTTTAACAGTTTTATTTAAGCGAGTATACATATGATAAGCGGTCGTTTTTTGAGAACTCGCTTGGTAAAAAGCACAGCTAATATTATTGTGACTTCTATGATTTTTATAATATGCATGTTGAACGAATAGAGAGGATCCAAAAACGTTTTGTTCGGTTTGCTCTGGGGGGCTTAAGTGGAACTGACATTTTAAACCTTCCTCCTTATGAGAATCGTTTAAAACTATTAAGATTGCAGTCACTAAGTGAGCGAAGGAGGTCTGCAGATATCGTTTATTTACACCAACTTATAACCGGTGTATTTGATTCTCCAGAACTCCTTTCTCTTATTAATTTTAACACTAACCGTAGAAGCAGCAGAAACGCAAACAACTTAATTTATGTACCTTTTAGTAGAACGAACTATATGTTAACTGCTCCTTTAAACCGCATGAGTACCTTTGTTAACAACTGTAGCGTTTGTGATGTTAACTTGTCAAAAGGTCAACTCAAAAGTAGACTAAAAGAGATTATGTAATTATAGATCTTTGGATGCATGGTTAGTAGTTGTCCTGTGTTGTCCCTGAGCCCAATCCAAACTTTGGATGGTAAATTTTTTCCACATTAACTTGTTTTCAGCCACTGGAATCCTTACCGTAAAATTTCTTGTATGCTATGGGTCGTGGTTTTAAATGGGTTAATGCTGAGAAAGTGTGAAAAAGCTGTAGTAGCTGAACTCTATTGTTATTGCATGTAATTTAAAAAACATTTATTTTTCTAGTCTCAAAGACAAACAATTCAAAAGGACAACCAAAATTAGTACACCTCAAATTCTTTGAGTACAAAAACAGTTATATCCTCCAAATTAATGCATAGATTTTTATGATTGATAGCTCATTAAAAAGGTTTAAGCATAACCTTTCTTTTGATATCCATAACGTTTACTTTTGTTCGAAAACAACAACAAAAAACACAGGTTTTCAAGCCCATTTTCATAAATGTTGACCCCTATAACTTCCAAACCACTTGAGAGCGACGTTTATTATATTCACCATTTAATTTTTTAACTCAAAACACGCATTTAAAAAAAAAAAAAAGAAAAAAGACCATTTCCACTATTCTTCAATTGTTCCTTAAGAACTTTAAACTGCGATATAACAGATTTTAAATTAAATAATAAAGTCTTTAATTTTGGTAATAATAAATGTGTACCTAAAATATGACACTGGTAACTAGAAATGTGACAAACGATACCCAAAAAAGTCCAGGCAATTGAAACTGCAAAAACACATAATATAGAAAGCAATAAACAAGAAAGTACAGTTATCCCAACAACAGACACAACATCTTCATTACCATGCGCAAATATTTTTGAACCCATAGACAACACAATAGAACAAACACACATGGAAACCGATTTATCATTATCACCTACAAAAACAAAATCAAACACAACTAGCGATTCAGATAGTTCACCTACTACAAAACTATATAAAAAATTCCCAAACTTACCTGTTATAATTACTCCTAAAACATTAAAAAAGCACAAAGTACAAATAAAATTTTAAAATAATAGCCCAAACCCTACTTCTTTTTCTTTTTAATAAATTGCGATAATTTTTTATAATGGATATAGGAATAAACTTAAAAATAATACAGTGGAACATACAGGGGTTCATAAACAATAAGTATGCTTTGGAAAACCTTATCTCCAAACATAACCCTGACATAATTATACTTCAAGAGACACACATAGTTAACAAAAATCTTCGTTTTTTACACCTTCCTCACTTCAACGCACACCACCATAACAAACATTACACCTACGCCAAATCTGGAGTAGCCATTCTTACCAAAAATAACTTAAATGTATCGCAACACATTGTATCTTCAAATTACCTACTTTTTCAATCCCTTACTGTTCACGGTATAGCTGACTTACACATCACAAATATCTATAAAGAGACTGATGTCAACCTTACACCTCAACTTGTCAGTGAAATTCCTCAATATCACTCAGGGCATCATCTTATTGTTGGCGACCTTAACTCGCAAAATATTTTATGGGGATCACACTCCACAACCAACAGTGGTTATATATGGGAAAATTTTGTAAATGACAGGAACTTGACAATTTTAAATGATGGGTCTCCTACTCTGCTAAATACACGTAACACCTTGACTGCCGTGGACGTCTCTATGGCAAGCGTGGACCTAGCAATAGTGCTAAACTGGAACTGTCATCCCCAACCAGAAGCATGTGACCATATCCCAATAATAATATGCAATAATAGGTCATTTAGCCAAGCCAAAAAACATGTCACAAAATTTTTAGACAAAAAAAGCAAACTGGTCTTTATTTTACAACAAAAACGTCATCCTCAACCGAGCTTACATTGAATCAGAAAATATTAACAGGGAGGCCGCCCAAATAAAAAAAATTTTAAGAAGATCAGCAAACGAATCAATGGCATCAAGTCATAAACCAAAACAATTGAACAGTCCTGTTTGGTTCAACTCCGAAATTGGAAAATTAATAAATGAAAAGAACAAAGCTTGGAAATACTTCAAACAAAGAAGAACAACAGCAAATATTATTAAATACAAAAAAGCCTGTGCTCTAGTTAAAAGAGCATGCAAACAAGCAAAGCAAGACACTTGGAAAAATTTTATTAATTCTCTCAAACCTACAATGGACATTCGGGTACTGTGGACAAAAGTCAAAAACATTCGTTCGAAACGCTGCACAAATTTCCCTCCCATTTTTCTCGACAATGGAAGCAGAACACACCCAACAGACATAGCTGACACTTTTGCAGAATTATGGAGCTCAATCGGATCAAACAACTCATTTAGCTCAAGCATCATTGATGAAAAAATTAATATTAGCATAAACAATATGACCGAAAATGGACAGCGTTATGACCACATAGTAGAAGGGGTTAATATAACTGAATTAGAAATGGTACTTTCGAGTTCTAGAGGGACCACGCCTAGTAGGGATAAAATAACTTACTCTATGGTTAAAAGTGCATCTCCATTGCTCAAACAACGACTTTGTAGGCTCTACAGCAAAATTATATCTTCAGGAAACTACCCACATGACTGGAAACAAGCAATCCTTAGTCCCATTCCTAAAACTGGAAAAAATCCAAATTCTGTAGAGGGTTATCGCCCCATTTCCCTTCTTCCTGTTTTATCAAAGATTTTGGACAAAATAATAGCTGAAAGAATAAAAGGTTGCTCCAAAGGTTGTATTTTGAAAGAACAACACGCTTTTTTGCCGAATCGTGGTGTTTAATGTAATCAAAGAACTTCATGAATGGGGAATCCCCAAGAAGATACTAAAACTAATATTATCATTTTTAACGCATCGAAGAATAACCGTTAGGGTGGACGGTTACTATTCCAAGACAACCAATCTGGATAATGGTCTTCCGGTCTAATGGCTCTCCGCTATCTGTTATTCTTTTTTTAGCATATTCAAATTCCCTAGCTAAACATATACGAAATTCCAATAACGTCGATTTCTTTGGAATATATGTAGACAACATCTTTGCCATTTCCTCGGGTTCCTCAGAAGAAATTACTGAAAAATTAAGAACTTTCGATGAAAAGTTGCAAGATTGGGCGGAATCAACTGGAGCAGTTATACCAATTGAGAAAGCAGAAGCCTTACACACTTGCAGAAAGTATAAGTGTGGTTCCTCCATTCTAAGAATAAGAAACGTCGACATTAAAATTAAAAACAAAATGAGAATTCTTGGACTTACTTTTTCCAAAAATGCCCTTTGGAATGATCACGTTAAATCAATGGTGGATAAATTAAACAAAATTAATAACCTGCTCAAAGTAATTTGCTCTAAAAAGAAAGGTCCCCATATTGACACTGCCATTTCCATTTGTCGGTCTCTCATTAAAGGTACAGTGCAGCATTGCATCACGTTGTACGGCTGGACTTCAGAAAGCAACAAAAAGAAGTTAAATTCAGCAATAAACAAATGCTTCCGGACAGCATCTGGACTCTTAACTTTTACCCGTATTGAATCTCTCAGGACCGAAGCCCAATATCATGATTTCGACTGGCTGGTAAAAAACAGATCTGCTAAATTGGGAGCGAAGGCACTAACAGAACCATCTCATATTTTGAATAAGCTATTTTGGAATTTTAACGGAGCAGAAAATAACACAAATACAACAACATACATTTGCGGCATCCAACAAATATTGAATTATTTTCAAAATATCAACATCCCTTTTCCAGAGAAACCTATACGTAACAGATTGGATTATCACTTAAATCTCTTCATCGATACAACCTTGAACGAACACCAAAAAAATAATTCTAACTCAATTGTTTTTAAGTCAAAATATCTTGAGTGCATGCAAAATTTTTTAGTCTAGTCAAGAAGGTATATCTACATATTCGGTAATAGAGCAGACATCCTCTGATGCTTTCCAGACAATACAACAGGGGCTCTTGGCTCTTCATGCTGGGATCTTTAACGCCGAATTAGTTGCCATTAAAGTCGCAATACAATACGCCATACAAAAAAATAAAAGCACAATGATTTGTTCGGATAGTATAAGCGTTTTAAAGTCATTACAAAATAAAGGCACAACACTTAAGTACATTTTAAGGGAGGTGGCACAGTCCTCCAACATAAACATAAAACTACTTTGGATTCCTGGTCATATTGGTATACGAGGCAACGAAGCTGCGGACCTAGAAGCAAAAAATGCTTTGAAACTTCCATTGGTAGCCCAAATACCATATTTGGACACAACATTAATAAACTATAACAGAAATGTTCAAAAACAACTAAATCAGCTTCAATGGAACAGTTCTCCCTCTTTCCTGTATCTACATAACAAAACTATAGGCAGAAACAAATACAACACTTATTTCTCGCGAGGAGATTGCATAAAAATAGCGCGAATACGGGTTGGAACTACATTCTTTAGTTCTAGCCACCTGTATAATAATACAACTCCAAAACAATGTAATTATTGCTCTACGACACTAACAGTTAAGCACATGCTGATGGATTGCCCCCGTTCGAAAACCAACACGCCTATTGATGTCGCACTGGATTGTAGCAAACAAGAAACCTTTAAAACAATAAATGATGTACTCAACAAGCATAACGTATTATATGATATAAAACAACAACTAATTGGCCATTTCAGCCCTTGAAAGGACTTTGACCGAGCTTCTTATGATCAATTGTGTTGTGTGTGTTATTAAATGTTTGCACACAATTGACCGAGAACTGGACCTACATGTTTTATGCCGACTCCGAACGGCTCATGTTCTCAAGAAGCTTTACATGGCATTATTTACTCTCTGAGGTTTGCCATTGTCTGCAGAGAGGTGGTGACCGATCAGAAAAATTTTTATTGAAAAAACTTTTCGCCGCGGCTGGGGATCGAACCCGGGCTCCGAGCATGCTAAGCCACACACTTAACCTGCATGCCACGGTCACCACCGTGATATATAACTTTTTAATTGTATAAATCATTCTAGATGGTGCAAAATGGCCAAGTAGCCCAGCACCTCTGTATATTCTATAAATTTATTTGTATAATATTGTAATAAATAAATAAATAAATAAAAACAAAGCAACAGTCGAATGCACACGATCGTAAGCCACACGAAGTAGCTTACACTGTTCATGTGTCGACGTCGCGCAAGCAGCATTTTGCTTCCAATCCCATAGGATAGAAAATTTAATTTGTACCTTCTCTGGTTTAAGGATATCAAAATTCGTGACAGTTTGAAAATTTAACACAAATGTGCACTATTGAAGCTAACCTTATACTTATTCGATACTTGTTCTAACTGTTGTATTTATTGTTAGAATTATTAAATGAAAATATAAGGACTTTTAAGTGGAAAGTCCTTATATTATTTATACTTATATCCTTATATATAAGGAAATATGTGCAAAATATAAGGACTTTTAGCCTCAAATGTCGAAATTGAGTTTTGCGAGTTTTGCGTCGGTGTCGGTTTGCTTGAAATTGAGATTAGAAAATTAATCTGATATTGCTCCTTTGCTTAGGTGGAAACCAAATAAATAGCAAAATTTGGTTTCTAAAAGAAAAAAAGATTCGGGAGTTCACGATCTTATTTGTACCAGATTGCAAAATTATGTAATTACAAACATTTGCTATCAATTGTGAACATCTTGTTTTGGATAATATCCTAGACAGACATGTAGTACAAAATGTCCTATGATATAAAAACTATATGTGTGTCATCGGTATTCCAAAGTTTTGTTCCAAATCTACTAGAGTTCCGTACTACAATAGCATCCAAGAAACCATTGAAATTCAGTGGTGTTCTGAAATGTACTACGATGAATCGTATTGAACACAGCCAAAGCTTTAAGCTCTTCTGTCAGAATCATATGTTTTCGCTGCAATCCGACAGCATAAACAAATTGATCTGTTAGCAGAACATCCAATTTATCAGTATAAACCAGGGGTTGAAAATTTTAATTGTAATTTTTTGTTCAAAAATATTTTGTTTTTGAACAGAACAAAAAACATTATTCAAAAATATTGTTCTGATCATAAACAAAACGTTTTGGTTTTAATTTTTTTGCTCTTTGAACAATATTTATTTATTGAACAAAATAAATTTTGTTCAATTTGTTTTTGTTCATTTGTAAAAGTTTAATATTAATTTTATTGAGTTTCAAAAGAATTCAGTCATTATTATTTTTTAATATTGGATATTCAATAGGCTATGTTGATTGGTAAACTGTCTGGGCGATAGGATGTTGCCTGGGCGATTTTCGGTTCGGGTATGAATAGCTAGTTCTTAAAGAAAAAAAGGGCTAACGGTGCAGTGTACCTTATTACACCATCAACTTAGTTTATTTTTTCTTCAAGAATTTAGTTCAAATCATGTTCAAGAGCAAAACTACATGTAAACTTACATGTATACGTTTAAATACAAAAATTTAACATAACAAATTCCTATAAAAAATTCACAAAATTCAAGGTACAATCTTATCGTTGGTGCGTATGTATTTTTGACCACTGAACCACTGAAGCTATCCAACATATATTCGCACCATATGTACAGCTGCGGTTAAAAAAATAATAGCGCTCCCAACGTTTCTACAATAATTTAAAATAAAACTAACACGTTCTTGGATTTAAAAATTTCTGCAAAGATTTAGTAGTCTCCACATCTTATCTTTTATTTAACAAAAACTTTGAATAAAAACAGGATATTAGCTCAAAACAACTTAAAATATTTGCCACTTGCGTCATATAACAGCAGTCAAAAAAATTGTAGTGATTATAAAAAGTTCAACAAAAATAGAAAAAACTAAAAAATTTCGCAATTAACTTCACAGTTTAGATAAATTGTAATTCTTTCTTGTAATTAATTCTTAGTTGTATGACCTTTGTTAGCAATTACTGCTCTACAACGACAAGGTATTGAGCTCACACGATCCTGACATGTCTTAATAGGTATGGAGTACCAAATTCGCTCAACCTCTTCTCAAAGCTGATGTTTGTTTGAAGGTTTAGAATCAGCAATGCCCTTTTTAACATCACACCACAAATTTTCAATCATATTAAGATCCGGCATCTTAACAGGGCACCCCAAGAGCGCGATTCGATTGTCCCAGAAGCACTTCTTCGCAAGTTTGCTCGTATGTTTCGTGTTGTTATCTTGTTAATAAACCCATTTTAGCGGCACCTCCTCTTGGGCATACGGAAGCATAGTTTCCTGAAATATTTTGATGTAAAGAAGTTGATCCATTACTGTTTCTATACAATAAATTAGACCAATACCATAGAAAGAAAAGCATGCCCAAGCCATGATTCTGCAGCCACCGTGCTTAATGGTTTTTGTGGTATACTTCAGGTTGTACTGACTATTTTTTGGGGCGTTGAACATATTGACCCAAGTAACAATTTTCCTCCTATAATTCACCTAAGAATATTTTCAACAACAAATTAAAACACTAATTTTACGGATATAATCATTGTATAATACTCGTAAAAGGCAAAAAAGGCGCACTTTTTTGTTTGTATTAAACTCTATATCAGTAAAATTATATTCTGTTGAACATGTTCTTATCATTACTTTATAGGAGCTTTATATCATGTTTTCAATCCTCAAATGTTTCAAATGTCAAATATATATTCGAAAAAAAATTCTTATTCGAAAAAAATATTGAAATTTGATGGTGTCAATTTCTTTTCGCTCCCACCTAAAATTTAAAAATTTGAAAATTGTCCGTTAAATGCTATTATTTTTGTTCAACGCATAATATTTTTTAATTTATCCGTGATTAAAATTTTGTGATAAATTGTGATAAAATTTTCACTTAATAGCGACGGCGCTCCGATTGTGTTTGACATAAATATTTTCCCTAAAATTATTTTTTTTCTCGAATTGCGTTCGAAATTAATATTGGAAATTATATCAACTTTTAAAATTCGTCAAACAGGTCGAGTGTTAATGTATCCCATTAGCAATGCGGAGGTCATTGGTTCAAATCCGTCACCGCAGATTTTTTTTTGTTTTTTTAATGAAATATAAATAAAAATAGAAATTTATGCAGTTTGATCTTAGTTTTATTTGTATGAATTATTGTTTCATAAAATTATAACACCTTTTTAAAATTTATCAGAACACATATTTGAATATTAGATCAGTCTTCTTGGACGCCGCACGTTGGGAAATGAAGCAAAACGCGCACATGGCTTATTATTTGCTGTCGTTTCTAAATTTAATAACTTACAATGCTGTTATTTGCACATGTTAAGAAGAATTTACTAAGGTGCAGCCAGTATGTTTTTGTTCTTTTTTTTGTTGCACCCTACACTTATACCCTACAGTTTAAAAAAAATATTTAAAATGTCCGTTTAAAATGGAAGGAAAATTAAAACGTATACAATATTAGCAAAATACCATAAAATTCTGAAAAATTCATGTCTGCTCATTGCGTTTTATAGTCATGCATGTCTTTTTTTTGAAAATAGGTTAAAAAATTTTTTAATATTTATCTCCAAAATGCAGCTTCACAAACAACCAGCATATATATGAGCAGATTTGTATGCGAGGTTACTCAACTTTATTTCAAAGCAGAATCGGTCTGCTGGCAGTAGAAAAAGTTTTGTACACTGAAAAAATATTTTCTTTTAGACAATTTTTTTCTTTTCTTGTGTTTTATGTAGTTTTTATTTTTCAATTAAAATATTGTTAAATATTTGTTAATTATTTTGTATAAACATTTTTATATTTCGATGTATTCAGCAAGTCTTTGACCTCTGCAGGCAATTCTTTTTCTTTTTTTTTAGTGTATTTGGTGATCGAAAGTAAGTAATGAATGGATCCGAAGTGATCATTAATCTATAAAATATGTCAGTCTTATTTGCTGTCCTATTTGTTCTTCTTGAATAACTGCTCCGGAATTGGTTTACCTTTCTGTGACGTTCTTCGTTAAGAATTTATGTTATTAACAGAAAAATGGAAAATTGTGATGTAGGGAAGCGAAATGGCAAATTCCTTCATACAAATTTTTGTAACTTTGGTACCATATGGTATATCTGTATGAAATTTACGTGTAACAAAGATGTGCCACTCAATGGCTTAAACTCCAAATCATTCCGTGCACTCAAACTCAAACAGGCTCAAACTCCACTGTGCAGAGCAAGCATTTTAAAGTTTTAAGTGTTGATGCTTATCTATTTTAGTCATGAAATTAAGAATTCTGATAGCTTAATTGGTTATCAACATGTTATTTGATATTACTTATTAAAACCAATAAAAAAACAAATTAAAAAAAATTAAAAAACAAAAAGCATTTTAAGGCTTTTATTATACACAGAATAACAAAGAAGATTGCAACAAGTAGCAAACAGATTTTGTACCATTTGTTTATAAAGCTTTATATTTTCATGTCCATTGTTTTGATCATTACCCTCGATTACCTGTGGAAGTTGCATATGAAAGAAAATTGATTATTTTTTTATATTTTCTTAAAATTTATGGTATTTCAAGGAAGTACATCTCCTTACTTTGTCACAGGACCAAACTTTAAGGCTTACAAATTTAAAGTATATTTTTTTGTGATTCGTTGTTGAAAATTTCATTAAGTTTCACTTTAGTTTGAAGTTTTTATGAGCATTAAAGCAAGGTGATATGTTTAGTGAAATTTTTGATTAAATATTTTTGAAGTTACGCATGACTTTGGAGGTCCATATAAAAAAAGTGGTAAGGCCTATGAACTTAAAAAAATGAATTTCTATCATTTAATATATCCCAAATCATAAAATCATTGCAAAAAAACCAATAAATAAAAGTTTATATGTCTTCGCTATGCGCGCGTTTTGTCTGAATTTTTCCCAACGTGCGCCGTCTATGTTTAAAAAATTGCATGCATCGCATCCATCAGCTTATACAAATTAAGGCTGATCGCATAGTGAGCGCCGAATCAGGCAGACAGACAGTCAGGCAGGCACAGCGAGAAAAGTGGCTTCATACATTTTCATAGAAATCTGCTCGAAGTCCACATAGTGACGGCAGGCAGACCATAGCAGGTACAGCAGGTAAACAGGTCAGTCCTGGTTTCCTGCCGCTGGTTTAGCATATTTGTGTTATTTTTGTTAATGTTTAAAGAACATGTTTTTAACGCAAGGAAAAATATATATTTTATGCATTTGATATTTATTTTTATATATTTTTAATAAATACGTGCATATATTATAAAAAAAAAAACAAAAACAACACCATGCAAACACAACATAGCAACGAGTGGGAATTTTGTTTTTGTTCTTGAGCACACACACAAACAACAGCAGCCACTGAGTCGGCGCACATGATAGAGTGAGGGTTGTTTTTTTTTGGCGACAAATGCGTGAAACCGGCAGCAGTGATTGTTTTTGTGCATCTATGTTGTTGTTGTTGGCGATCGTCATCTTTTCAGTGAATGTTTTGCGTCGCTGCTGTTGTTGGTAAATTTTTCGTGGAGAAGCATTAATAACAAAAGAAATGCAAAAAAAACAAACTACATATGTCGCACTGAAACAAAACGAAACTGATTGACCAGTTATTTATATTGACCAAAATAAAAAAAGTTATTTTTCAATCTGATCTGATTTGAACAATATTTTATGCATTTTCTATTTATTATTTTTTCGTTGAACGAAACACACACACAAACTTAATAAGCATCAGCGCACGTGGATATTTTATGATAAAAATACAAAAACCACACCATGCAAATACAACATAGCAACGAGTGTGAAGTTTGTATTTCTTCTTGTGCACTTATGTTGATGTTGGTGATCGTCATCTTTTAAGTGGAAAAATAATCAAAACAACAGAAAATAGACAACATAAACAACAGAATAGATACGAAAAGAACACCCATACAAACAACAGTAGCGGCTGAGTCGGCGCACATGATAGAGCGAGGGTTGTTTTTTTGTTGACAAATACGTGCAATTTTGCCTTTTTTTTGTTTTTTTCAATAAGCAAAACGAAGCTGATTGCCATGAAGTCAGTTAAAGAAAATAAAAAAAAATTATTTCTCAATCTGATCTGGGCCCTATTGCACCAACTACTTATCACTTATCACTTTTCAACTTATCAAATAAGTTTTTTTCTGCTAAGTGTAAGTGATAAGTTTTTTCTATATCAAAATTTGGATTTCACTCATTTTCAACTTATCTAGTTTTTGAAAAGTGTAAGTGATAAGCGTTGCACCAAAATTTTTAAAAACTTTTCAAATAAGTTTACTTATCAAACAATTGAAAAATATTTTTGTACGTGAAATATGTTATGAAAATAACTCTGGAAAAAAACTGATTTTTTGGTGAAGAAGAAGAATAAGAAGAAGGTACAAATAATTTAACACAACTCGTTCAAAACTATTTATTTAAAACAAT
This sequence comes from Tetanocera ferruginea, assembly GCA_958299015.1. Taxonomy (NCBI): domain Eukaryota; kingdom Metazoa; phylum Arthropoda; class Insecta; order Diptera; family Sciomyzidae; genus Tetanocera; species Tetanocera ferruginea. The sequence continues at coordinate 87,720,748 of OY282643.1, forward strand.
TCAGCAAATTTCATTTTATTTTGGCGGCATGTCTTGAGAAAACCACAATCCTTAGCAGTAGCAATCAATCAGGACCTTTTGTGGTTCTATAAAGGCATGTTTCTTTGAGTTGTCACCTTCAGAAAATTTCAATCGTCAGCATAATCCTTTGATAGCCCAATATATGAGAGATTATGATGGCCTTACTCTGATCCTAACCCTTTTTTCTTAAGAGACGGATAAATCTTAAAAATAGAGGTAATTGGGCTATAAACTCCTTTAAGCCAGGCACTATGTTGGATTACCATGGTTATTTCTACGTGGTGATAGAGATCCGTCCTTTTAACACTTTCTGATCAGTTAATTTTCTACGTGAGGGCTCCGAACGATTAGGATAGTTTATGAAGGTTCGCCATTCTCAGAAGAGAATTTATTTTAATCGTTGTAACGTCAACTCATATTCAAAAATGCTTTCAAATTGAGATATTTTGGATTGTTGACACTCTGTGTAGCTAATTTTAATAATGATGAATAAAATCACTTTTTAAGGTCGTTTTTTGTTAGGAACACTTTTTTGAAAAGTATATTTTTTCTTAGCAAATATAATGAAAACTTATCAAAATTTTATTTGATAAGTTTTCAATAATTTTTTGGTGCAACAAAAACTTTTTATTTCTATACAATTTTGACAAATTTATCACTTTTCAAAATAAAACTTATCACTTTTCACTTATCTAATTTGGGAAAACAAAAATTTTTAAATTGAGTACTTTTCACTTTTCATAACTTAAAAAAAATTATCAAATTTTTGTTTCGTGCAACACAAAATTATCAAATATTACGATAAGTTGCAAAGTGAAAAGTTGTTGGTGCAATAGGGCCCTGATCTGATATGATTTGATCTGATATGATATGATCTGCTTTCACTATGCGGTGTTTATTTGTAGAGCGGGTTGGCCTGTCTGCCTGTCTGTCTGTCTGCCTGATTCGGCGCTCACTATGCGATAAGCCTAAGACAGTGAGATATGTAGACGTGGTCAACTAGTCGCTGTATTTTTGAAATTCAGCTCTTAGCTCATAGCTTTTAGGCTGATCGCATAATGACGGCCGAATCAGGCAGACAGGCAGACAGGCCAACCCGCTCTACAAATAAACACCGCATAGTGAAAGCAGATCATATCATATCATATCAGATCAGATCAGATTGAGAAATAACTTTTTTTTATTTTCTTTAACTGACTTCATGGCAATCAGCTTCGTTTTGCTTATTGAAAAAAACAAAAAAAAGGCAAAATTGCACGTATTTGTCAACAAAAAAAACAACCCTCGCTCTATCATGTGCGCCGACTCAGCCGCTACTGTTGTTTGTATGGGTGTTCTTTTCGTATCTATTCTGTTGTTTATGTTGTCTATTTTCTGTTGTTTTGATTATTTTTCCACTTAGAAGATGACGATCACCAACATCAACATAGGTGCACAAGAAGAAATACAAACTTCACACTCGTTGCTATGTTGTATTTGCATGGTGTGGTTTTTGTATTTTTATCATAAAATATCCACGTGCGTTGATGCTTATTAAGTTTTTGTGTGTGTTTTGTTCAACGAAAAAATAATAAATAGAAAATGCATAAAATATTGTTCAAATCAGATCAGATTGAAAAATAACTTTTTTTATTTTGGTCAATATAAATAACTGGTCAATCAGTTTCGTTTTGTTTCAGTGCGACATATGTAGTTTGTTTTTTTTTGCATTTCTTTTGTTATTAACGCTTCTCCACGAAAAATTTACCAACAACAGCAGCGACGCAAAACATTCACTGAAAAGATGACGATCGCCAACAACAACAACATAGATGCACAAAAACAATCACTGCTGCCGGTTTCACGCATTTGTCGCAAAAAAAAAACAACCCTCACTCTATCATCTGCGCCGACTCAGTGGCTGCTGTTGTTTGTGTGTGTGCTCAAGAACAAAAACAAAATTCACACTCGTTGCTATGTTGTGTTTGCATGGTGTTGTTTTTGTTTTTTTTTTATAATATATGCACGTATTTATTAAAAATATATAAAAATAAATATCAAATGCATAAAATATATATTTTCCTTGCGTTAAAAACATGTTCTTTAAACATTAACAAAAATAACACAAATATGCTAAACCAGCGGCTGGAAACCAGGACTGACCTGTTTACCTGCTGTACCTGCTATGGTCTGCCTGCCGTCACTATGTGGACTTCGAGCAGATTTCTATGAAAATGTATGAAGCCACTTTTCTCGCTGTAGTGCCTGCCTGCTGCCTGACTGTCTGTCTGCCTGATTCGGCGCTCACTATGCGATCAGCCTAAGTCAGTGAGATATGTAGACGTGGTCAACTAGTCGCTGTATTTTTGAAATTCAGCTCATAGCTTTATCCAGCAGACAACTAGACGTATTTTGAGCTACCATGAAACGAAGTAGATGTAGAAGCCATGATTACACTCATCCCAAACGACGGTGCACTTGTGGCCAAGGCCTGATTAGCCTGACACGAAAAACACGCGTCTATGTTGTGATTGCTACAAGTCGAGCATTTGTCAACAACAATGTCTCAAGTCCAGATCATTCATTCCATATCCATTTACAGCATTCCATTTCTTCGCTTATTTTAAAATTAACTGCTGGAGAATGGAACATTGAAATCTTCATAGCCTTTTAGCATTTGCAGGAAATTCTTATTTTTTATAACTTTCACCGACCGAACGAATTGACAAATGACAACGATTTTAAAGAAAGAAACAAATAATTCGAATTTTTTATTTTATTTTTATATAAATTTTTCTTCCCAGGGTGTATGCGACAATTACAGCCACAAGGAGAATCAGGCAGTCGGAGATAGTGGAAAAATTTATTTTTTGATTCAGGCTACTTAGCTGTCGTATGTTTTCCATGGTGATGTTATGTACGTACCCGACGTCGATCTTGTGTCCTTGACTGGTAATGTTTGTCAAAACTGGTGGTAGAGGTTGCAGCTTCGAGGCGGTGGTACTTGAAAATGTTTTATTGTTGATGTTTATTGTCTCGTTCTCAAACTGGATGACATACGTCCCCTTCAAAGGCTTCGATGTGTTGTTAGCAAGTAGTTGGCCCTCGAAGTTGGTAAGGAAGATGGTGTCATCCTTGATGAGTTCAAAAACTTGTTCTTTATTGAAGCGATATTTGCAGTTTGCGTTGCCACCCTTGAGAAGTTTTGGTATGCAATCCGTTTCTTGAAGCATCTTCAAGGCATCTGTGTTGCAGACAGTTGTACCACTAATTGAGAGGCAATTACCGATGATTCCAAAAGTCTCCTTCTGGTTAACCAGCATTCTATTGAATTCCAAGTCAATTTGTTGTCCCTTAATGATCGAAGCTCTTGTCAGAAGTAGGTTGTATTCCTCTTTTTTGACCTTAGGCATTGAAATAATGTAAAGTAAAACCGAGCCATTGGTGTACACTGATGGTTTTCCGTGTTCGATTGCTTCAATCTCGTTTTCGTATGGTAACGTTTCGACTTCTGATATGATCCAGTTAATTTCTTCCTTGTCTATTGCGTTAGTGTTAACGATACCGCTTCTGGCCATTTGGCAGGCTCTTACAATTTCATTGAGTTCATATTTGATGATTAATATCTGGCTTAAGGTGGTTTGTTCGAAATCGTCTACGTTTTTTGTGTTGGTTTGACTGTTCACCTGTTCCACTGCACGATTTACCTTTTTGATTATGTCTTGGCTCATAGTAAAAAGTTTCTCGTTAATTTTGTACTGGTGATTGTTGTTTTCGATTATCTCATTCTCGCTTTTGAGAACGTTGTTCCAGTTAGATGCATCAGGACTGCCCGCTATCCATTTCCATGCTGAGCCAATCCAATCGATCGATCGTGTCTGTCGCCATGTTTTCCCTTTGAGAAGTTGGATGCGGTCTTTAACCTGCTTTGTATGAAATTCCAGAATGTGCCGTCTATCTGAATTTCGAACGATTCTGCTTACGGACCTGGTCATCTGATCCAATAATTGCTCATATTGTTCCAAATCTACCGTATGCACAAGTTTGAAGTGGCCATTGATTATCCATCCTTTTCCGTCCTTCACGGAAAAAAGAGGTGCCTTATAGTCGAAGATCTGTATACATTGCGCTGCCGCTATAAAAGATAATCTGAAAATATACAGCTTTTAACTTTGCTTCAAATTTCCTAAAAGGCCGAATTCGACATGAATAAATGTTGCAGTCATTTCTCTTTTTTGTTTTTTGAAATTTTGACTAAAATCTAGCTAGAAATAAATTTTAATGTAATGGAAAGTAGCGGTTTTACATAAGCATGATAAAAATATAATAATTATGACATAATATTTCTAAATAATTTGTATGCTTGTATTTACCATATTTTATAAATCATTTACTTTAGACAATATTTTTTTTTTTTTTTTTACAATCTTAAAATTTTTCTTGAAGAGAAAAAAATATTTTTTAATTATTCCTTAAATACTTAGCATACTATTATTTTTTTTTTTAACAAGTATTTGTCTTACTCTACCCTACACCCACACGGAAGCCAGACATATTTTCGGTGGTGACGACAAGATGCGTTTGCGTTTTTTGTTTTTGATTTAATCATACTTTTATATGTTCTTTATATGTGATTTATGGAATTTTTTTCCGGTAGTTGTTGTAACTGTGACCTTATGATCGTTGCCAATTGTTTCTTTTTTGTACAGCGGCTACTGTTTGCCTTTAATTTGCTTATTGGCAACGAAAAGGTGTCACCAGAATTGAATTTTTTGGGTTTAGTTCTTTTTTTATTAATTCTTAAATTTCTAATTTCTTGATTACGTTCAATTTCCGCCTTTATATCTTCGTGTACCTTGTCACGAAAGTTTGCTAGTTGCTGATAATTGATGCGCTCTGTTCTGTTAAAAAACACATCACTTGGTTTTTTCCTTGTAACCGAGTGAAATGTGTTATTATAACGGTCAACCGCTATGTAGAGGAGTTCTTTTGGTTGCCGTGATTTTATTTCTTTTTCAAGACAACGATATAACTCTATGAATGTTGAGTGGAGCCTTTCAACCTGCCCATTAACCTCGCTTTTTTGGGTCGGTGTTTGGTACAGCTCAACACCCAATGATCTTATATAATTTACTATCGTAGGATTCAAGAAACTTCTTTCATTGTCTGTGACAATGAGTTTCGGTATCGTAAAATAGTGTAAGACTTTGGTTAATTTTGTCCGCAGGTGTGTGGAGGATTTGTTTTGGATATGGAATAGTTTGGCAAATTTTGAGAATTTATCTGTACAGCTCAGAAATTTTTCGCCCTTCAGTTCAAAAATGTCTATATGGAGGATTTCGCAAGGGTAGGTAGGAGTGGGAGATAATTGAAGTTCAGGTTTGGTGGGGTGGCTATCATATTTGTTTATTTTACAAATCTCGCAGTTCGAAGTATATCTTTTAATTAGGCTATTCATTCGCGGGAAATAAAATTTTTCGAAAATTTGTTCCTCTTTTTTTTATTTATTACTATTTTTTATTTTAGTGACGCAAACTTGTCGTCTAGCCACGAAATATTAAATTACTACTTAAAGATAACACTTACATAAATATCATCATTGGCTTCGCGTGGGTGAATTCCTTTGATGCAGGTTCTGTTTGTGTGGTGTTTTTTTCTTTTCGTTATTTTCTTGTCTTGCGTTTCTCTGTGCAGATTTCTATATTTTTTGTCTTGCTTTATTTGACTGGTTCGAAGCAAAGTATTTATATATTTGTTCTAAAATTCATTAAGTTGATTGTCGTTAATTTCGACAAATTTTTTTCTTCAGGTTGAAGGTGATCGGTGGAGGAAGGGTCGCGTTATCCGGTTTAGTCACTCGCTTTTATAATCGCGAACAACCTACTGAGGCACGACTGGCTTCACTCTTAATCAATTTCACCCAATCGTGATCTTCAATATGGTCTTATGGAAATATTGAAAAGAAGGTTTCGTGTTGTAAATGGTTAAATGTGGTCTTATGGAAACATTAACTTTTCGTTCGACAGAGCGCTTACACACGTTATCACCAAATCACTGGAGTAGAAATTGATCAAGTTGCCACCGATCCCTGGACCTTGTTTTTGGAGGCCTGTGGTGACTGCTTGCTTGCTAGTTTATTGCACATAAGATGCGGCAGCAAAATTTTCATCACAAAGATGTTGCCTTATTTTTGGGCTTAATGCCTTTATATTAACACAACTGGAGGGTCCCCCTTTCGGTGGTGAATCGCAGTTGGTATATTTCATTAAGGTTATTCGACTGGAGGGTCCCCCTTTCGGTGGTGAATCGCAATCCTTTTTCAAAATTTAATTTATTAGGTTTTTTATTTATTTTATATTTTTTATCTTTTATTTTCTTTTCACTGCCACACACTTATCACTTATGCTCACAGTCACCACAGGGCCTCACAAGGATACCCGCTACATTTAAAGCGGGTCCCTGCTCGGGCGCCAGTTAAGAGTTTCCGAACTCTGATTGATAAAAAAATTACTTGGCCTGGCCCCGCGGGCCATAAATGAAACTCACGATTTATATCTAAAGTTAGCTTTATTGACAAGATGACTTATATTTTAGACTTCCAAATTTGAACTGACTGCCCAACTTCTAATTACCCTAAAAGAAACATAATTTTACCAATACTACCTTACAAACTACCTGCGCATGCATACATTGGTCCCACGATGCGACGGAAGCTATCCAGACGCTGACTCGGCTTAAATTGCATGCGCGTGCAGTGAATTATGCTGCACCAGCATAAAACGGTAGTTGGCGCTGTGTTAACTTAAATGTTATGTTTTTATTTCTTTTTGAAAATATTCTAAGGAGTATTATAAGATGATAATAACTATGGTGGCAATGATGTGGTCAATAATTCGTGCGTGGCATTTAACTCTGTTTGCGATCTGATTGACTTCAGTCAAGATATAGAAACTTTCAAAAATAATTTGCTGTTTATTCTTAAATAATAATTGTATAAAAATTTCATCTGTATATTGTATATATATATTTTTATATTTCATATTTTTGGTATACTATAATTTTAATACAAATAACACTGTGCGGCACGAAAATCTGTATTTGATAATTTTAACGTTTTTCACTTATTTTTGGTATGAAGAATCTCGTGGTGACATTTGTTTTACCACTTTACCGAACACTTTAGAACAAAAATTTTGTTTGAGATATATAGCTCAGAATGAAAAATTAACCAAGATATGCACTTAGTTTTATATAGATAATTCTTGAACCATTAGGATTTTCATTTTGGTTTCTTCAGAAAAGTTCTTCCTATTACGCTTGCCAACAACTTTGCTAAACAAATAAATTTAAAAAAACCTTTTTTTAGTGGGACTTATCGAGTGGGTCTTATACAGAATCACAAAAAAAAGAGGATTTTTTCGTTATTAACTTTTTTAAAGCCAAATAAAAGTTAAAGAAATAGCTTTAAACATTAAATATCATTCACTTAAGTATAGTTTAGATACCAAACCTAATATTTTAAAATCTTTTTTCATTGTAAACGTTTCATCCGCTACAGGCGTCCATGAAATAGTTACCAGTTTGTATAAATTACGACTGCGCTGCCGAGCGATACGCATACAATACATACACCATCTTTTTCTTAAATATGTGTTTTGAGAAACTTTTGTGAAGCTTTATAAAAGAAATTAATTACATTATTTATTAATCAATTGAAAGAAATACATAAACTCAAATATTCCCATTCCCATTATAAACATAAAAAAAGCATCATTGTTATAATTGTTATTACGGTGCTTTGACATTATATACACACAATCACAGTTCAGCCCTCTTGATTTATAAAGTTGATAGCAAAATTCTTTACTTAAAAGTTCATTTTTTGTTTGGATGGTGGAAGTTTAATAAAAAGGAAATACAAGTTTTTGAAAAAATGAGTGATTGTAGTCGAAAATTGAATAGTTATTGCTATGTTTGCGGCCGCGCTGTCTTATTAATAAGCAGGAAGTATATTTCTGTTGAAGTTGGGAAAATATATGAATTGTATTTTAATATTCGTCTAATAAGGGATGTGAAGTGGGCACCAAGCATAATTTGCTCATCATGCAACACGAAATTGTTGGAATGGTATAAGGGCAAACGTGAAAAAAAGCCATTTGGTGTACCAATGATATGGTCAGATCCACAAACTCACAGTGCTGAAAATTGCTGAAAATTGATTGGTTTGAGCGTCAAATTCCAACTGAATCAGACGAATATGGTGAAAGGTTTCATCAAATAGCAGCACCGTTAGAACACTGGTACAGTGGAAAAAAAGTGGATTCTTTGCTAGCTGATTTATGTTGGAATTTAATCAATGAGAACGAATATGAATAAATTAATGTCAAAATGGTTATTTAAACAGAAATCAATTTAAATTTCAATAAATTGTAAAATTTAAAAAAAATTCTTGTTATTATTGTTTGATACTAATCTTTGGCATTAAAAAAGGGAAAATATTAATTTTCTACAAAAAGTATTTCAACTATCAAGAGGTTTGTTTCCTGTCTATACCGATTTCCTTAAATTCTATTTGGCTTTTAAAAAGTGAAAAACAGAAAAAAAATCCTCTTTTTGTGATTCTAAGTAAGACCCACTCGATAAGACCCACTGTAAGCGATTTTTTTAAATTTATTTGTTAAGCAAAGTTTGACAAGCATAATAGGAAGAACTTTTCTGAAGAAACCAAAATGAAAATCCAAATGGTTCAAGAGTTATTGATATAAAACTAAGTGCATATCTTGAGTAATTTTTCATTCTGAGCTATATATCTTAAAAAAAAATTTGTTCTAAAGTGTTCGGTAAAGTGGTAAAACAAATGTCACCACGAGATTCCTCATACCAAAATTAAGTGAAAAACGTTGAAACTATCAAATACAGAGAAAAAAGGTTAGAAAAAAGCGCACAGTGTAATCTATAAGACTTTGTGTCGCTAGATATTAAATAAATAAATAAATAAATAAGTAAATAAATAATTTTAGTCTTATACAAGTATTATTCATGCAAATGATAGTTGCTACAATAATCATGGTATAATTTTGTTATGCGATTGTCACCTTGTATCATCTAAACGCCTACTATTCATTGATTTCACAAACCTGGCAACGCCAGATATTAATTTTACTTTTCTTTTGTCTTGCATTCATTTTAATTGCTTTTGATACTTTTTCGCTTTTTAAACGGTACAAGATAAGGGCAGTTAATTTTTGAAGCTCGAAGCTGCTAACATGCAGCAAATTAATTAATCTTATAATTTCTATTTTTTTTTAAAGAACATTATTAAATACTTTATTTCTTTTATTTCCCTGACATAATCAGAAGTGGGATGAGTAACTTAAACGTTTTTAATTTAATGCAATTACGAGAAAAGTGCCGCGAAATGAATTTAAAGACAAGCGGTGCGAAAGCTGAAGTCGTCGCGCGACTGTACGCTGCAGGTGTACGTGTCGAGGAGCTAAATACGGAAGCTAAAGAGTCAAATGAGCCTGGAAATGAATCCGGAGTGTACCAGACACCTGAAAACGAGTGTACAGAGGAAAATTTTGATGGTGAAGCCAGTGCTACGCATGACGATGTTGGTGATCTACGACGGATGGTGGAGGCACTAACCATGCAAGTTGAGGCACTCACAACCGAACTTTCTAGGAAAAGTACACAAGCGGAACAGCCCAGTAACAAGCATGAAAAACCGTTAGCAGTTGACGCTTTGACGTCGTCATCAGCAGAGTTCGCTACTGATGCGCAGCAACGCAACTTGCAGTCGCTCAATACACACACGTACGAGTGTGCCGCAGAACCAACTTTTATTACGGCATTGCAACCGTCCAACGCGAATATAACTGCCACCCAACAGCCGATGAACACACACACACGCATGCGCAACGTTGCTTTTCAGCCGAACGTCTTTAGAACAGTAAATTCAAACGTGAAGTCATCAAACATGAATAACCATGCAGCGATGTTAAGTGGTTTTATTCAAACTTTGCCGCCGGGAGCAAATGAAAATTCAAGTGTGCCAAGAAATAATGGAAACTATGTGATTCCAAATACTCATAATGTGCGTGACATTATGGCAATTCTGCCTGAATTCGATCCCTGTGCCGGTGACGTTACATCAACTCAGTTTGTCGAGCGCGTTGAACAACTGCAAAGTACATATTTTTGGGATGATAGAATTGTGTTGTTTGCAATTCTCGGTAAATTAAAGGGCTCAGCAAAAGCTTGGGTTGATGCACAACCTGCTTTTAGTAAGTGGGTAGATTTTTGTGAAGCTTTTATTTACGATTTCCCGTGCAAGGTGAGCACGGCAGATATTCACATTAAACTAACAAGGTCTCGAATGACCAAAAATGAAACGTACATTGAATATTACTATAAAATGTTAGCCCTTGGTCGTCGCGGTGATGTCGATGAAGACTCATTGATTCGGTATATAATAAATGGACTTAATGATTATAGCTTGCGCAATATTTTGACCGCAATGTGTTTTACGAAGTGCTCGGACATTTTACAATCGCTTATAAATATCGATAAGGGAAAACAATCGGGAGCCATGGTTCAAACGTCCATGCAAGCAAGTGCGCGATCCGAGACCGTTTTAAATAACGGCAAGGTGGAAAAAAAGAATGGTCCTATATGTTATAATTGTCGTGAGCATGGTCATATTTCTGTAAATTGTCCACAGCCGCAGAAAAAACAACGTTGCCAGAAATGTAATGGTATTGGACACGATGCAAAGAATTGTTTATCGCAAAATGTGGTTCGTACTGCATCAGTTAATGCAGTTCAAGAAAATGAAGATGTGCATGAAAGTGTAATTAATAATATTGCAATTGATGAACACAATAAGAGCAAAAGTGAGCCAATTGTTAAACAAATAGTGGTCGGAGGCATACGGTTGAACGCTCTGATAGACTCGGGAAGTGCGCGATCAATTTTAAAAAAATCAATTTCAGTTTTGTGTGCAGGAACAATTTTACAGTGTAAAGACATTTTAGAAGGTTTCGCAGGTGGTAGCGTTTTGTGTCAAGAAAAACTGCTGACTAAATTAGAAATCGATGATAAAATTTATGAATGTGATGTGCTTTTAGTAAAAGATAAAATGATGCGATACGAAATTATTGTCGGAACTGATATTTTGTCAAAAGCGCGAGTTGTTCTTGAAAATGGCACATGCCAAGTGTTTTCCATAGACGAAGCAAAACTGGAAGTCGATGAAAATCTTCCAGTAGACGATTTAAAAAAGCTACAAATTTTGCTAAATGAATTCAGTTGTTGTTTGAGTGAAAATTTATATGATATTGGCCGATGTGATCGTGTAAAAATGAAAATTGCTTTAAATACGCTGAAGCCAATTGTTCAAAAGCCTTATAATATTCCGATACCAAAACAAAAATCTGTGGAAAAAATTATAAAAGAACTTTTAGAACTTAAAATCATACGTGAATCAAAATCGTTGTACGCGTCGCCGATAGTGCTTGTACAAAAATCGAATGGTGAGGACAGACTTTGTGTCGATTATCGCTCATTGAACTCTATTACCGAGAAACAGCCTTGGCTTATGCCAACAGTCGATGGTGTTTTGTCGACACTCGCGGGAAAAAACTATTTTTCTACTCTCGACCTCATGTCAGGTTATTATCAAATCGAAGTAGATGAAGAATCGCGTAAATATACAGCCTTCGTAACGCACAATGGACACTTCGAATTTAATCGAATGCCCTTCGGACTACGAAACGCGCCGTGTACATTTCAGCGAATGATGGCAGATGTTATCAAGCCACTGGGTGACAAGGTAGTAAGCTACGTCGATGAAGTTATCGTCGCGTCAGAAAGCATTGAAGAAGGTTTGCAAAACTTGAAGAAGTTCCTCGAGGTCATCAAACAAGAAGGTCTTACCCTGCGACTTTCAAAATGTTCGTTTCTGAAAAGAACCGTGACGTTCCTGGGACACGAGCTCGATGCTAATGGGCTGCGACCAGGTAAGATTAAAACAATTGCCATTACAAAGTTTCCTAAGCCAGCGAATGCGTTAGAAGTACGGCGATTTTTGGGTCTTACTGGCTTCTTTCGAAAATTTGTGCCAAACTATGCGCATATTTCTGCCCCGCTAATGAAGTTAATGAAAAAAGATGCAGCATTTTTGTGGAGCGCTGACTGCGATAATGCCTATCGCGAATTAATAAAACTGTTGACAGACAAACCGTTGTTAGGCGTTTACGATGTAAACAAAAATCATCAAATTCACACAGACGCTAGCAGTGTTGGGTTGGCTGCCATTCTGCTGCAGTTTGAAGATAATGGTACGTTAAAGCCAATCGCATACTATAGTCGCCTGTGCAATAGTAGTGAACGTTACTACCATAGTTAAGAGCTTGAAGTCTTGGCAATGGTCGAAGCCTGTCAGCGTTTCCGTATGTATATCTTGGGCAAACACTTCGTTATAGTTACTGACTGCCAAGCAGTTGTGAGCACCAAGTTGTCGAAGCCGCTTATACCGCGTATTGCTCGGTGGTTTCTGAGGCTACTTGAATATGATTATGAAATTGTACATAGATCAGGGGATCAAATGCAGCATGTCGATGCGCTCAGCCGTGCACCAGTTGAGCCAGCAACGCAATCAGAAGACATAAGTGCACAAATTTTACCAATAAATCTTTCTAATGCAGATTGGCTTGCGGCGATGCAGCAACAAGACCCAGCTATCCAGAATAAAGTGGCAATCATGAAAGGCATAGTTGCATCTGATCAAAGGAAAATGCATGAAGCACAATATTGTTTAAAGCAAAATCGATTGTTTAAAAGGGGGCCAGATAAGAAAATGCTACTCATGGTACCAAAAGGCATGCGGTGGCGTATTATCAAGCTATGCCATGATGATGCAGGGCATCCTGCAGTGGAGGGTACCATCAAACGAACTTTTCAGCACTTCTGGTTCCCACGGATGCGTAATTTTGTGAAGAATTATATAAAGTCGTGCATAGAATGCAGTTTTTCGCGAAGTCCTGCACAAAAGGAATGTGAGCTGTACGGAATGCAGATACCAATGATTCCGTTTGAAGTTCTCCACATGGACCATTTGGGTCCATTCATAAAGAGTCGACGAGGCAACGAACACATTTTGGTCATTGTAGACGCAATGACGCGCTATGTTATCATTACACCCGTGCGTTCAACCAAGACGAAACCAGTCATCGATGCATTACTGGGTCTCATGTTATATTTTGGCTCACCTCAACGGATTGTCACTGACAGTGGAACTGCCTTCACATCACATTCTTTCACCACATTCTGCGCAACCAACACTATCACTCATATAAAGGTGGCTGTTCGAACACCTCGTGCTAATGGCCTCGCCGAAAGAGTCAACCAGACTATCCTCGCGTTTTTGAAAACATCAACAAATGACATCAAAGGCTGGGATGAAAAACTGAGGGACCTTCAATGGACTATCAACACAAATGTAAATGCAACAACGAAGTTCTCGCCAATCGATCTGGTGTTTGATTTCCCATTGAGAGATAAAAGCGGAAATAAAGTCCTCGCTGCCTTGCATGATGACGATTTGGAGCTCAACCTAAACAAGAAGAGAGCAGAAGCAGTCAAGAACATTGAGGTTGCTCGTGCTAACTGGAAGCGGAGGTTCGACGCGAAACATGCTAAACCACATGTATACAGTGAGGGTGACTTGGTTCTAATTGAGTGTCCACCACCAAGTACCGGCGAATCACGTAAACTGGAGCTAAGTTATCGTGGTCCATACATGATATCAAAAGTTCTCCGCTATGACCGGTATATAGTTGAGGACATAGATGGAATTCAGCTAAAACAACGAAAATTTAGTACGGTCGTTAGCAGCGACAAACTTAAACCGTGGTGCGAGCTTTTCCCAGAGATTGATCATTGTTATGATGACACAAGTGAAGATGAGAAAGAAGAAGACCATACTCGGGACGAGTAGGAGTCAGGAGAAGCCGAGCTGTCACCTTGTATCATCTAAACGCCTACTATTCATTGATTTCACAAACCTGGCAACGCCAGATATTAATTTTACTTTTCTTTTGTCTTGCATTCATTTTAATTGCTTTTGATACTTTTTCGCTTTTTAAACGGTACAAGATAAGGGCAGTTAATTTTTGAAGCTCGAAGCTGCTAACATGCAGCAAATTAATTAATCTTATAATTTCTATTTTTTTTTAAAGAACATTATTAAATACTTTTAACTCTAAATTTGGGCTTTTATTTCCCTGACACGATGTTTATAAAAGGAATCACTCTATAGGTATTTAATACAATAAATATAGCATGATTATACAAAAATTGAGTGATTCTTCTATAAACACTGAATAAGTTGATTTAGAGAATGTTCTTGCAGTGAGTTATATCTGAAAACAATGCTATAACAGCATTTCTTCCAATTCGAAGGATTATAGAAAGCTTAAAGCATTAAATCATACTATAATTTAGTAATTGGAAGGAAAATTGTTAGTTGGGGAGGGGACCCTTTACCACCGTATATTACAATTTTGGACTCGTTCGACCATCAAATGTTCCTCCTCTAGATCTCTTGCGAACTTAATCCTTTTTTGTACATGCTTCTTGGTTAAAAGTTACAAGGTTACAAGGACTATGCGCACTCAAATCTTGTTCCTTAAAAAGTCTTCGTAAAGTACGAATACTTGCGTTACATTAAGCTCTTTTTATATATGTACTGCAGAGACAAATCGATTCGCCTTACAGTACTGTACCACTCGTTTGACCAATTTTGCGGTCATTACTGCCTTGCGCCCAGGTACCTTTGCTTTTTTAGTGTATTTTAGAGCATTGCAATCGTGGTTGATGAACATTTGAGCAGATTTTCAACCTCTTTGTATGTTTTGCCCTCGAAAATGAATTTTTGTATCAATTCCCGCTTTTCAGCAGAACCTCGTCCCATTTCTGGAAAAATACGGCACAACTCAATATTGTTTTTATATAAACTGATGGAAAATAGCTCAATACTAACTTTTTTGTGTATTTATAAAATAATTTAGCAAAATTTTTCAATGCTTTTTATGTATTATTAAAACGCTACTATTTTTTTGACCGCACAAATTTGCATCAATTCTCAATAAAAGTGAATTCACAGAAATAACAAAAAGTTGTTGTTTACAAGATCAGGTCACCAGATTGTATACTCACCATATAACGGTATAAAAAAGTCGTGGCGAGAAAAAAAGGCTTGCTTACAAAATAATGTGCTTGATTACTTCTCTTTTTTGGCACTACTATTATTTTGACCGCAACTGTATATGTGGTGCTCCATAATATTTTGTTTTTGTTAGACCCCCCTATTTGAAATAAGTGCATGTTTGTCTTACAGAGATAAAATTTAGTACGCATGTATTTTATAACAAAACAGATGTTTTTGAAAAATCGACGTCATCCGCCCACGGACACGACTACCTCCCATACAACCCAATTAAATTGAACACTCCATAATTAAGGCAAGGTTTAACTTACAGAGATAAAATGTGTTATGTATCTTTTTTATACCAAAACTAAGATGTGTTCAAAAATTGGGCGTTATCCATCCACGAACACGCCCACCTCCCGTAAAACACTATAAAGGCATTAACATGTGAGCTACCGGATTAAAAATTGGTATGTGTAAATTTTTTATTAAAATGGAAATGAATATAAAATATGAGCTTCATCAGCCCACGGACACGCTCATTCTATTATTGTATTTTGAAAAAGTAGGTTAAAGTCAGGCTAGACCGACTTTAGACTTTCTTTACTTGATTTAATGTAAAACTGAGAACTTGCAAAAAAGCTGAAGAAGTTGAACTCTATTTGCATGTGCATTGAGACATAACATAATTTATTCTTTTTTATCAAAAATGGCTACAATTTTAACTAATAAAAATTTATTTGATTGCTGGATTTCTGATGTTCCAAGAGATATATTTTTGATTTTAAACATTTTTGTTAAAGACAAAATTATTGAAAGACTGTTTAATGAGACAACAATAGATTTTTCCCTTATTTTACCTTCTATATTGAAAGTGAGAGACATAAAGATGTCTTATAAATTTCATTTTATAAAAAAATTTTAGTTTAAATTTATTATACAATTGTTTTCAACAACATCCATAAGTATTTGATTGATTCTTTTAAAAGGAAGTTTTATTTTGGTATGCAAAAGTTATATCTTTTTCACTAAAAAGATTAAGATTTAACCTCCCAAAAATATATAACTTTTTTTTAAAAGTATTTTTAATAACTTTAAAGTTCCCTTTAATTCGGAGAATTTTCGATATATAAACCTTATTTTCAGGTTTCTAAAACGATCTATGTAAAATCTGATTTAATTTTTGATATCAGCGGCCATAAGTCAATCATCATGCTAAAATTCATAAAAATTGAATGACTCCTTAAATATATTCCTCACTTTTGTATGGTCTCAGAGAACTGTGCGGCACACAGTGTGAAATATACGGATTCTAGCGGAACTTAATTATAAAAATTATGTTGGTCTTCCCTGGACAACATTTTTTTTTTCAGCTCTTAATGATCCAAACCGTTTGTTTTTGCATAATATTGCTATGTATTTGCAATATATATTTTGCCACAAGTGATCAAAGTCAAGGCTTACTATTAAAAAAATCAAATACGAATTTTTTTTTATTTCTTGTAACAATTATTGAACATTCTTGTTTCTTATCCTTTGCAATTGTGAAAAAAGGTTACAAGTATTTGAAATCTAAAATATTTACACTTTACGCGATAAAAAATCGATTTTTTTTTTAAATTTGTTATACTTTTTTGCTTGTTTCCTTCTTAGGTTAAAAAAAAAACAAAAAATATAAGCATGTTTGCACTTCGGACAGAGTTTTAAAATTGTAGACACGTGTAGACAAGCTCTTTTTTTCATTTCCTGTTTTTTAGATTATTTTTAAACCAGAAACAAAGGTACTATCGTGCTTCTTTTTGCCCCTCCGGATATATTTTTTTTAATTTCTGTATCTGAGAAAAATTTTATAAGATTACGATTAAAGTTTATTTAATATACATAAATAATTTTAATATTAAACAATGCAAGTAAAAAACATGAAAAATACAATGTGTGCTGTAAGCAAAGAATACTTAAATTATTAAAAAATATCTAAAACGCTTAAATTGTTGTGAATATAGGACATTTTTTTGTATATCTTTATTCTCTTATATCCTCGTTTTATAAGGAAATCAAAAAACTCAAAATTTGCATTGCTATAACAAAAACATTATATATCCTGTCAAACTAGGTTACAGTCGATGCAGATCAGTAAGATTTGGAATTAAGTTCCGCTAGAATGCGAAAATGTCACACTGTGCGGCGTGGTCTACTGAATGGAAAAACTCATTTTGTTTCTATTCTATGAACCGTATTGTGCTTCACTGGTTTAGTGTAGTCTGGTTCAGAAGCGAGAGACAGAAATTCCTTAAGCAATTTGAAAATTTATTTTCAGTGGAAGGTTATTTAAGATAATTTAATATCGCAAAAACCAGAAGTTCCATTTACTTTCAATTTTGTAGTTAAATCAATAATTTTTTTAGTTTTATTATTAACTATTATTCCAAATTTTTCTAAAAAATTAGCTCCAATAATAGCGGTGGAAATATTAGCTAATAAAAACGGAAATTCGAAATCACGCCGAAAACATTAAGTCGATTTTAAAGAGTTTTGATCCGAAAGTTTCTATTGATGAACCATTTGCAGCTATTAAATACATGTCAGAATTTCTTTTGGATGATTTGAAGTTGCTATTAAAAAGTTAAAATTATTGTATTTATCTAAAACGAGGTAGGCGGCGAGTGGGTTTTATTTGGATTCCATTATCTGCCAACGTCATAATGGAATGATTTAGTTTAAATTTGATCGAAATTGTTATTGTTATTTTTATTTTTAAAAGCAGATGGCTTAAAACATTTAGTTGCGTTTTTATTAAATTTTCTGTGATATCAGCAAATGTTGTTACGAGAATCTTGAATTGTTTCGATCATGGGATCTGGATCTTAACTTGAGTTCAGCTATGTCCATGGTTATTTGATTTAAATTTTTACAAAGTGTTGCAGTAATTTGGGTTAAACTCTACATGCACTGTTCGATTGAATTTTGATTGATGTTCGAATTTTGTGATTTGATAAATTTTATCTACGAGATTAATAGCTTCATTCTGTATTTCTATTCGAACACTCGTTTTGTTCAAAATACTGCTCGTTCGCATTTTTTAAATATGTTCTTCAAACAGAATAAACTTATGATAACAGGTGATCAGCTGGCGAACGATGTCGTAAAACACTGAAATATGTGAAATCTGTATTTGTAGCATTCAATTAATATTATCGTTGTGCAGTGCTCGTTGATAAACATTTTGTTGAAAATCGATAATATCACGAGTGCTGCTCTCCGTGTAGGTGTCTTTGGATCGATGAGGGTAAAGCTACCCGTGGAGTGGCCAAAGGCAGTGAAGGCACTTGAAAATACGTGTATTTAAAAACTTACTCAGAGTCTGCTAGCTCTAGAACATTTGTTAGGTAATTCGCAGTTTTCGGAGTTTTCGTCTTTGTACTTTTCCTTAATAATCTTCAATCAGCCTGGTCAATAGATATAACTGCAATCGTTACATACATTTGATTTGAAGAACTTGACACTTTCACAGAAACAAAATTTAATGGGAATAATTCTAGTTTGGGGCCCCTTTTTAATTTTTTTTTTTTTGGATTATATGTATTTGGCCCTCCTTAACACAATGGTGCAAGAAAAAAAGGCCGCTCTCTTATGGTTACGGAGATACAGTTCATCAAAGTTACGAAATTTCAGTTAAAATAAGTGTCGTTTTTGTATGGAAATATGCTATATGAGTGCTTATTTGTGCAAGCAAACCTAAGTTTGAGGCAAAGCAAACTAGTACACCTATAAGGGGTGGTTTTGTGGTCGACCCCCCTCCCCCCACCCTCCCATTCACCCTCCACACCCCCTTGGAGTTGAAAATGTTGTAAAAGGTAAATAAAATGTTTATAAAAATTTTACAAAGTGTTATATACAATTATGATTGAAAAAAAGTTGTTTTAAATTAGCGTCAATGGTGGCAACAAATTTTTGTAAAAAATCGCCAATTTTTTTATAAAAATTTTCCATAGTCTTCACTGATAATATAAGACGAAGGAAAAGTTATGTTTAACGAGCAATAGCGCCGCAGGCGAAAAATTTTTATAAAAAATCGCGCGATTTTTTATAAAAATTTTTCAGTTTTCCTATTCAGCAAGTGGTTCACATATAATAAATTCAAAAAGTTAAAAAATACCAGTAAAAATAAAAAAAGTCCAAAGAATAGTTATGTTTGAGGAATAAGCGCCGCAGGCGAAAAATTTTTATAAAAAATCGCGCGATTTTTTATAAAAATTTTTCATTTTTTTTGTCATTTAGCAAGTTATTCATATATAATACACTCAAAATTCAAAAAATACCAGTAAAAATAAAAAAGACGAACGAATAGTTGTGTTTGAGCAAAAAGCGCCGCAGGCGAAAAATTGTTATAAAAAATCGCGCGATTTTTATAACAATTTTTCAGTTTTCCAATTTTTTATTTTTTAGGTAAGTTTTTACGATTAAATTGATTGTTTAATAGTGAATATTCGTTTAAAAACTATGGAGAAATCACAGATTTTTATGAGCGATTTTTCAAACTTTGATGAATTGTATCTCCTAAACCAGAAGAGAGCGGCTTTTTTTTCTTGCACCATTGGATTTAGGAGGGCTAAATACATATAATAAAAAAAAAAAAAATTAAAAAGGGTCGTGGGCCCCAAACTAGAATTATGCCATTTAATGAAATAATTTTTATTGTTTGTCAAACAAAAATAAATATAAACAAGAATAGGTGTCTTTAAATAAAAACAAACTGAAGAAAAGCATTGCCAACAAACCAGAAACAAAGCCAAAAGTTTAAGACATCCTTAAGATAATACAATAATTCAAAAACTTCGGAAATGTTTTATCTAGCAATGCGGAATTTGACAAATTTTTGTGTGTAACAGTTTGAACAGACGTACGAAGCATAAGCTTGCCGTAAGGGTTGGCGAGCAAGTTCGTTAGAAATACAGATTTCAATTGGAACACAACATCGTTCGCCTAGTACTCGTTCGTAGAGTTGTTCGTTAGGGATAGAAAATTATGCTATAATTCTTTCATCAACACTTAACACTACAAGACTTCAAATGTATCTGTAAGTGTTGTGTTAATTTTCGTTACAACTTATACTGTAATTCGCGACCGACGATTGAGTTGGAACCGGCTAGAGACTTCATGTCAGGGTTTAAATTGCTGCGCAACAAATAGCAACAGCACCAAAAATTGTGCTATGGCTGTACAGTAACAGAACAAGCGATCGGCAGCTACAGCAACAACATATTCTCAGCTGTCGTAGTCGATGATCGGCTGCTGCTGTCTGCTGTGTAAAATACGACAGTCTAAGCAGCAGTTCACGTCCGACTGTCGTAGTCGATATTCGGCTGCTGCTGTCTGCTGCGTAAAATTTCACAGTCAGAGCACAGTTCATGAATGAGCTGTCGTAGTTGATATGTAGCTGCTGCTGTCGTAGTTGATAGTCGACTGCTGCAGTCCTGCTGCGTAAAATTTAACAGTGCGCTATGTATCGAAATGGTACGAAAATAGGAAAAATGTTGTTTTCTTTTTAAAAATTATACAATATTGAAACATATTATTAAGTTATTTAAAATTGACTTGGTGATATTACTATCGCTGAGGGTAACAAGTTATATTACCGGTTTTAGGGAAAAGCAATAACAGTACGTAATCTATACTATTATATAAATATGAAACTCCAAGAATCGCTTTTTTCATGTATGTAGCTCAGGATCTCCGGAACCACTGTACTGATTTGAATGAAATTTTCACTAATCGAACAATAAATTATTCAAGACTGTTTTTGTATCCTCAGAATTTTAAGTTATTAAAAAGCTAAGAAGTTTTTGGCCAATAATCTTACTTAAGTCAATATTTTTCATCAAATTAATTAAGGCCTACACCTTAACAGTTAGGTGGGTGTGATGTATGACCAAATGAAAGATCTTGCCGTTTCCAACAAAAAAGTTGGTGGTGACATGTATCTCAGATCAATAATTTTTCCGTAAAATTGATATTTTAGTTAAAAATTTATGAATTTTCCTTCAAATTTCTTGCAAGCAGGTCGATTGTTGATAGCTTCGATAGCTGTTTTAAAAATAAATAAAGCAACATTGTTTTATATTGATTGAATTGAAACAAGTGTTAAACATTAATATTTGCTTTATATAGGTATTTGCATTTATGTCTTTGCTTTATTTTTTCAATTGGAATTTCTTATTTTAGAAATTCTTATGACTTTTTCGTTTGTTGCTGTCTCAATGTAATCATAATTTTTTATTTTTTTTATTTAGATTTCAATATAATGGGTACACTAAGAGCTAGCTCTTTTAAAGTACAGCATAAACATTAGAACGTTATAACAACTTTTTAATAACAATAAAATAACAAAATAAATAACCTTAAAACTAAGACAAATATTAGCTTAATATATTGCTTTAAAAATCAGCTTTCAGCTTAAAATATTAAAAATTGAAAAACAATGGTATAGTAAAGAAGAAGTAGGATATGAAAGAAAAGAAACTATACAGTAGAGTAATAAGATAGAATGGATTGCCTGAATGGACCTCTCCCAGTAATTTCCCTAAGCCTTCGTGGCAGGGCATTCCACAGCCTAATGGCGTTGATGAAAAACAGGTGAGAACTTATGAATGAACTGTGCCTCGGGACTATTAGAACATGGCTTCTTCTGGACACGCAAAACTGTAGTTTCTCATAGAGATAACCAGGTGTTTTCTCATATATTAACTTATGCAGGTACATACAATTTCTGGCATTAAGATAGGATAGCAAGTCACATCCAAGTACAGCATTTCGGAAACTGGACAGGTGATCGAACTTACGAAGACATAAAAAACACATATCGCGTAGCGTAATTAAATGCAATTTGAAGCTTTAACTGGGAGGAAGAGTCAAGTTTACTGTACACTACCTCAGAATAGGTTATGACAGGTATGATAAGTTGAATAACCAGATTACGCCTAATTTTAACTGGGGTCACACTTGCGGACATTCTTAAATTACGCAAAACATAATAGACTAGACTTTTTTGACAATACTATTGACATGATCAACACAGGAAAGCGAAGAATAAATATGGAAACCAAGATTTACAATTTTAGATACAACAGTTAATTTATTAGACCAATTAAAAGATCAGGGATAACATCAACACAAGAAATTGCAGTGGGAATTATTTCTGTACAAATAAAAACAGTAGAATTTTTACAGGCTCTCTACTGTGTGCAGAATAATACAGCTACTGAAAAAGGGGAATCGAAATTTGTTGATAAAATTGAAGGCTAAAATTAAAGAGCATGACGTTTTGAAGTGCATTTGCCTTAAAAGGATACAATACAAAGATTCACTTTAGGTTTTTTTATACAATGCTTATTAATAATCATTCCATGGGTTTTTTTTTATAAATGTTTATTTTTAAGCATTTTTAAGTGATAAGGAATTATATTTGTATTCATTTCCCAAAAGTTTAATATTTTAAAAAGGTATGAGTTTTTTCGTATTACACACATTAAATTTAACACATCTTAGTTTTGATATAAAATACAAACCAAATTGTATCTCTTTTGGCCAAACATAAGCTTATGTATGGAGTTTTAGATTTTTCGGTTGTATGTGAGGTGGGCGTGTTCTGTTTTGAAATAAAAAACATACCTACGCTAAAATTGTATCTCCGTGGGTCAAATATAAGCTTATAGATGGATTTTTAAATTTTTTAATTGTATCCGTTGACAGGTGCAGATGTCCCATGTTACGAAGAAAACTTTGTTTTGTCTTAACATGTATACGCACAAAATTTGATATCTGTAGGCTTAAATAAGCTTATGTGTGGAGCTTTATATATTTGGGTTGTAAGGGAGGTAAGCGTGTCCATGGGTGAATTCCAAAAATATTCAAAAGTGCAGATCTTGGATCTATTTCAATATGTGTATCAAAATGGAGTTATTTCAACTGCTTCTTATCCTATGCTTATGGACAACACACAGACGGACGTATAAACAGAAATAGATAAATCGACTTATGAGATGACACCTGATCAAGAATATATATACTTTTCTATGCCGGACTCGCTCATTTCGGCGTTGTGCATTAAGGCCATGTGCATTATTGCCATAATTGGCAATTCACATTAGGTTGGGAATTAACGCTATGTGAATTATTGCCATAAACTTCTTTATAGCAATAATTCACATTAGATACAGAATTAACGCCATGTGAATTATTGTCATAAAGATTTTTTGGCAATAATTCACTTATAAAGTGCATTAATGCCATAAATTGGCAGAAATAACTCTTATGGCATTAATGCACATAGCTGTGTGTATTACTGCCATTACACTTAGAAAAAAATAATATCATGCAGTATCAGGGCTGTGCATTTACGTCACGCGACTTATTTTGACATGTGGCAATAATGCACATTAGGTAAAGAATTAACGCCATGTGCATTATTGCCATAAAATTCTTTATTGCAGTAATTCACATTAGGTAGAGAATTAACGCCATGTGCACTATTGCCATAAAATTCTTTATGGCAGTAATTCACATTAGGTAGAGAATTAACGCCATGTGAATTATTCAGTGTTGCCGTTTTGGCTATTTATAGCCAAAAGTGGCTATTTTTTTTGCTCGTATTGAGTTTTGGCTATTTGGCGATTTTATTTTTCATTTGGCTATTTTTTTTACTCGGCTATGTTTTTGCATTCCGGCGAAAATTAATTTTTTATTTCGCATATAAAATTTTCAATTGCCAGAAAATCCCCAAAGAATTGCTGGGAAGATCAAGCAATTGCCTTCTATTGTTATCTACTTAGGCCGATTCGCAGGGAAGATTCGCCAATGAACCGCCTAGAGGAGTAACAAGAAATTCGCCGAAAAGGGTGTCAAACGAAGTCTATTTAAGAGTCCTCAGCAATTTGTTCCAAAGCATCGTTGTTCTCTCCGATTTCAATGAATTTTTTGTGAATTTGTTTTTATTTCTCTTCGATATAATGTGACGTTGCTTCAAAACTATACTAGTTCAACTTTATAATTGATTTTACGATTTTTCAAAGCCTGCTTCATTTTTCCATGATAGATTTTGAACATTTTTCAAAAATCCATCTTCCAACAATTGCTGAAATTAGTAAAGGAAGATTTTGAAAATTTTCGTGACTAGCGCATTCATTGCTTGAGCATTTGAAAAGCGATGCATTTTCCCAAAAAACATTTGGGCGAATTACTGGTGCATCGCAAAATCCACTTCTCTGCCAATCGTCTTCCAAATGTTTGCAGGGAAATGATTTAAAATATTCACGTGAGGGTGCATTCTCTCTTCATTTGAACACGACCTGCCAGTGATGCTAATCGTGCAGCCGAGCGCAAGAGTATCCAATAATTTGACATCTATAATCATGTGCCACATGTGCAACAATGTATATAATTTTGATCATTGGAAGTAATTGTGGTTTGTTTTCAAAAGTAAAATTAAGCAAGTCAGCATGGAAAAGTAAGTTGATGTTGCACTCCGCCACACATAAAACATTCTCCACTTGTTCCACTTGATTTTACTTTCTCACGTTCTTATCTATCTCCCATTTCTAAACCATGGCAGACTTGACTGAATAGGTTTGACACCTGAAAAGTTGTTCGAAGATAAAAATGCAAACCTTATTTTTATAAAGTTGTTTCTACTTTTATCAAGTAAAAAATAAATGAGCTAACGTCCTTCTACATTAAAGGTCCGTCTATTTAAAGGATATATGCCCTTAATATTTTTAAAATATGCTCTTATATTTTGAACATATAATTTTTTATAACATATTTTAAAACAACCATGTTTATAAATCTGTTTCCAGTAAAAAATGGTGCTATGTTGTACAAAAAACTAGTTAGTTAAAAAGTTATGAATGTTAGTCCTGTTTCTTTTTTCTAATACAATTAATTAATCTTTTGGCTATTTTTTTTACATTTTGGCTATTTTTATTTTGTATTTTGGATATAAAAATAAATTTACTCCGGCAACACTGGAATTATTGCCATAAAGTTCTTTATGGCAGTCATTCACATTAAACAAACTAGGTTGATTTGTTCTTATTGATGAACTAGGCTGATTTGTTCTTCTTTCAAGCTGTAAGCTGGTGGAGGCTGCAATTTGAATTATATTTCAACGCCTATATATTGCACGAAGACTTCAGGCAATAAGTGCTCAAAGTTTTGGTGCAATAGAGAAGAAAAGGAATAAAAACAATTTGTGTTAATTATACTTAAAAAATGGTACAATAAATGTAATTTTATTCTTACTTTTTTGGTTGCAATTGGTGCAGCAGAAGAAATTTAATAAAAAGTTAAAGATGGCAGATATACTTAAACACTTCACATCGGCAATCAATACGTGATTGCTTAGCAGGCAAGGAGGCAGGCTCGGCGACCCGATCGCGAGCGACAAGTTAAGAGTCGATAAGAAGGTTAACAACGTAACCAGCTTACGTGATTTAAATAATATTTTACTTTAGGGTTTCAGCCTAAACATGCCGGCCCCCTTGCAGTGCTACTGTAAAGAAATGAGCTTAAAGATAACTTAAGTCTATTAGAAAAAGTTGATTAATTAAAAAATGTCTCAGTTTTTCAAATTCTTTAAACTTACGTAATACGGAATTTCATTTATTATTTATTTATTATTATTCTTAATTTAACTTATCTATCTATCGTGCGTCTATAATTGAGCAGTCGAGCCCGATACCAGCAAGCCGAAAGTGGAGTTCTGTGCCACCAGTCCCCCCAAACCACAAGGAAAAATACCAGGCTGAATAATTTTCGGGTACACATCTACCCCTAACACCATGCCGACGGGGGACGAAACGAAAAAGTCGGGGTCACCGAGCATCAGGTTCGTGAAATTAGCCCTGATAGATGTGTCCAAGTTCTTTCGCGGCGTTATGCGCGTAAAATGTGTAACCACTCTAGCCTGGGTTGTCACCGACTGGTTAGATTCATAGTTCGCTCGAAGGGTTATGGAGCACACTTCATGCGAACCAACCATCGTTGATGACAACCCAAGCTGGCGGACTATTCGATGCGAAATTATGGACGTTTCAGCGCAGTGATCTATCAGGACCCGAATCCGATGCATGTAACCACGATCGATCACCTTGATAACCGCCGTGGGGAGCAGCGAAGTCACTTGTTGCAAACTTGGCAACGGTGAAGGCGAGGACCGACGTTGAGAGCCACTATTGGAGTAGCATTGAGAGCCACTATTTGAGTGGCGTTGAGTGGGCCGTTGTGTACCATGGCCACGATGGCGGCGCTCGGCTTTCGGTAAACGCGACTTTTTACCAGAGCGCCGTGACGACTGAGATCCTCTTTTTGGATCAGCGCGCAGCGAAGGGCGAAAAGACGGCAACACCTCCGCATTCTGAATGCTCCGCGCCAATCTCGCTTCGTCGTCTTCGCCTTCAGGGGCCGGTCTCCTCTCAACGCACGCTGCTTCCGACAAACGAGGTCTGGCAACATACTCCCCTTCGGTGGTCGTCCTTCTCTGACGGGAAGACCGAGGCAAACGAGGCCTGGCTCCATCGTGAGGTTTCAATGTCGGGTTATAGATAAGTACAGCGTTAGAGTAAATCACCCAACTTGTTAGTTTTGCGTTCAGTTTTTGACTGCTTGTTTATTGAAAAAATTCTTTCTTATAATTATTAAACTTAAATAATGATAAGCAATAAAAGTAACTTAACCTTATTAGGCCAGCGATATACATTGGCATTATCGCTGACTATGTGTTGACCAAATGTCGCATAGGGACAAGGGTAATGTGAGTGCACTTTTAGTGAGTCAGTTACGTTTGAATGCCATCAGTGCATCGAACTGCTGATTGGCCTGAGTCATTATGCATTACATTATATTACAAAACCTTTGTCCATGACACCTCCCGTTTTTCGGAAAAAAAAATTGTTTCCATGAACTTAAAAATTTGTTTTTTTTTTTTTTTATATATTAGAATGGTTGAATTATAATAAAAAATTATTATTAATTATAAACAAGACTGTATCCATAGAATAATTGTATGTATGCTATCGGCCGATATTATTTTTATATTACATTCGTCTTATTATACTTTGTAACAGATATTACAATTTATTAAATAAAATTTATTAAATAAAAAATAAAAATAATTATACTCTTATGCTAATTTTAATCTGTTTTTATGTATAATTATGGCTTTTGATTTGATGTCGATTTTGCAATTCCCTAAACAATCACATTCGAGCACTTTAAATGGACCTTTGTAAATGCCGTCTAATTTGTGGTTAGCTTCATTTTTTATGTAGACCATATCGTTGTGTTTAATAACTTGTGGTTTTGATGTCTTGTCATATATTTCTTTTGATTTAATTTTTGCCTTTTCTAATAGGTTTTAGCTCGTTTTTGGGCTGTTTGTAATTTAAATTTAAGTTCTGATTTGTAATTATCTATGTTATATATTGGGTCAATGTTTCCGCTTAGCTTAAAGTCATATGGGGCAACGGTCTTTCCGTATACTAATTCGAAAGGTGTGTAGCCATGTGTTGTCGATGGTGTCGTATTGTAACAGTATGTAAAGTATTTAATCCTGTGGTCCCAGTCTAATTTATCTATGGAAATATAAGATCTTATGTATTCGTTAAATGTTCTATGAGACCGTTCGACTGTACCTAACGTCTGATGGTGATATGGGGTGGATATTTTATTTTGGATGTTGAGAAGTTTACAGATTTCGTTAATTGTTTCATTTTTATATTCGGTGCCCATATCTGTTAAAATTTGCTGTATGGGTACTAATATGCAGTTTTCTACTATTGATTTGGCTACTATGTTAGCTGATTTGTTTGGAATGGGTACGGTTACAAGGAATTTTCGTAAATCGCAAATTATTGTTATTGCATATTCGTTTCCATTAAATGATTTAGGGAGTGGACCTATTGTGTCAATTTGCACGATATCAAAAGCCTTGGCTGGCGTAGGTGTTGTAATTAAAGGCTCTACATGGTTAATACCTGATTTGTTTTTTTTTAATTTTACACAATTTCGGATGTAGGACTTCACGTCTGAAGTCATGTTCGTCCAAAAATATTGTCGTCTTAGCTTTGACAGTAATCGTGTGACTCCGGGGTGGCCTCCAAATACCGGGTCGTCATGATACTTTCGTAATATTTCATTTCTGTGTGTGGGTGAAGTAATTTTGATGATTTTTGGTGTTATTGCAATAGTTACCTTTTTTAATTTTTTGTTGCCTATATTTTTAAATTCCTCAACGTCGACGTATTTAAATAAATTATCATTAATCGCGATTTTAATGCTTTTTAAATTTGCCTTGCCAACTATTGTTTCAAGTTTGGGAAACAATTGCGCTAGTTCAATCTTCCCATAAGCAATAAAAACTTTAGCATTTATTTCAAATATTTTTCTTTTTCCATGGAATAAAATTAGTTTTGAGGAATCATTAAGTATTTTAATATTGTTTTCATTATAGGTGCACCTTTTTGTTTTAAGTTTTAGGCATGGTAACTTTTTTACTTCGTGTGTCGTTATAGTATTGTAAACTTTTTGGTTTACCGCGTTTTCTTTGGATGTAGTATTTGTATGAAGAGGTGAATTTTTAGATTTGGATCTCGTAACTACTTGTATAATAGCAGAGTTTTCTTGCCTAAGTTGCTTGATTTGCCCAAAATCAATGCGAGATAAAGCATCTGCACCGCAATTGTCCTTTCCTTTGATATATTCAACCTCAAAATCAAATTCCTCGATGTCTGGCTCATTCTTGTTAGTTTAGAGAAAGGGTTTTTCATAGCAAAAAGATAAGTAAGTGGCTTATGATCACATTTGATCAAAAATTTAGTACCATAAATATACGGCTTGAAAAAGTTTATTGCCCAATGGATGGCAGTAAGTTCCTGTTCTATTACAGATTTGTTGCTTTCCCCTTTTGTAAAGGTTCTAGATGCAAACGCTATTGGTAGTTGAATACCGTTGTGATCTTGACTTAATACAGCACCACATGCCATTTTGCTAGCGTCTGTAGTTATGCAAAAAGGTTCTTCGAAATCAGAGTATTTTAATATTTTTGGTGAAAGTAAACAAAAAAAAACAAAAAAAAAACAAATTGGCCATTTCAGCCCTTGAAAGGACTTTGACCGAGCTTCTTATGATCAATTGTGTTGTGTGTGTTATTAAATGTTTCTACACAATTGACCGAGAACTGGACCTACATGTTTTATGCCGACTCCGAACGGCTCATGTTCTCAAGAAGCTTTACATGGCATTATTTACTCTCTGAGGTTTGCCATTGTCTGCAGAGAGGTGGTGACCGATCAAAAAAATTTTTATTGAAAAAACTTTTCGCCGCGGCTGGGGATCGAACCCGGGCTCCGAGCATGCTAAGCCACACACTTAACCTGCATGCCACGGTCACCACTTGGTGAAAGTAAACAGTTTTTTAAATATTGGAAAGCTTTTTTGCATTCATTCGTCCATATGAATGGTGTTTTCTTTCTTGTTAATCTAGTTATACCCAACCAGCAAGAAACGCTCTAAATTAGGCTTATACAGCGAATTCTCTAAGCTGCTTTGCAGTGTAAGCAGCCAAAAATTTAAGTAATTTTTCGTACTTTGATGTACCAACAAGTACGTTGCATAGACTGCTAAGCAGCTTTCTAATTGAACTTCGAAAATTTTCAAAGATCTAAAATCGTCCAAATTCGAATAGGCAAAGCTTTTTAAAAAAATATTTTCCTTGTTTTTTTTTCTGATTTTCATATTATTTATTTTTTAATTTTTTTTTTATTTTCTTCTTTTTCTACCATAATCGCGTTTGTTCTCAGCTTGTACCATCTGATTCGCAGTGAAAAAGACTTTTTTATTAAAATGTTGGGTATGCCAGGGTTCGATCCCGTGTCTTGCCGATTTGTAGTCTGACGCCTTAGCCATTCTGGCATGTAGCTTTATATCGAAACGAAGATTTTTGCATTCATACAGCTAGTTCTGTCGTAGGTACTCATAAGCAGCGTTAAGGTGCAAAATTAGGTTCAATGGAACCATTAAGCAGCTTTAAGTTCAAAATAAATGTAAAGAAGACGCACAAGCGGCACTTCAGAACTCCTTTTGAACTTAATTATCTTAAACCTGAATAGAAGTATAACTTGTAACTTTCGGAACTATAAGGTCCATTGCCTGAAATTGACACCATATAGCAGCTTTAGGTGTGGCAAGTTCCACAACGTACCCTTAAGCAGCTTTAGGCGTGTCAAGTTCTACAACGGACCATAAAGCAGCTTCCAAGTGCCATGGAACTTATTTTGTAACTTAGTAATTTACAAATGCTATGAATCGTTTGGCCTCATCCGGGTTTGTTGGTTCGGGGTAAGATACGATTTTTTCGTACTTTGAGTTGTCAGGTAGAATGCCTTTGTCAGTGCATTTATGACCGAGAAAAGTAACTTGTGAATCAAAAAATTTACATTTGTCTGGGTGCAGTTTTAGGTTTGTTTTTCTGCATATTTCGAACACTGATTTAAGATTTGTAAGCATTTGATTTTCTGAACATCCCACGATAATAAGATCATCCATATAAACAAATGTCCTGCTTGGTCCTAAACCAGGAAAGGCTATGTTCATCATTCTTTGAAACGAGTTGGGGGCTATTTTTAAGCCAAAAGGCAATCGTTTGAATCTGAAAGAGCCTTGTTCGGTCGAAAAAGATGTTATGTTTCTTGAACTTTCTTCTAACTCTATTTGGTGAAACCCAGATATTAATAGCCTTATTATGATTCACAACACAACAGTCATTTCTGTCTTCAATGTGAAAATTGCTATTACGATTGACAACAATACTACTGAATACATTCCACTGTTGTCCGTCAATGATGATGTGTCTTCAATACACTTATTATGATACACAACAGTTGTGTTGGATTGTCTTGGTATCTGTCAACATTTTAAGATAGCTAATTTGGTGTTGTGTTGAAGTAGCAAGATGGATCCATCGAAGTCTTGACGAAATCTAGCGCTTCTCTTAATATACCTGAATCTGAACTTAGCCTATCCAACCCATAAATCATTGTCGTGCACTTTTGATAGCTAATAGCCATCGGCAAAGAAGCACAGCGCAGCGGTAAGCTTCAGTATTCGTGGGATTGTAGTTTATTTTGTTTTTTTTGAGCTTGTCTGGAACCGCATCCTACAGAAAATTGAAAATATCTGTACTTGAAAGAACAAATGGGACTAACAAGAGCCAATTCAGTAGTATATCCAAGTAACGTTCTTCAATGGATTCGAGTGGTCCCGAAGCCGTTTCTTATCTCTACCGGTCGTCACATCGTGTTCACCGTCACCTCATAATAAATATAAGAATAGTATCCATCGCGTTCTAACTTTTTTCAAATTAAACCGAAAATTGTTTGTTTATTGTAATTTTTTTTTGAGAGTGAACAGCCAAAGTAACAAATTCTACATTCGTTCCACAATCAAGAATAACAACAATGTATTGTTGTGAATCATAATAGCTCGAAACTGTTGTGTCTTCTTGACTGTTGTGTCTACTCTATAGAAGACACATCAGTTTATTGCTGTGAACCGTAATAGGCCTATAAATCAAGACATGAAAAGTATTTTGCACGACCTAGTTGGTCAAGGATGTCATCGATTCTTGGTAATGGGTATTTGTCGGATGAGAGTTTTTTATTCACTTGCCTATAATCTATTACAAGTCTCCATTTCTTCTCCGAGTTTGTTGAGGATTTTTTAGGGACGAGGACTGTATGGGACTGTTATATTCTGAGACTGAGGGTTCAATGATATCGTCTGTAATTAATTTTTCTATTTGTCTATTTATTTCCTGCTTATGGGTTTGGGGAATTCTGTAATTTTTAATGTAAGTTGGCCTTTCATCTTTAAGATGCAATTTTTGATTATAAAAATTGTTAAAAGAGCATGGATCGGTTTCCAAAGCAAATACGTCGCTGTATTCTGGTGAATAAGTAAGCCCACTACATAGGTGAATAAGTTTCTCTCTATGCTGTAGTGGGCAATTTTCCGATAATTTTCTTAAGATTGTGTCTTTCCTTTCTTGATTGTTATTTTGTTTATTTATGTTTACTACGTAATAATTATTTAGGCTTTCAATATTTATATCATTTTGTGTTAAAAAAATGTTTTAATCTGTAGTGTTAATTATTCTTACATAAGGATTTCTTGCGTTGACTATTGTGTTTGCAATTATTATACCATTTTCGAGTTCCTAATTTGGGATTAGAACTTCGTTTTCAGATGTGACTATATTAATTTTCCTAATAACTTCTGCTCTAGCTGGCAGTGAAATCATTTCTTTTATGGGTGAGTCTAAAATTTCCACCTCCAGTTGGCCTTTCATTGAATAGGGTCGTATTATGAACCAACTTGAATCGCAATATTGATAGTCTAATACACAATTGAATTTTTTTATGAAATCTAACCCTATTATCCCTTCGCATGGTATGGGGAATGTTTCATCGACAATTTGGAAATCGTGATGAATTTCTGAGTTATTTATGAATAGTTTAGCTGTGATGAAACCTATTGTTTTTATAAAACCGTCTCCTATACCTCTTAGATTGTAGGTATGGTTTTTGTTTATCTGCGTTTTTTCATTTGAGCGAATTTTGAAAAGACTTATTTCTGACCCTGTGTCTAATAAGAATGTTGATTCTGAACCATTTAATGATGTGCTGAGGGTAATAAAGTTACTGAATGATAAATTTACATGTAATATTTTAGCATTAGTTAATTTGGCATATCCCCCAGTTGGGTAGACTGGGGGTTTCCCTCGTTTTCCGATGCTTCCGTGTATCTGACGTTTCTATTGAGGTTATAACGTCCTCTATTGCTGTTGTTGGTATTATTAAAAGAATTGCCATTATTCCTATTAATGTAAGAATTTTGGCTGTTTCTTTGATTGTTTTGGGTTCTATTCCAGCCGTTTCTGTTACCTCGATTTGCATTTTTTCCCCTAAAAAAAATATTTCCTCTATATCCACTATTTCCATGGCTCCTTTGTGTTCTATAGTTATTTGCTCTATTTATATAATTAATTTGAAGGGTTCCCGAACTTTCTGCACCTAATTCTATGAATTTTGTTACTGCCTCCTCTACTGAGGCAAAATGACCTGCTCGCATAAGCATTTTAACCTCGTCGGATTTTGCATTTGTTTTAAACGCTTTTACTGCTGAATGTGTGGAGTAGCTTTTTGTAAGGGTAGGCGGCATGCCGTCTGCTATATATGCTTGCTCCAGTCGCATAGTAAGTGCTTCTACTTCTTTAGCGAAATCATTATCGCTTTTGTGTTGTTGCTTTGTATTGGTTATATTTGCTACAATGCTTTGCGGTGATTCATGTTTTATGTGGGTAATAAGTGTCGTCTTGATGGCTTGAATTGTGTAGGCCTATTACGGTTCACAGCAATAAACTGATGTGTCTTCTATCGAGTAGACACAACAGTCAAGAATACACAACAGTTTCGAGCTATTATGATTCACAACAATACATTGTTGTTATTCTTGATTGTGGAACGTATGTGGAACACATGAGACTATTGTTTCATGTGTTTCCTTTAGGGTGTCAAGTAAGTCTAGGGCATTAATAAATTTATGTAAATTTTCAATTTTGCCGTCAAATTCAGGTAGCAATTTTGTTGCTATATTAATGAACTCGACGGGCGTCATTGTGTTATAGTTTTGTTGTACGTGTTCGTCAATTTCCAAAGTTAAAATTTAGAAATAAACTGTGGATTTAGTGTTTTTTTACATAAAAAACAGTCACTTTAACTTTGGAAGATTATAGCTTCGCTAAAACAAAAGATACAAAATTTGGCGATATTTCTTTTGATTATCTCTTAATTATAGCTCCGCTACAACACATAAGACAATAAAAGTTGCTATACCGTTGGAACGTTTCATATTTTCTCTAAAATACAAAATTTAATTTTTTATCTTATGGTGTGTTGTTTAAATTCTGGATTAATAAAACTAGACAAGTGTAAAAAGTGTAAAACACCCTGTATCTTGAAAATCCTACCACAACAGTAAAAATTGAGTACAGATTTGGAATCAGCGTTGAAAGGTCATATAGAAATTATTTTGGGTTTTCCGGATCCTACTTTTTTAGACTAGTATTACTGATTCAAGCATGTCTGAATTTTAGAGCACTGCTATTATTTTGACCGCAACTGTATATATATAGAGTAATACTTAAGTAAAATTTAATGCAATTCTTCGTGAAGGGCGTTCATATCCATGTTCCGTTCCGTATCCGCTCCATGTTAGCATTTGTTTTTGTAGTCATTATCTTCATCCCCCAGTCCCAATCGTTGGGGGGTGTTGGGCCACTGGATTTGAGGCACTTTCTTCTTTCTATTGGATCGGAAAGGGCTTCGCTTACTCCAAAAGCGTGCTGTTTTATATTTTTATTTTGTCTTTTTCACATGTTTATATATTTTTTTCTTTGCAGGTTGTTCTTTGTGTATTTCACTCATTTTTCCTTGCAGTTTGTTCTTTGTGTTTGGATTATTTGCGGTTAATGTTTTTTATTATTAAATTCGCGGAGTTGTTGTGGCTCGGTTCCCTTTTTTTATGGTATTTTTTAATTTGGCATATACGGCCAATATTAAAATTATGACAAGTATAAGAGTAACTATTTGCCACTTTTCTGTTTTTTCACTGTTAATTTTATTAAGTTCGTTAGTGTATATAATTATCTGTTCTTTATTTTCAGCGTATTTTTCTAGTTTATTTTCTTGAACCTCCTTTCCTACCTCAAATCCGGAAAGGGCAATCATTATTGCACTTATAACTTTCTTCCACCACGACATGGTCACGGCGTACAACAAGAATATTATCTTGTAAAATCTTTTAAATATTTTAAAATTATAACAAGAAGACAGGCAGGATCGCCATGTTATAGATATGTACCGCGTTAGAGTAAATCACACAACTTGTTAGTTTTGCGTTCAGTTTTTGACTGCTTGTTTATTGAAAAAATTCTTTCTTATAATTATTAAACTTAAATAATGATAAGCAATAAAAGTTACTTAACCTAATTAGGCCAGCGATATGCATTGGCATTATCGCTGACTATGTGGTGACCAAATGTCGCATAGGGACAAGGGTAATGTGAGTGCACTTTTAGTGAGTCAGTTACGTTGGAATGCCATCAGTGCTTTGAACTGCTGATTGGCCTTACAAAACCTTTGTCCATGACATCGGTGACGACTTTTCTGCGTCGCGCGCTTTGGACAAACGAGGCCTATTGCTCTTATGCGGTCCAAAGTGCAGCATGGTGTTATGTGCCTCTTCGCAAAAACGACATCGCCCATCACTTGAGCACATGTCGGTGAGGTGGTTTGGGGAGAGACGCTTCGAACAATACCGGAACAATACAACAAGGCGGAGCCGCTCTGCCACATTGCCTGCCTTAAAGGCAGGGCAGGACCGCAACGGATGGTGCAAGAGACACACTCGGCAAGCGATGGGCTTTTGGGTACTCGACATTTCGGCTGAAAAAGAAATTAAATACGTTAATTTCCCTGGGAACGCTTTTAAAAACCACACACACAAATACACAGAGATTACAGACGAGGACACCAAAGTCTACATTGTTGGTAATACAATGAGTTTAACTACTGGACGAGTAATTATGCAGCGCTCAGTACGTAAATCGGCGACCCGGACGCGCTGGTCAGAGCCCAAATAAACCTTGACGACTCTTTCCAGGCGCCACTCATTCACTGAAAGATTGTCAGCTTTTATAACTACCAAGTCATCTATTTTTAAGTCTTCACGAGAATTTTTCCACTTATGTCGCTTGTGAAGTTCTTTCAGATAGTAATTTTTCCAGACTTGACAGAACCTTTGGTTCATAGCCTTCAATTTTTGCCAACGATTTATAACACTGCTTTACAGCTGGGAAATACCAAGAACGCCACATGTACGGATGAGTTAGTCTGGATCTCCAAAACACAAAAATCATACAATTTTTGTTTTCATTTGTAGGGTTTTTAAGATAACGGTACTTTTGTAGTTCTCGAGAGATGATTTCATTCAAATTTACTTACAGCTGAAACAACTTATCTGATAGAAATACGTAGTATATAGCTGAAAAGGTAATTAAATTGCCTTATTGATATACTGATCGTATCGATCGGATAAAATATGTTCAAGTGATAGCTCGTCAAAATTAAAATTTCTTGCAATTTTCATGTTTTTTTTTAAAAATTCCATTTTTAAGTAACTTTTTTTTTTTAGAAAAAGTTAAAATCAGGAACATTTTATATTTTTGAAGTAAAGTGTATTTCTTTACAAACATTTTAAGGCTAATTTGACCAAAACCGGATGAAAAATACTTTTTTTAAAAATAGTTTTGTAGAAAAAGTTTAATTTCAATTTCAGTGCTTGCACTATATTTATACCCCTACGTTTAAAAAACGTAAACGGGGCATATTAATATTGTCACTCCGCTTGCAACGCCCATAAGGAGGCGTGGTAGGTATAGAAAAGTATACATATTCTTGATCAGCATCAACTCCCGAGTCGATTAGCCATGTCCGTCTGTTCGTCTGTCCGTCTGTGATCACGATTCCAGCCACAATTTTAAAGCTATCTAAACGAAATTCGATATTTCAGCTTTTATCCGCAAAATGAAGGTCAAGTTCGTAAATGAGCCAAATCGGATAAAAACCACTCCTACCTCCCATACAAAGTGATTACCAAAACGGTAAAATCTCTTAGAATTCTACAATATTAATTTATATACTCGAAATTTCGCATATGAGCTTCGATATTTAATATGCACTTTAAGAATGAATATCAATGAATTCGGATGAAAACCACGCTTACCTCCAATACAAAGTGACTTTGAATATACTTAACACAGGTTCTTATCTTCCACATGCTTTTTCTGTTAAACAGAAGTAACAGTCTGTAATATGATTGCTCGGAGACTTAACCGTTTTGTTAGTCACTTTGTATGGAAGGTAAGTGTGGTTTTCATCAGACAGTTGATATTTCACCATGGCTTATTCCAAGGCTCATTTATATAAGGTCACCCTTATTTTGAAATGAGAGCAAAAGAGCGTAGTCATTTGAACAAAGAACTAACACGGTTGCCTGAATATAATATTTTTTGTAGTACTATTTAGTAAATTGAATACTAAAATTTTTGTTTGGTACTTTTTTTGCTCCTATTTTTTTATCTGTTAACCCATCCTGATAAAATTAAGCTATTGAGTTTGATGTACCCATAATTTTAATTTTGATTGAAGGATTTCTGTATTACAGCCTAAAAAGGGTTTAATGATAGAAATATAAATTAAGAAAATCAAGAAAGATAGACCAAATAAATATTTTCTGAGTCGAAACTTAAATTGCATTGGACAACGGTGATCGTTAAAACCACTTTTACTTCTAATTTTGACAAAAATCAAAATTTCAAAACATCTTGACTTAGTGTTTACACAATATAACAGAAAACTGCACAAAACCCTGAAAAATACTTTTTTTTCTCGAGCAGCACAAAACCCTACTTTGCAAACGTCAAAATATTTTTGTTTACATAAAATAAGGATGAGTCAAAAAATGTACGCAACCTTATATAAATGAGCCTTGGGCTTATTCAGACATACCTTTACATAAATCTTTTTAAATCGCAAGAAACAATTTTTTGATTTTGTATTCCCTAGAACTGACAAAAGCCACACTGTGCGTCCCATCAAAATGCTTACACAACTTCTATTTTCATAGGTAGGCTGATTAGAATCAGATTTGTACTCGTTTTTTTTAAATAACTGTCAGAATAGAATACAAATGTATTCCGCTTAGCGGATTTTTATTAATTTTTGTGAAAAATACACAAAAGTTTTATCCAAAATCAGATAAATGTTGCATCAAAAAACAAATCGCGGTTCTAATAATCTTTAACTTCAACCTGGGGTGGGTATTTGGGGTGGTGACCGTAGCGTTCAGGTTAAGTGTGTGGCTTAGCATACTCGGAGCCCGGGTTGATCCCCAGCCACGGCGAAAAGTTTTTTTAATAAAAAAAAAATTTTTCTGATCGGTCACCACCTCTCTGCAGACAATGGCAAACCTAAGAGTGTAAATAATGCCATGTAAATCTTCTTGAGAATATGAACTTTAGCCGTTCGGAGTCGGCATAAAACGTGTAGGTCCAGTTCTCGGTTAATTGTGTGCAAACATTTAATAACATACACAACACAATTGATGATAAGAAGCTCGGTCAAAGTCCTTTCAAGGGCTGAAATGGAAAATTTGTTTGTTGGTTTTGTGGGTATTTGGGGTAGGTATTTTTGAGGTTGGTTTTGTTTTTTTTTTTGTTGTTGTAGATATTTCTCACAAATGAATATTTACGGCGAAAACTTTGTATGGAAGGTAAGCGTGGTTTTCATCCGATTTGATAGATATTCATACTTAGAGTGCATATTAAATATCGAAGCTCATATGCGAAATTTCGAGTATATAAATTAATATTGTAGAATTCTAAGAGATTTTACCGTTTTGGTAGTCACTTTGTATGGGAGGTAGGAGTGGTTTTTATCCGATTTGGCTCATTTACGAACTTGACCTTCATTTTGCGGATAAAAGCTGAAATATCGAATTTCGTTTAGATAGCTTTAAAATTGTGGCTGGAATCGTGATCACAGACGAACAGACGGACATGGCTAATCGACTCGGGAGTTGATACTGATCAAGAATATGTATACTTTTCTATACCTACCACGCCTCCTTATGGGCGTTGCAAGCGGAGTGACAATATTAATATGCCCCGTTTACGTTTTTTAAACGTAGGGGTATAAATATAGTGCAAGCACTGAAATTGAAATTAAACTTTTTCTACAAAATTATTTTTAAAAAAAGTATTTTTCATCCGGTTTTGGTCAAATTAGTCTTAAAATGTTTGTAAAGAAATACACTTTACTTCAAAAATATAAAATGTTCCTAATTTTAACTTTTTCTAAAAAAACAAGTTACTTAAAAATGGAATTTTTAAAAAAAAACATGAAAATTGCAAGAAATTTTAACTTTGACGAGCTATCACTTGAACATATTTTATCCGATCAGTATATCAAAAGAAAGGCAATTTAATTACCTTTTCAGCTATATACTACGTATTTCTATCAGATAAGTTGTTTCAGCTGTAAGTATATTTGAATGAAATCATCTCTCGAGAACTACAAAAGTACCGTTATCTTAAAAACCCTACAAATGAAAAAAAAATTTTATGATTTTTGTGTTTTGGAGATTCAGACTAACTTGCTTATATGTGTGCCGTTCGTGGTATTTATCTAAAATTATTATTTGTAAAGCAGTGTAATTGACATTGGAGTTTCAGCGATATCTGGTTCAATTGGGGCAAGTAAAGGCCCTCCAACTAAAAAGTGCGCTGGAGTCAACGGTGCAAGATCATTAGGATCTGATGACATTGGGCTTAGAGGGCGTGAATTAAGACATGCTTCAATACGTGAGAGCAATTCGAAAGTTCCTCAAATGTATATTTTAAGTCTGGCGCTACTTTACGAAAGTGTAATTTAAAACCTTTGACACCCGCTTCCTACAAGCCTCCCATATGAGGAGCACCTGCCGGAATAAAATGCCAGGTTAAGTGCATGTGGGCATATTTTGACACCAAATTAACTTTTGAATCATTTAGAAAGGCCTTGAAATCCTCCTTAAAGGCGCGTGACGCACCAACGAAGTTGGTACCATTGTCGGAGTGCATTTTCTCCGGGCA
This sequence comes from Tetanocera ferruginea, assembly GCA_958299015.1. Taxonomy (NCBI): domain Eukaryota; kingdom Metazoa; phylum Arthropoda; class Insecta; order Diptera; family Sciomyzidae; genus Tetanocera; species Tetanocera ferruginea. The sequence continues at coordinate 87,760,761 of OY282643.1, forward strand.
TCCTCTTCGTGATACAAACCTCGAAAAAGCTGCCAAAAAGGTGACAGTACTGAGGTCACTTTTAGCCTCTAAATGTATAGCTTTCGTAGCAAAGCAGACGAAGACGCAAATATAGCCCTTGGTTATTAGACAAGCACGTCCCGTATAATTTTTTATGTCATATGGGCCAGTAAAATCAACTCCAGTGGACGCAAATGGACGAGATAACTTTGTGCGCTCTGGGGGAAATGACGCCATCCTCTGAGTCTGCAACCTCTTGCGGTGGATAACACAGACTTTGCAGTTGTGTATGATGGACTTGATCATATTCTTGACTCTGGGAATCCAATATTGCATTCGAATAAGTTGCGACTTATTAGTTGGTTCCCAAAATGAATGGAGATTTCGTGGGTGAATTGCACGAGTAATTTAGAAAATTGGCACTCATACGGTAGAATTACCGGATGTCGTTCATCATAAGTGAAATGATCTGTCTCCGATAATCGTCCGCCAATTCTAAGTATTTTTTGGCTGTCGAGAAAAGGATTCAGATTTAAAAATGAGCTCTTCGAATCAATCAAACTTTTCTTCGACAACTGGGTATATTCAGATGGATAACCCAATTTCTGACTTTCAATAACGAGTCGTTTGGTTGTTTCTTTAATTTCTTCCTGTGATATTGCCACAGACTTATGGCAGAAATTACCTTTGTGCTGCCTGTGAGTTCTATGATAAAATCGTAATACGTACGACAGAACTCGCAAGGCTCGAGGCAAAGAAGAAAAACCCTCTAAAAGTTCAAATTTTGAGAACATGCCACGTGAACTTTTATGGCTTTCGCTTCCATCGTGGTGTCATACTCGTAGCTTCTATTTGGCCATACTGGTCCATGCCACCACAATGAGCTATCCTTTAAATGTTGCGGCTCCATTCCTCTGCTGGCCAGATCCGCTGGATTATCAGCTGAATCCACATGGCTCCAGTTCTCAGTCCTTACCTTTTCGCTGATTTTTGCGACGCGGTTGGCGACGAAAGTGGTCCAGGCGCATGGCGGTTTACGCAGCCACGCCAGCACGATGGTCGAATCTGTCCATAAATACAGTTGATTATTGTACGTTTCTAAATTCGTCAGAAACGCTTCGACCATCTCTGCTAGCAGAAGAGCGCCGCACAACTCGAGCCTAGGTAGGGACACCGTTTTAACTGGTGCCACCTTTGTTTTGGCTACGAAGAGGTGGACACTGACGCTATCGTGATGCTTAACGCGAATATATACCGCGGCTCCATACGCTTTTTCTGAAGCAAAAGCCATGGAACTGCATCTCACCTTCAGGAGAAAAATCGACCCATCGTGGAATCCGGACGCTGCTGATGTTCGAATAATTTGTCAAAAATGATTGCCAACGTTGCAAAGTGGAAGAGGTCAGCTGATCATCCCACCCGATGCCGTCCAGCCAGACTTGCTGCATCAGGATTTTTGCGATAACTACGACCGGTACCAACCATCCCGCTGGATCAAAAAGTTTGGCTACCGCCGATAGCACCTCCCGTTTGGAGAAGCTTCCCTCTCGGTCTTACGTCTTAACGTTACTGGTATCTTCAAGCTCCAAAAACTCTTGATGCAGACGATGGCCTTTTGGTATCCCTCTGAGAACTTCATCAGCATTGGTTGTCCATTTTCGCAAGGTGAAACCTGCAGATGCCGCTGCTTTCTCAAGTTCCGTCCGAGCTTGAATTGTTGACTCCAGGTCATGACCTCCTGCCAGTGCGTCATCTACGTACATATGGTGACGTAAAATTTTCGATGCTAGCGGCAGGTGGGGCTGCACATCTTCAGCCAGCTGCATGAGGGTTCGTATCGCTAAGAAAGGAGCACAATTTACTCCAAAGGTCACCGTGCTCAGCTGAAAATCTCGCAGCGGACTCTCGGGACAATCTCGAAATATTATCCGCTGGAATCGCTGATGTTCTTCGTCTACAATTATTTGTCGGTACATTTTTTCAATGTCACCATTAAAAACAAATTGGAAGAACCGCCACTTCCCGCATGAAGAACATCATTGAGGCTAATGTCGTTTGAGGTAGGGCTAGAGGCGTTAAAAACTACGCGAACCTTAGTCGTTGTGCTCTCAGGCTTCAAGATAGCATGATGAGGAAGGTAGTAACTCTGAGATTCTCTCTGAGCTAATCTAGAAGACACTTCCCTCATATGGTTCAGCTCTTGGTATTCTTTTAACTCTCCATCATATTCCTTCTTGGAGGTCGTATTTTTATTGAGTCTGACCTCATTACGAAGAAATTGACGTACCGCAATATAGCGAGAATCGCCTTAGTTGTCGTGGTTTTGACATAGTTGTCCTCACAAAATTGGTCTGTGATGCTGGACAAAGTCTTTTGCGGTACCTCTTCAAGCTCCCAAAAAGAAGCTAACTGTCGGTCAAGTGAAACTTCACTAAAGTATGACACAACAGATGCTGGAGTTTTCGAAGAAGTGGTAGGAACTGAACCAGTTAAGATCCAACCGAATATAGTTTCTTGAGCAATAAGTGACCCAAGAAAATTACGACGGATCCCGTCAAGAAGAATTTGTGGGTACAAATCCCCACCCAGCAAAATATCTACTTGATCGCTACAGTAGAACCTTTTGTCCGCTAAAGTAAGCTCAGGGCTTACATGCTGCAACAGTGGATCTACTGAGCAAGTAGGAAGATTTCCGGTAATCTTTGAGAGAATGAGGGCGCTCGTGGTTATTTGAACCGTCGGATCAATAGGTGATCCTATCGTCAAATTGCAAGCCTTTTGCACCCTGGCAGATACCACATTGTTAAGTCCTGAGACTTGAGCGCAAACACGTCGCGTAGGCAGCTGAATAAGTCGCTGCAGCCTCTCGGAAATAAAGGATCCTTCTGAGCCAGAATCAATAAGTGCTCTGGCGGTAAAACTGGATCCTCGATGGCAAATATTAACCATTGCGGTTCCAAGCAAGATACCTTTGCTGCTTGAGGCGAAACACGAGTTAATATTTTCGTTAGCGCTTGCCGAAGCATGCGACAGCGCTGCGGCTTGTGGAGTGGACTGTTTAGATCTCGTGTTTGGACCTCCCGCATTTTGTTGACTATTTGCTCCTCGAAAGTCTCTATGCAACAACGAATGATGTCGTTGTCCACAGGTTGAGCAACTGTAGCCACTTTTGCAATCTTTAGACACGTGGCTACTGGATAAGCAGTTGAGGCAACATTGTAACCAATTATTATTCTTCACTTTTGCCTGATATGTGTTGACTTTTTTCACATTTGGTGGAGGTGCGTTTGATTTTTGCCCTTTTGGCACGGCGCTGAAATCGTCGTCTGAAATCGACTTGTCAGAAACTTGTCAAGGTCAGACCATTTGGGTATTTCTGCCTTGTTTTCAATCGATTGCTCCCATAAAGAGAGCGTAGTTTCAGGCAATTTAGTTGAACATAAATAAGTAAATATAGCATCCCAATTGCTAATATCTACTTTGTTCATGGTTAATGCTGAAATACAATTGTTAATGTCTCTCTGAAGCTTCTTAATGGCACTTCCAGACTCATTCGCTACAGCTGGTAGGTTAAATAAAACTTTCAATTGGCTATTCACCAAAATTCGCTTATTTTCGTAGTGATCCTTTAAGTTTTCCCATGCTGTTGCAAAACCTTCGTGCGTGAGGGGAGATTTTTGTACAATCTCTTTGGCCTCTCCGCGGGTTTTCTGATTGAGGTGGAAAAGTTTTTCGACCGGTTAACCGACTATTAGAAATATAAATAGCCGAAAACATATCCCGGAAGGACGGCCGTGTTAAATAGTCCCCGTGAAATATCTCGGTGTCACACGGCGGCAAGTTAATATTATGGTCAGACATCGGCATCTCAAAACTTGAAATATCCACTTCATTATTTTTCTTCGCTATGGACAGCTTATCGCTCAGTTCGTTCATCTTAGCTAGACAACGAACATATGTGTGATAACATGTGTGATATTTGACTTTGACTAGGGTGACGTTTTCATCATCGTCACCACTCGCTGCCACTAATTTCAGCAAACAAGCGTCATATGAAGTCTTTAGGCTAGTCCATTGAGACTTCAACTCATCCTTTTGAATTCTAAGAGCGAAAATGGTATGCTCTTCGTGAGGAATATCATTGAAGTCTCTCTCCATATCAAAAATGGTGTCAGCATTTCTCATAAAAGACGTAAGTTTCGCCATTGCTGTTTAATTAACTTTGATAGGCGCGGAGAAATCAGTAAAAATGGCAAAAAGTGTTGTTAATACTTTATGATAGATTTATGTTTAAAATTAATTCATTGGTTGTAATGTTTATACTTTATGATATATATATTTTATAGATTATATTGATTGCATATGTACACAGAAATAAAAACAACAAAAAGTAAACACTAAGCAATTAAACAATTTGTTTATAAAATCAACTGCACATAAAGCGCAGTTTGTTGACACCAGCATATTTTTAGGCCAACGGCATGCATTTCATCATTGTTAATTCAGCTGAATTGCAACTAAAACAAAATTGTAAAATTGGGTCACAAAAATAAGTGCAATAACCTGCGGTCAAGAAACTGCGTTCTTATAGTGCAATACAGCAATTTTATATATGTGATTTTAATTATTGTGCAATGCAGCAATTTCATATTTGATCATTCAACTGAGTATTGGTTCATGTACCTATACTCAGCCAACATCTGATTTGGTTTGTACCTAATCAGTTAACAAATATTCATTGGTGACCCCGACGTGATCAATACGAAGGATAACTGGTTCAAGTGCCAAGTATCCATCAATCTATTGATCACTAATCAAACAATCGGCCGTAATAAAGTGACCCAGACGACACCAAACAAGTTCTCCACCAACATCTGATTAGAAGACAGCAATCAACTAAGTGATGGAGGAATTGTACATAGCACAGTCTCAGCTCATGTAGAGCTTAGTAAAACAAAGGATCGCAGTCAGGAGTATTTTGTTAAGGACTACTACATGCAGCTGACAGTGCTTTGCGAAAAATACGTAAAGCACTTTAAGCAAGAAATCAAAACTTTGGATTCAGCGATTGATGAAGACAGTGGTGACGACAATATTCAGAGACCGGAACAAGGTGCATTAGGCGAAGACATCTCAAACAGGGAGAATCTAAATAATGGCCTGATAAGAAAGGCCCACAGAAAAATGTCTCTCCTAGAGTCAAGGCTCTCTAACATTAGAGTCTTGGAGGGACAATCGTCAACGTATTATGACCTCAAGGCGGAATTTGTGAACCAACTATGGCACGACATAGCCATATTTGACGAACAAATTTGGGAGCAACACTCTAATCCAGTAGCTTTAGGCTATGATGCAGAGAAGTTTCAGTCACTTGAGCAAGAAGTGCATCTAAAATTAACAGAGATCACTTTAATGCTTAATCAACCCGTTCAACAGCATGAGTCCCACCCTTCAAAGGGCACTTTACCAACTAAAGGTACACATTCTGAAATTTGATGGGGATTACTTAAAATGGAGCCAATTCCACGGCTTGTTTACTGAAATCATCCATAAACAACCATTGTCAAACGAGGAAAAAATGTGGCATCTAAAAACACAGCTTACAGGAGAAGCATCAAGTTTAATCAGTCACCTAGCTACTACTGATGAAAACTATGTCGCAGCATGGAAGCTACTAGAAGAGCGCTACAACAACAAAAGAGTATTGACATCAACACTTATAAAGAAACTGGTAGATCAACCATCCGGAACTTCAAATATAACAGCAGTTAAACACCTGCACGACACAACAAGGGAATGCCTACTTGCTTTAAATAATTTAGGCATCAAAACTGATTCATGGGATCCATTGCTGATTCACCTTCTCATCAAAAAATTCGATCGAAGCACATACATTCAATATGAACAATCAATTGTGAGGCCTAAGGAAATTCCTAAAATGTCAGAATTGTTGGCTTTCCTGGAATTACAATTCCAAACCATGGAAACTATTGGACAACGAGAAAAACCAAAGGCGCCAGCAAAGGTCTTAACATCATCAGCCGCACAAATTGACATCAAACTCTGTTTGTCATGTGGAAAGAAATTCCATCCGCTCTTTGCATGCGACAACTTTCTAAAGCTCAAGGTGCAGGATCGTATAAAATTTGTGCAAAAATACAAATTATGCCTGAATTGTCTAAAGCCAGGTCACGCAGCAGTACAATGTGTGTGGCGACACTGTCCAAAGTGTTCGAAAAAACACAATTCACTACTTCATCTGCAGCAACAAGAATTGTCATCAAATGGAACAAGGAATGAAGCAAAGGAAAATTCACCTGCAACTGTGGCAACAACTAATCATGCAATGAAAAACAACAATTATGTACTGTTGGCTACAGCAAAAATTCGAGTTGTAGCAAACAATGGACAGGTATGCTAAGTACGTGCACTACTGGATTCCGGTTCACAAATCAACATGGTGACACAACGGCTTGTCAACAAGTTATCATTAACCACTACAAGGTCCCAGCTTTCCATTGAAGGAATCGGACAACAAACTAGAATCTCAACTTCAAGAGTCAACGTTGCGATTCATTCACGAACAGAAGACTTTTCAACTAGAATAGAAGCTTATGTTATGCCGAAACTTATTTCCTCACAACCAACAAAGGACCTAGAAGTGACAAATTGGAACCTTCCAGGTCATCTAAACCTAGCCGATCCCGAGTTTTTCAAGTCAGGAAAAATTGACATGCTTATTGGTGCTGAGCTTTACCATAGCCTAATCCACCCAGAGCAGCTTACACTAAAAAGAAATCAGCCACTCCTACAAAACACGGTTTTTGGATGGATTGTTATTGGAAAAACTGAAGAGTCAACAGAAGCAACTGCAGCATGCGCCGTAGCTACCATAGAAGATGAAAACTTGGACCCTATTCTTGAAAGATTTTGGAGAATCGACGATTTGAACACGGTCAGCCAGGTCATGACCCCAGTTGAAAATTGGTGTGAAACCCATTTTGCCAATAACATAAGAAGAGATAATGATTGCCGTTTTATTACCCGTTTACTGTTTTCTGAAAGTCCAACAGCTCTTGGAAAATCAAAGGACATGGCTATTAACAGATTTTTATCTCTCGAAAAAAGATTGCAGAGAGATCCGACCATACAATCGCAATACATAAAGTTCATGGATGAGTACGAATCGTTGAATCATATGGAAAATATATGGCCGAAAGATGTTCCCGATGTCCATTATTTCATTCCTCATCACTATGTGCTAAAACCAGATAGCAGTACCACAAAGCTCAGGGTCGTATTTGACGCATCAGCCAAAACGTCAAGTGGTCAGGCTTTACACGATATATTGCATAAGGGCCCTACTGTTCAAAGTGATCTATTTTCAATGCTGTTGCGCTTTAGAACATACAAATACGTATTCACAGCCGATATTGAAAAGATGTATCGACAGATTGGCATGCATGAAGAGGACACAGCTCAGCAGCTCATTGTGTGGCGGAAGGACCCAAGTGAAGTTATTCAATACTATCGACTTAAAACAGTGACGTACGGAACAACATCAGCACCTTATCTGGCTACCAAATGTCTGCAATATCTGGCAAAACAGAATATGAGTAAATACCCACAAGGTGCACGAACTTTGCTTGAAGATTTTTATGTGGACGATTGTCTCAGTGGTGCCAATGACATCGCATCAGCTTTAGAATCTCAAACCCAACTTACACAAATTCTTCAAGAAGCTGGCTTCAAACTCCGGAAATGGTGTTCTTACAACTTAAGGCTATTAGCAAATATACCCGTGGAAGATGAAGAAGTTAATTTGGATCTGGATGATTAAGCTACAAAGACACTAGGTCTCATTTGGCATCCAAAAACAGATAAACTGTGCGGTCGAGCAAACCTATACGCCAGTTCAACCGATTAAAAACGGGTAGTAGCTTCAGACTTAGCACGAATCTTCGACCCATTAGTAATCCTTGGGCCTGTAATCGTATCCGCAAAAATATTCATGCAAAAGCTATGGAAGCAAGAATATGGATAGGATGAAAGGCTACCACATCAAATTCAACAAGAATGGCAACACTTCAGAAAAAATATATTGAAACTCAATTACTTAAATGTACCCCGACACATCCTTCATTCAAAACCTCAAGTATAGGTTAAGCTACACACCTTTGCCGATGCCTCATAACGAGCGTACGGAGCAGCTGTTTGTGTGCGAACAACATACAAGGATCGAACCATAACATCGAACTTGCTCTGCGCAAAATCAAGGATAGCACCCTTAAAACTTCAAACACTTCCTCGATTGGAATTGTGTGCAGCTGTTCTAGGAGTCGAGCTTACAGAACGAGTGAAGCAGGATCTGAAATATCAACATGTACCAGCATTTTTTTGGTCAGACTCAGAAATAGTTTTATCATGGATTAAAACATCAGAAACATCAGCATCTTCATTACACACTTTCGTCGCCAACCGAGTAAGCAGGATTCAAGAAATATCACATATCAATCAATGGCATCATGTCTCATCAAAAGATAATCCAGCCGACATAATTTCAAGGGGGATTAATCCTGAAAAATTCACCTTGTGTACCACATGGTTTTTCGGACCTTTGTTTCTACATGGCAGCCAAGAGTCATGGCTCATACCAACACCAAAACCTGCCGATACACCCAATGACATCGAAAAAAGAAAACCGATTACTGTAGTGACAATGGCAGCATCATCGGAGGCGCCAGTTTATGAAAATTTTGAAATCTTCGATGACAAACAAGGAAGAGAAACGAACACTGCATCAATAGTAACTTCGTCGTCAGCATCATCGGAGGCGCTAATTTATGGAATCAACCACAAAAACTCATTTCGAGCTTTGCAACGCACAGTTGCCTACATGCTACGTTTTATTGAAAATCTTAAGAAACAAACAACAGCTCGGCCAAATCATCTATCCATATGTGCATCAGAAATGAATAAGTCCTTGGCAGTTATAATCAGGACTATTCAAATGGCAGATTTTAAAAGTGAAATTAAAGACTTACAAAAATACAAGCAAGTGAGCAAATCAAATCAACTTGCCAGCCTATGTCCTTCCTTAGACGATCAAGGTTAAATGCGTGTGGGAGGCCGATTAGAAGCATCATCATTACCCTTTGATGAAAAACATCCAATCTTGCTACCATACAATGATTCAATAGTAAAATTGTTACTTATCATGGTTCATCAAGACAACAAACATTGCGGCCCGCAGGCCTTATTGGCAGCCTCGAGGCAGAAATTCTGGATTGTAAGAGGAAAAACAATGGCACGCAATATTGTACAAAACTGTGTGCGTTGCGTCAGAGCAAAACCAAAGCTCTACAGCCAAATCATGGGCAATCTACCAGCGGATAGAGTAACTGAATCACGGCCATTTCTAACAGCTGGTGTCGATTACTGCGGTCCAATATGTATCCATTACAAAATCCGCGGAAAACGACCTCAAAAAGAATATATTGCAGTATTTTGTTGTTTTGTCACGAAAGCGGTACATATGGAGATTGTTTCGGACCTCACTACTGACGCCTTTATTGGAGCACTAAAACGTTTTATCAGCCGCCGTGGCAGGTGCCAGACATTGTATTCTGATAATGCAACAAATTTTGTGGGTGCAAAGAATCAATTGAATGAATTGCAACAAGCTGTTTTCTCTAATTCAGCTCAAGAGAAAATTATTAAATCCTGCAGTGACACTGGCATCGAATTTAAGTTCATTCCGCCTAAAGCCCCTCATTTTGGTGGACTCTGGGAAGCTGCAGTCAAATCTGCGAAGCATCATTTGTGTCGCAGTGTCTCTACTGCTTCTCTTACATATGAAGAACTAGAGACTGTTGTAGTTGAAATAGAGGCAATTCTAAACTCTAGGCCTCTCACCCCGTTGTCTTCAGACTCAAATGATATAGGAGCACTAACACCAGGTCACTTTATCATAGGAGAACCACTCACAACCCCAGTCGACTCAAGGGTATCAGAAACCAGAAGATCACTTAAAACAAATTGGAAATATGTGTCAGATATAAAACATAGATTCTGGACAAGATGGCACCACGAATACCTGCACGAGCTCCAACAAAGGTCTAAATGGAAGCATCCAACACCAAATATAAAGGAAGGCACATTGGTCATCATAAAGAAGGATAACGTTCCAGTCCTTCAATGGCCCCTTGGTCGAATTATTCGAACCTACAAGGGAGATGATGGCTATATTCGGGTCGTTGATGTTAAGACAGCTTCGGGCATATCCAAACGACCCATACACGAATTAGCTCCATTATTCACTGAAGAAGAAACAGAAAAAATAGAACCTGCAACAAGTGTACTGACAAATAATCACAAACGTAAATGGCCACATCCACATGAAGATATCCCAAAAAACAAGTCGACATCAAAGGGTCTTGCTCTCTCAGTAATGCTGGTTGCATTACTGATGTTGCCATTAGCAATGACCTCTCCAATAAATACATCAAGATTTCGTAACAAGCCTGGCATTTACTTCGAAGGAATACTGTTAACAATCTGCACCAGGAGGAAACCTTATTGTTATCAAATCGTCCCAAAAGAGGTGCATTTAATGTCATCGGAAACGTGGCTCACACTTTGTTTGGTGTTCTCGACTCAGACTATGCCGAACAGATGTCAAACACTATAAATGAAGTCAAATCCAACGAAGAACATCTTTTAAGGCTGTTGAAGAATCAAACGTCAATTATTGATTCCGCAATCAACATAATAAAACAAGATGAAGTGGGTACATCCTCACGTTTGACTGAAATACAGCGTTTGATCAACGTGGACATAAACAAAATTGAAGACACAGCTGCTCAACTACGGCTGACTCAGCAACTGACAGTTTTAATTACTCAACTCAGATGGTTAGCACAGATTTGCAGCACACACAAGCAGATTTGATAAACATCCTAACGCACACTAAACATGGAAAAATAAGTCCACAGATCCTTACACCAAAACAACTTGCGAAGGAAATCCTGACTATCAAAGGACACTTACCTACTAGTTGGGCCCTGCCAGTCGAAGACCACAACCTGCTGGACCTTTATACCATTATGGGTGTTAAGTCTGGATTAACAAGGAATCACGTCATCTTTGAATTAGCTGTACCACTAGTTGATCATAATAAACTAGACTATTTCTTATACACCCGATTCCAATAACAGTAAACAACACGCTTGTGGCAATTAAACCCACCACCGAAATTCTAGCAGTCAGCGGCCATCGGGATCAATACATTGCACTTAGCCGAGCCGAGGTTGAAGCAGCAACATTGACTAGTGATGACATTTATTTAAGCAGCAGGAGGCAAGCTACCATTGGAAGGCAATCAAAAAAACTTGCTTGCGAGATTCAACTTTTTAACAACAAAACGTCCCAAACCTGATCAGTTAACATTTACATCATTGCATCTTGCTAATAAATGGATTTACGCTTCGACAATTCCAACTGAAATCACAGCAGTTTGTAATCACGAAACCATTCAACTAACACTTATAGGGTCAGGAATACTCACAATTGACCAACACTGCAGCTTAAAAAATGATGACATCCAGATCCAAGGTTATATTGAATCATCCAGTCGAGTATACACATCATTTGCTGGTATCGGAAATATCTCATCCATCAGTCAACCTAACGCACTACAGGGCTTATTAACACCAAACTTCAAAGATATGGAAACAAAACTAGAACAACTCACTGATCTTCAGACGAAACTATCAAAAGAAGATTTTGACCAGCTACCGAACCAACTCGAATCCAATAAAATCCATCATCATGTAATCAGTTATTCAGCGTTAATTTTGGCGATATTTGGTATCATAACCTACAGTACTTGCAAGATAAGAACACACTTTCAACGAAGATCCGCAACCAAGGCTAGCACATCTCCTCAACCGATGCCACGTCAGCACAAGTCACCATTTGATGTAGACATTACTTAAGTTGAGTTAGACACTCAACGGGGGGGAGAATGTTAATACTTTATGATAGATTTATGTTTATAATTAATTCATTGGTTGTAGTGTATACTTTATGATATATATATTTTATAGATTATATTGAATTGCATATGTACACAGAAATAAAAACAACAAAAAGTAAACACTAAGCAATTAAACAATTTGTTTATAAAATCAACTGCACATAAAGCGCAGTTTGTTGACACCAGCATATTTTTAGGCCAACGGCATGCATTTCATCATTGTTAATTCAGCTGAATTGCAACTAAAACAAAATTGTAAAATTGGGTCACAAAAATAAGTGCAATAACCTGCGGTAAAGAAACTGCGTTCTTATAGTGCAATACAGCAATTTTATATTTGTGATTTTTATTATTGTGCAATGCAGCAATTTCATATTTGTTAATATTAAATTATTCATATTTTAGTCTTAAGTATTTTCCTTTAAATACTCCTAACTTTAGTTTACTTTGGAGTCAGTTCTATTAAAAGGTTCAAGAATAAAAGTTTCAATTTGGAACTAAAAATTGTTGTGTGGTGTTTTCTTTGTGTCACTTGATCATTCAACTGAGTATTGGTTCATGTACCTATACTCAGCCAACATCTGATTTGGTTTGTACCTAATCAGTTAACAAATATTCAAGTGTTTTGTAATCTGTAGAAACCTTTTACGGCAAAGTTAGCGTGAGCTAAAAATATGCTTAAAGGCAAATAAAATTGCAATTAATAGAAATTGCTTTTAATAGTTTTTGCTTTTGTTTCTAATACGTAGAAACTACACGAATTTAAAAAAAATAATTCGTCGCAAAATTTTCTAATTTGTAGAAAAATACTATTGAAAGCTAAATAAATAAATTTTTTTGTTTAAAAATCTAAAAAAAATTTGAGTTTTTTTAAAAAAAATTGTTTGTATTTTTTTTTTTTTGTTTTTTTTTTTTATTCGATAAAAATTTTGTTTATTTTCCTTTTTACAATTTCAATGACAAATTATAAAAATATAAATTTTTTTTGTTTTTTTTTTTACTCTAAAAATTTATAAAAATTCTGAACTTATAAAAAATTTCTTAAAAGTACTCCAAATTGGACGACTTGGCGTTGTAAGTCCAGATTTTAACATAAAAGTTAAATTTGCAAAAAATGCTCCAAGTTGAATATCGCAATAGGTGCGATTATTTTTTCACGTCAAATTGGCAACTCTTTTTCGAAGATAGCGACCAGCTGTTTTGGTTGTTGATATTCGGTGCCTCTCTTCTGCTTAGCTTATCCGCTTTATGTTTTCTCGAGCTTATCGTTGTTTTATGTAATAAATTGCGTGTAATTACAATTAAAAAACACTTTAACAATCAATATCAGAATGATTTCTTTTTGGTTTTTGATTGTTATTTAAAGCAAAACACTCGTAATGTTGAACAACGAACGCGGCAATAAAAAATGAATGTGGTGTAAAATGTTAAGTGTTTGTGTGTGTGTTTTAGTGGTATTTTTTTTTTTGTGTTTATAAAAAACATAAACAATATTTCCAATAAGCAACTTTTCTAATATGTAGAAAATTCTTGCGATTATTGTACTTTATTTAACACAACGTGTGGGTGAATAATTTTAACCGTCTAATTATAAAATAATAGAACTAAAGTGTATGTGAGTAAGTAGGTAACTGATTTAATATTAGCTTATAAAATTAAGCTAACTTTCTTCTTTTTTTTTGTTTTTGCTTTAAAAAGTGGGTGCCGGTGAACCAGTGTGTTTTGCTCTTTTTTTTTCTCCTTTTATTTTTGTTAACAACTTTGTTTTTTTTTTTTAAACAAATGCCGAATTTTTGTTCGCGTGTGTGGTTGTATGTGCCTGATTTTTCAAAAGACACCACTGAAAGCCGACGGCCTGGTCCACTTTGTGACTTTAAAATAAAAATCAAAAATCTAAAAAAAAAATTACACGCAACACTTCTAACTTTTTCGACTGTGAGAATTTTTTTTTTTTTTTGTGTTTTGAACACTGGTCGTTTCACTTCGGCATGTACCCGCACTATTTATATGGCGCACTTTTTGTATATAATATCTAAATAAAATATCTATATACCTATATACATAAGTGTATATGTAAATCAAATGAATTAACTACTTTTTATTTTTATTTAATTTGAAACAAAAGGTTTCAGTTTGATTTACTTATTTTTAAGCTACTCACTGACACTAACACTGAGATACTTTTATAAATTAATCAACTAACCTTTATGCTGCTGCTGGAAGTTGATGCTTCTGTATTTTTAAAAATTCCTTTTTTCTCCAGGCGGACTCGATGGACCATAAACAAACTAGGTTGATTTGTTCTTATTGATGAACTAGGCTGATTTGTTCTTCTTTCAAGCTGTAAGCTGGTGGAGGCTGCAATTTGAATTATATTTCAACGCCTATATATATTGCACGAAGACTTCAGGCAATAAGTGCTCGAAGTTTTGGTGCAATAGAGAAGAAAAGGAATAAAAACAATTTGTGTTAATTATACTTAAAAAATGGTACAATGTGGTGACCGTGGCATGCAGGTTAAGTGTGTGGCTTAGCATGCTCGGAGCCCGGGTTCGATCCCCAGCCGTGGCGAAAAGTTTTTTCAATAAAAAATTTTTCTGATCGGTCACCACCTCTCTGCAGACAATGGAAAACCTCAGAGAGTAAATAATGCCATGTAAAGCTTCTTGAGAACATGAGCCGTTCGGAGTCGGCATAAAACATGTAGGTCCAGTTCTCGGTCAATTGTGTGCAAAAATTTAATAACACACACAACACAATCGATCCTAAGAAGCTCGGTCAAAGTCCTTTCAAAGGCTGAAATGGCCAATTTGTTTTTTTTAAATGGTACAATAAATCTAATTTTATTCTTACTTTTTTGGTTGCAATTGGTGCAGCAGAAGAAATTTAATAAAAAGTTAAAGATGGCAGATATACTTAAACACTTCACATCGGCAATCAATACGTGATTGCTTAGCAGGCAAGGAGGCAGGCTCGGCGACCCGATCGCGAGCGACAAGTTAAGAGTCGATAAGAAGGTTAACAACGTAACCAGCTTACGTGATTTAAATAATATTTTACTTTAGGGTTTCAGCCTAAACATGCCGGCCCCCTTGCAGTGCTACTGTAAAGAAATGAGCTTAAAGATAACTTAAGTCTATTAGAAAAAGTTGATTAATTAAAAAATGTCTCAGTTTTTCAAATTCTTTAAACTTACGTAATACGGAATTTCATTTATTATTTATTTATTATTATTCTTAATTTAACTTATCTATCTATCGTGCGTCTATAATTGAGCAGTCGAGCCCGATACCAGCAAGCCGAAAGTGGAGTTCTGTGCCACCAGTCCCCCCAAACCACAAGGAAAAATACCAGGCTGAATAATTTTCGGGTACACATCTACCCCTAACACCATGCCGACGGGGGACGAAACGAAAAAGTCGGGGTCACCGAGCATCAGGTTCGTGAAATTAGCCCTGATAGATGTGTCCAAGTTCTTTCGCGGCGTTATGCGCGTAAAATGTGTAACCACTCTAGCCTGGGTTGTCACCGACTGGTTAGATTCATAGTTCGCTCGAAGGGTTATGGAGCACACTTCATGCGAACCAACCATCGTTGATGACAACCCAAGCTGGCGGACTATTCGATGCGAAATTATGGACGTTTCAGCGCAGTGATCTATCAGGACCCGAATCCGATGCATGTAACCACGATCGATCACCTTGATAACCGCCGTGGGGAGCAGCGAAGTCACTTGTTGCAAACTTGGCAACGGTGAAGGCGAGGACCGACGTTGAGAGCCACTATTGGAGTAGCGTTGAGAGCCACTATTTGAGTGGCGTTGAGTGGGCCGTTGTGTACCATGGCCACGATGGCGGCGCTCGGCTTTCGGTAAACGCGACCTTTTACCAGAGCGCCGTAACGACTGAGATCCTCTTTTTGGATCAGCGCGCAGCGAAGGGCGAAAAGACGGCAACACCTCCGCATTCTGAATGCTCCGCGCCAATCTCGCTTCGTCGTCTTCGCCTTCAGGGGCCGGTCTCCTCCCAACGCACGCTGCTTCCGACAAACGAGGTCTGGCAACATACTCCCCTTCGGTGGTCGTCCTTCTCTGACGGGAAGACCGAGGCAAACGAGGCCTGGCTCCATCGTGAGGTTTCAATGTCGGTGTTATAGATAAGTACCGCGTTAGAGTAAATCACCCAACTTGTTAGTTTTGCGTTCAGTTTTTGACTGCTTGTTTATTGAAAAAATTCTTTCTTATAATTATTTAACTTAAATAATGATAAGCAATAAAAGTAACTTAACCTTATTAGGCCAGCGATATGCATTGGCATTATCGCTGACTTTGTGTTGACCAAATGTCGCATAGGGACAAGGGTAATGTGAGTGCACTTTTAGTGAGTCAGTTACGTTTGAATGCCATTAGTGCATCGAACTGCTGATTGGCCTGAGTCATTATGCATTACATTATATTACAAAACCTTTGTCCATGACACCTCCCGTTTTTCGGAAAAAAAAAAATTGTTTCCATGAACTTAAAAATTTGTTTTTTTTTTTTTTATATATTAGAATGGTTGAATTATAATAAAAAATTATTATTAATTATAAACAAGACTGTATCCATAGAATAATTGTATGTATGCTATCGGCCGATATTATTTTTATATTACATTCGTCTTATTATACTTTGTAACAGATATTACAATTTATTAAATAAAATTTATTAAATAAAAAATAAAAATAATTATACTCTTATGCTAATTTTAATCTGTTTTTATGTATAATTATGGCTTTTGATTTGATGTCGATTTTGCAATTCCCTAAACAATCACATTCGAGCACTTTAAATGGACCTTTGTAAATGCCGTCTAATTTGTGGTTAGCTTCATTTTTTATGTAGACCATATCGTTGTGTTTAATAACTTGTGGTTTTGATGTCTTGTCATATATTTCTTTTGATTTAATTTTTGCCTTTTCTAATAGGTTTTAGCTCGTTTTTGGGCTGTTTGTAATTTAAATTTAAGTTCTGATTTGTAATTATCTATGTTATATATTGGGTCAATGTTTCCGCTTAGCTTAAAGTCATATGGGGCAACGGTCTTTCCGTATACTAATTCGAAAGGTGTGTAGCCATGTGTTGTCGATGGTGTCGTATTGTAACAGTATGTAAAGTATTTAATCCTGTGGTCCCAGTCTAATTTATCTATGGAAATATAAGATCTTATGTATTCGTTAAATGTTCTATGAGACCGTTCGACTGTACCTAACGTCTGATGGTGATATGGGGTGGATATTTTATTTTGGATGTTGAGAAGTTTACAGATTTCGTTAATTGTTTCATTTTTATATTCGGTGCCCATATCTGTTAAAATTTGCTGTATGGGTCCGTGTACTAATATGCAGTTTTCTACTATTGATTTGGCTACTATGTTAGCTGATTTGTTTGGAATGGGTACGGTTACAAGGAATTTTCGTAAATCGCAAATTATTGTTATTGCATATTCGTTTCCATTAAATGATTTAGGGAGTGGACCTATTGTGTCAATTTGCACGATATCAAAAGCCTTGGCTGGCGTAGGTGTTGTAATTAAAGGCTCTACATGGTTAATACCTGATTTGTTTTTTTTTAATTTTACACAATTTCGGATGTAGGACTTCACGTCTGAAGTCATGTTCGTCCAAAAATATTGTCGTCTTAGCTTTGACAGTAATCGTGTGACTTCGGGGTGGCCTCCAAATACCGGGTCGTCATGATACTTTCGTAATATTTCATTTCTGTGTGTGGGTGAAGTAATTTTGATGATTTTTGGTGTTATTGCAATAGTTACCTTTTTTAATTTTTTGTTGCCTATATTTTTAAATTCCTCAACGTCGACGTATTTAAATAAATTATCATTAATCGCGATTTTAATGCTTTTTAAATTTGCCTTGCCAACTATTGTTTCAAGTTTGGGAAACAATTGCGCTAGTTCAATCTTCCCATAAGCAATAAAAACTTTAGCATTTATTTCAAATATTTTTCTTTTTCCATGGAATAAAATTAGTTTTGAGGAATCATTAAGTATTTTAATATTGTTTTCATTATAGGTGCACCTTTTTGTTATAAGTTTTAGGCATGGTAACTTTTTTACTTCGTGTGTCGTTATAGTATTGTAAACTTTTTGGTTTACCGCGTTTTCTTTGGATGTAGTATTTGTATGAAGAGGTGAATTTTTAGATTTGGATCTCGTAACTACTTGTATAATAGCAGAGTTTTCTTGCCTAAGTTGCTTGATTTGCCCAAAATCAATGCGAGATAAAGCATCTGCACCGCAATTGTCCTTTCCTTTGATATATTCAACCTCAAAATCAAATTCCTCGATGTCTAGCCTCATTCTTGTTAGTTTAGAGGAAGGGTTTTTCATAGCAAAAAGATAAGTAAGTGGCTTATGATCACATTTGATCAAAAATTTAGTACCACAAATATACGGCTTGAAAAAGTTTATTGCCCAATGGATGGCAGTAAGTTCCTGTTCTATTACAGATTTGTTGCTTTCCCCTTTTGTAAAGGTTCTAGATGCAAACGCTATTGGTAGTTGAATACCGTTGTGATCTTGACTTAATACAGCACCACATGCCATTTTGCTAGCGTCTGTAGTTATGCAAAAAGGTTCTTCGAAATCAGAGTATTTTAATAATTTTGGTGAAAGTAAACAGTTTTTTAAATATTGGAAAGCTTTTTTGCATTCATTCGTCCATATGAATGGTGTTTTCTTTCTTGTTAATCTAGTTATACCCAACCAGCAAGAAACGCTCTAAATTAGGCTTATACAGCGAATTCTCTAAGCTGCTTTGCAGTGTAAGCAGCCCAAAATTTAAGTAATTTTTCATACTTTGAGGTACCAACAAGTACGTTGCATAGACTGCTAAGCAGCTTTCTAATTGATCTTCGAAAATTTTCAAAGATCTAAAATCGTCCAAATTCGAATAGGCAAAGCTTTTTAAAAAAATATTTTCCTTGTTTTTTTTTCTGATTTTCATATTATTTATTTTTTAATTTTTTTTTTATTTTCTTCTTTTTCTACCATAATCGCGTTTGTTCTCAGCTTGTACCATCTGATTCGCAGTGAAAAAGACTTTTTTATTAAAATGTTGGGTATGCCAGGGTTCGATCCCGTGTCTTGCCGATTTGTAGTCTGACGCCTTAGCCATTCTGGCATGTAGCTTTATATCGAAACAAAGATTTTTGCATTCATACAGCTAGTTCTGTCGTAGGTACTCATAAGCAGCGTTAAGGTGCAAAATTAGGTTCAATGGAACCATTAAGCAGCTTTAAGTTCAAAATAAATGTAAAGAAGACGCACAAGCGACACTTCAGAACTCCTTTTGAACTTAATTATCTTAAACCTGAATAGAAGTATAACTTGTAACTTTTGGAACTATAAGGTCCATTGCCTGAAATTGACACCATATAGCAGCTTTAGGTGTGGCAAGTTCCACAACGTACCCTTAAGCAGCTTTAGGCGTGTCAAGTTCTACAACGGACCATAAAGCAGCTTCCAAGTGCCATGGAACTTATTTTGCCTCTTAAAACAGCTTTAAAGGGAACTCATACGTAAATTTCTACTCATTTTGCTGGTTGGGTACATATTGCATGGTATGCGAAATTGGGTATAAATCTTCTATAGTAATTTACAAATGCTATGAATCGTTTGGCCTCATCCGGGTTTGTTGGTTCGGGGTAAGATACGATTTTTTCGTACTTTGAGTTGTCAGGTAGAATGCCTTTGTCAGTGCATTTATGACCGAGAAAAGTAACTTGTGAATCAAAAAATTTACATTTGTCTGGGTGCAGTTTTAGGTTTGTTTTTCTGCATATTTCGAACACTGATTTAAGATTTGTAAG
Organism: Tetanocera ferruginea; assembly: GCA_958299015.1. Taxonomy (NCBI): domain Eukaryota; kingdom Metazoa; phylum Arthropoda; class Insecta; order Diptera; family Sciomyzidae; genus Tetanocera; species Tetanocera ferruginea. Next base: position 87,780,665 of record OY282643.1, read on the forward strand.
CATTTGATTTTCTGAACATCCCACGATAATAAGATCATCCATATAAACAAATGTCCTGCTTGGTCCTAAACCAGGAAAGGCTATGTTCATCATTCTTTGAAACGAGTTGGGGGCTATTTTTAAGCCAAAAGGCAATCGTTTGAATAGATGTTATGTTTCTTGAACTTTCTTCTAACTCTATTTGGTGAAACCCAGATATTAAATCAAGACATGAAAAGTATTTTGCACGACCTAGTTGGTCAAGGATGTCATCGATTCTTGGTAATGGGTATTTGTCGGATGAGAGTTTTTTATTCACTTGCCTATAATCTATTACAAGTCTCCATTTCTTCTCCGAGTTTGTTGAGGATTTTTTAGGGACGAGGAGTATGGGACTGTTATATTCTGAGACTGAGGGTTCAATGATATCGTCTGTAATTAATTTTTCTATTTGTCTATTTATTTCCTGCTTATGGGTTTGGGGAATTCTGTAATTTTTAATGTAAGTTGGCCTTTCATCTTTAAGATGCAATTTTTGATTATAAAAATTGTTAAAAGAGCATGGATCGGTTTCCAAAGCAAATACGTCGCTGTATTCTGGTGAATAAGTAAGCCCACTACATAGGTGAATAAGTTTCTCTCTATGCTGTAGTGGGCAATTTTCTGATAATTTTCTTAAGATTGTGTCTTTCCTTTCTTGATTGTTATTTTGTTTATTTATGTTTACTACGTAATAATTATTTAGGCTTTCAATATTTATATCATTTTGTGTTAAAAAAATGTTTTAATCTGTAGTGTTAATTATTCTTACATAAGGATTTCTTGCGTTGACTATTGTGTTTGCAATTATTATACCATTTTCGAGTTCCTAATTTGGGATTAGAACTTCGTTTTCAGATGTGACTATATTAATTTTCCTAATGACTTCTGCTCTAGCTGGCAGTGAAATCATTTCTTTTATGGGTGAGTCTAAAATTTCCACCTCCAGTTGGCCTTTCATTGAATAGGGTCGTATTATGAACCAACTTGAATCGCAATATTGATAGTCTAATACACAATTGAATTTTTTTATGAAATCTAACCCTATTATCCCTTCGCATGGTATGGGGAATGTTTCATCGACAATTTGGAAATCGTGATGAATTTCTGAGTTATTTATGAATAGTTTAGCTGTGATGAAACCTATTGTTTTTATAAAACCGTCTCCTATACCTCTTAGATTGTAGGTATGGTTTTTGTTTATCTGCGTTTTTTCATTTGAGCGAATTTTGAAAAGACTTATTTCTGACCCTGTGTCTAATAAGAATGTTGATTCTGAACCATTTAATGATGTGCTGAGGGTAATAAAGTTACTGAATGATAAATTTACATGTAATATTTTAGCATTAGCTAATTTGGCATATCCCCCAGTTGGGTAGACTGGGGGTTTCCCTCGTTTTCCGATGCTTCCGTGTATCTGACGTTTCTATTGAGGTTATAACGTCCTCTATTGCTTGTTGTTGGTATTATTAAAAGAATTGCCATTATTCCTATTAATGTAAGAATTTTGGCTGTTTCTTTGATTGTTTTGGGTTCTATTCCAGCCGTTTCTGTTACCTCGATTTGCATTTTTTCCCCTAAAAAAAATATTTCCTCTATATCCACTATTTCCATGGCTCCTTTGTGTTCTATAGTTATTTGCTCTATTTATATAATTAATTTGAAGGGTTCCCGAACTTTCTGCACCTAATTCTATGAATTTTGTTACTGCCTCCTCTACTGAGGCAAAATGACCTGCTCGCATAAGCATTTTAACCTCGTCGGATTTTGCATTTGTTTTAAACGCTTTTACTGCTGACTGTGTGGAGTAGCTTTTTGCAAGGGTAGGCGGCATGCCGTCTGCTATATATGCTTGCTCCAGTCGCATAGTAAGTGCTTCTACTTCTTTAGCGAAATCATTATCGCTTTTGTGTTGTTGCTTTGTATTGGTAATATTTGCTACAATGCTTTGCGGTGATTCATGTTTTATGTGGGTAATAAGTGTCGTCTTGATGGCTTGAATTGTGTAGGCCTATTACGGTTCACAGCAATAAACTGATGTGTCTTCTATCGAGTAGACACAACAGTCAAGAATACACAACAGTTTCGAGCTATTATGATTCACAACAATACATTGTTGTTATTCTTGATTGTAGAACGTATGTGGAACACATGACACTATTGTTTCATGTGTTTCCTTTAGGGTGTCAAGTAAGTCTAGGGCATTAATAAATTTATGTAAATTTTCAATTTTGCCGTCAAATTCAGGTAGCAATTTTGTTGCTATATTAATGAACTCGACGGGCGTCATTGTGTTATAGTTTTGTTGTACGTGTTCGTCAATTTCCAAAGTTAAAATTTAGAAATAAACTGTGGATTTAGTGTTTTTTTACATAAAAAACAGTCACTTTAACTTTGGAAGATTATAGCTTCGCTAAAACAAAAGATTTGGCGATATTTCTTTTGATTATCTCTTAATTATAGCTCCGCTACAACACATAAGACAATAAAAGTTGCTATACCGTTGGAACGTTTCATATTTTCTCTAAAATACAAAATTTAATTTTTTATCTTATGGTGTGTTGTTTAAATTCTGGATTAATAAAACTAGACAAGTGTAAAAAGTGTAAAACACCCTGTATCTTGAAAATCCTACCACAACAGTAAAAATTGAGTACAGATTTGGAATCAGCGTTGAAAGGTCATATAGAAATTATTTTGGGTTTTCCGGATCCTACTTTTTTAGACTAGTATTACTGATTCAAGCATGTCTGAATTTTAGAGCACTGCTATTATTTTGACCGCAACTGTATATATATAGAGTAATACTTAAGTAAAATTTAATGCAATTCTTCGTGAAGGGCGTTCATATCCATGTTCCGTTCCGTATCCGCTCCATGTTAGCATTTGTTTTTTTAGTCATTATCTTCATCCCCCAGTCCCAATCGTTGGGGGGTGTTGGGCCACTGGATTTGAGGCACTTTCTTCTTTCTATTGGATCGGAAAGGGCTTCGCTTACTCCAAAAGCGTGCTGTTTTATATTTTTATTTTGTCTTTTTCACATGTTTATATATTTTTTTCTTTGCAGGTTGTTCTTTGTGTATTTCACTCATTTTTCCTTGCAGTTTGTTCTTTGTGTTTGGATTATTTGCGGTTAATGTTTTTTATTATTAAATTCGCGGAGTTGTTGTGGCTCGGTTCCCTTTTTTTATGGTATTTTTTAATGTGGCATATACGGCCAATATTAAAATTATGACAAGTATAAGAGTAACTATTTGCCACTTTTCTGTTTTTTCACTGTTAATTTTATTAAGTTCGTTAGTGTATATAATTATCTGTTCTTTATTTTCAGCGTATTTTTCTAGTTTATTTTCTTGAACCTCCTTTCCTACCTCAAATCCGGAAAGGGCAATCATTATTGCACTTATAACTTTCTTCCACCACGACATGGTCACGGCGTACAACAAGAATATTATCTTGTAAAATCTTTTATATATTTTAAAAGTATAACAAGAAGACAGGCAGGATCGCCATGTTATAGATATGTACCGCGTTAGAGTAAATCACACAACTTGTTAGTTTTGCGTTCAGTTTTTGACTGCTTGTTTATTGAAAAAATTCTTTCTTATAATTATTAAACTTAAATAATGATAAGCAATAAAAGTTACTTAACCTAATTAGGCCAGCGATATGCATTGGCATTATCGCTGACTATGTGGTGACCAAATGTCGCATAGGGACAAGTGTAATGTGAGTGCACTTTTAGTGAGTAAGTTACGTTGGAATGCCATCAGTGCTTTGAACTGCTGATTGGCCTGAGTCATTATGCATTACATTATATTACAAAACCTTTGTCCATGACATCGGTGACGACTTTTCTGCGTCGCGCGCTTTGGACAAACGAGGCCTATTGCTCTTATGCGGTCCAAAGTGCAGCATGGTGTTATGTGCCTCTTCGCAAAAACGACATCGCCCATCACTTGAGCACATGTCGGTGAGGTGGTTTGGGGAGAGACGCTTCGAACAATACCGGAACAATACGACAAGGCGGAGCCGCTCTGCCACATTGCCTGCCTTAAAGGCAGGGCAGGACCGCAACGGATGGTGCAAGAGACACACTCGGCAAGCGATGGGCTTTTGGGTACTCGACATTTCGGCTGAAAAAGAAATTAAATACGTTAATTTCCCTGGGAACGCTTTTAAAAACCACACACACAAATACACAGAGATTACAGACGAGGACACCAAAGTCTACATTGTTGGTAATACAATGAGTTTAACTACTGGACGAGTAATTATGCAGCGCTCAGTACGTAAATCGGCGACCCGGACGCGCTGGTCAGAGCCCAAATAAACCTTGACGACTCTTTCCAGGCGCCACTCATTCACTGAAAGATTGTCAGCTTTTATAACTACCAAGTCATCTATTTTTAAGTCTTCACGAGGATTTTTCCACTTATGTCGCTTGTGAAGTTCTTTCAGATAGTAATTTTTCCAGACTTGACAGAACCTTTGGTTCATAGCCTTCAATTTTTGCCAACGATTTATAACACTGCTTTACAGCTGGGAAATACCAAGAACGCCACATGTACGGATGAGTTAGTCTGGATCTCCAAAACACAAAAATCATAAAATTTTTTTTTCATTTGTAGGGTTTTTAAGATAACGGTACTTTTGTAGTTCTCGAGAGATGATTTCATTCAAATTTACTTACAACTTATCTGATAGAAATACGTAGTATATAGCTGAAAAGGTAATTAAATTGCCTTTCTATTGATATACTGATCGTATCGATCGGATAAAATATGTTCAAGTGATAGCTCGTCAAAGTTAAAATTTCTTGCAATTTTCATGTTTTTTTTTTAAAATTCCATTTTTAAGTAACTTTTTTTTTTTAGAAAAAGTTAAAATCAGGAACATTTTATATTTTTGAAGTAAAGTGTATTTCTTTACAAACATTTTAAGACTAATTTGACCAAAACCGGATGAAAAATACTTTTTTTAAAAATAGTTTTGTAGAAAAAGTTTAATTTCAATTTCAGTGCTTGCACTATATTTATACCCCTACGTTTAAAAAACGTAAACGGGGCATATTAATATTGTCACTCCGCTTGCAACGCCCATAAGGAGGCGTGGTAGGTATAGAAAAGTATACATATTCTTGATCAGCATCAACTCCCGAGTCGATTAGCCATGTCCGTCTGTTCGTCTGTCCGTCTGTGATCACGATTCCAGCCACAATTTTAAAGCTATCTAAACGAAATTCGATATTTCAGCTTTTATCCGCAAAATGAAGGTCAAGTTCGTAAATGAGCCAAATCGGATAAAAACCACTCCTACCTCCCATACAAAGTGATTACCAAAACGGTAAAATCTCTTAGAATTCTACAATATTAATTTATATACTCGAAATTTCGCATATGAGCTTCGATATTTAATATGCACTTTAAGAATGAATATCAATCAATTCGGATGAAAACCACGCTTACCTCCAATACAAAGTGACTTTGAATATACTTAACACAGGTTCTTATCTTCCACATGCTTTTTCTGTTAAACAGAAGTAACAGTCTGTAATATGATTGCTCGGAGACTTAACCGTTTTGTTAGTCACTTTGTATGGAAGGTAAGTGTGGTTTTCATCAGACAGTTGATATTTCACCATGGCTTATTCCAAGGCTCATTTATATAAGGTCACCCTTATTTTGAAATGAGAGCAAAAGAGCGTAGTCATTTGAACAAAGAACTGACACGGTTGCCTGAATATAATATTTTTTGTAGTACTATTTAGTAAATTGAATACTAAAATTTTTGTTTGGTACTTTTTTTACTCCTATTTTATTATCTGTTAACCCATCCTGATAAAATTAAGCTATTGAGTTTGATGTACCCATAATTTTAATTTTGATTGAAGGATTTCTGTATTACAGCCTAAAAAGGGTTTAATGATAGAAATATAAATTAAGAAAATCAAGAAAGATAGACCAAATAAATATTTTCTGAGTCGAAACTTAAATTGCATTGGACAACGGTGATCGTTAAAACCACTTTTACTTCTAATTTTGACAAAAATCAAAATTTCAAAACATCTTGACTTAGTGTTTACACAATATAACAGAAAACTGCACAAAACCCTGAAAAATACTTTTTTTTCTCGAGCAACACAAAACCCTACTTTGCAAACGTCAAAATATTTTTGTTTACATAAAATAAGGATAAGTCAAAAAATGTACGCAACCTTATATAAATGAGCCTTGGGCTTATTCAGACATACCTTTACATAAATCTTTTTAAATCGCAAGAAACAATTTTTTGATTTTGTATTCCCTAGAACTGATAAAAGCCACACTGTGCGTCCCATCAAAATGCTTACACAACTTCTATTTTCATAGGTAGGCTGATTAGAATCAGATTTGTACTAGTTTTTTTTAAATAACTGTCAGAATAGAATACAAATGTATTCCGCTTAGCGGATTTTTATTAATTTTTGTGAAAAATACACAAAAGTTTTATCCAAAATCAGATAAATGTTGCATCAAAAAACAAATCGCGGTTCTAATAATCTTTAACTTCAACCTGGGGTGGGTATTTGGGGTGGTGACCGTAGCGTTCAGGTTAAGTGTGTGGCTTAGCATACTCGGAGCCCGGGTTGATCCCCAGCCACGGCGAAAAATTTTTTTAATAAAAAAAAATTTTTCTGATCGGTCACCACCTCTCTGCAGACAATGGCAAACCTAAGAGTGTAAATAATGCCATGTAAATCTTCTTGAGAATATGAACTTTAGCCGTTCGGAGTCGGCATAAAACGTGTAGGTCCAGTTCTCGGTTAATTGTGTGCAAACATTTAATAACATACACAACACAATTGATGATAAGAAGCTCGGTCAAAGTCCTTTCAAGGGCTGAAATGGAAAATTTGTTTGTTGGTTTTGTGGGTATTTGGGGTAGGTATTTTTGAGGTTGGTTTTGTTTTTTTTTTTTTTTGTAGGTATTTCTCACAAATGAATATTTACGGCGAAAACTTTGTATGGAAGGTAAGCGTGGTTTTCATCCGATTTGATAGATATTCATACTTAGAGTGCATATTAAATATCGAAGCTCATATGCGAAATTTCCAGTATATAAATTAATATTGTAGAATTCTAAGAGATTTTACCGTTTTGGTAGTCACTTTGTATGGGAGGTAGGAGTGGTTTTTATCCGATTTGGCTCATTTACGAACTTGACCTTCATTTTGCGGATAAAAGCTGAAATATCGAATTTCGTTTAGATAGCTTTAAAATTGTGGCTGGAATCGTGATCACAGACGGACAGACGAACAGACGGACATGGCTAATCGACTCGGGAGTTGATGCTGATCAAGAATATGTATACTTTTCTATACCTACCACGCCTCCTTATGGGCGTTGGAAGCGGAGTGGCAATATTAAAATGCCCCGTTTACGTTTTTTAAACGTAGGGGTATAAATATAGTGCAAGCACTGAAATTGAAATTAAACTTTTTCTACAAAATTATTTTTAAAAAAAGTATTTTTCATCCGGTTTTGGTCAAATTAGTCTTAAAATGTTTGTAAAGAAAAACACTTTACTTCAAAAATATAAAATGTTCCTAATTTTAACTTTTTCTAAAAAACAAGTTACTTTTAATTTACATGGAATTTTAAAAAAAAAACATGAAAATTGCAAGAAATTTTAACTTTGACGAGCTTTCACTTGAACATATTTTATCCGATCGATACGATCAGTATATCAATAGAAAGGCAATTTAATTACCTTTTCAGCTATATACTATGTATTTCTATCAGATAAGTTGTTTCAGCTGTAAGTAAATTTGAATGAAATCATCTCTCGAGAACTACAAAAGTACCGTTATCTTAAAAACCCTACAAATGAAAAAAAAATTTTATGATTTTTGTGTTTTGGAGATTTAGACTAACTTGCTTATATGTATGTGTGCCGTTCGTGGTATTTATCTAAAATTATTATTTGTAAAGCAGTGTAATTGACATTGGAGTTTCAGCGATATCTGGTTCAATTGGGGCAAGTAAAGGCCCTCCAACTAAAAAGTGCGATCATTAGGATCTGATGACATTGGGCTTAGAGGGCGTGAATTAAGACATGCTTCAATACGTGAGAGCAATTCGAAAGTTCCTCAAATGTATATTTTAAGTCTGACGCTACTTTACGAAAGTGTAATTTAAAACCTTTGACACCCGCTTCCCACAAGCCTCACATATGAGGAGCACCTGCCGGAATAAAATGCCAGGTTAAGTGCATGTGGGCATATTTTGACACCAAATTTGAACTTTTGAATCATTTAGAAAGGCCTTGAAATCCTCCTTAAAGGCGCGTGACGCACCAACGAAGTTGGTACCATTGTCGGAGTGCATTTTCTCCGGGCATCCTCTTCGTGATACAAACCTCGAAAAAGCTGCCAAAAAGGTGACAGTACTGAGGTCACTGGTAGCCTCTAAATGTATAGCTTTCGTAGCAAAGCAGACGAAGACGCAAATATAGCCCTTGGTTATTAGACAAGCACGTCCCGTATAATTTTTTATGTCATATGGGCCAGTAAAATCAACTCCAGTGGACGCAAATGGACGAGATAACTTTGTGCGCTCTGGGGGAAATGACGCCATCCTCTGAGTCTGCAACCTCTTGCGGTGGATAACACAGACTTTGCAGTTGTGTATGATGGACTTGATCATATTCTTGACTCTGGGAATCCAATATTGCATTCGAATAAGTCGCAACATAAGTTGGTTCCCAAAATGAATGGAGATTTCGTGGGTGAATTGCACGAGTAATTTAGAAAATTGGCACTCATACGGTAGAATTACCGGATGTCGTTCATCATAAGTGAAATGATCTGTCTCCGATAATCGTCCGCCAATTCTAAGTATTTTTTGGCTGTCGAGAAAAGGATTCAGATTTAAAATTGAGCTCTTCGAATCAATCAAACTTTTCTTCGACAACTGGGTATATTCAGATGGATAACCCAATTTCTGACTTTCAATAACGAGTCGTTTGGTTGTTTCTTTAATTTCTCCCTGTGATATTGCCACAGACTTATGGCAGAAATTACCTTTGTGCTGCCTGTGAGTTCTATGATAAAATCGTAATACGTACGACAGAACTCGCAAGGCTCGAGGCAAAGAAGAAAAACCCTCTAAAAGTTCAAATTTTGAGAACATGCCACGTGAACTTTTATGGCTTTCGCTTCCATCGTGGTGTCATACTCGTAGCTTCTATTTGGCCATACTGGTCCATGCCACCACAATGAGCTATCCTTTAAATGTTGCGGCTCCATTCCTCTGCTGGCCAGATCCGCTGGATTATCAGCTGAATCCACATGGCTCCAGTTCTCAGTCCTTACCTTTTCGCTGATTTTTGCGACGCGGTTGGCGACGAAAGTGGTCCAGGCGCATGGCGGTTTACGCAGCCACGCCAGCACGATGGTCGAATCTGTCCATAAATACAGTTGATTATTGTACGTTTCTAAATTCGTCAGAAACGCTTCGACCATCTCTGCTAGCAGAAGAGCGCCGCACAACTCGAGCCTAGGTAGGGACACCGTTTTAACTGGTGCCACCTTTGTTTTGGCTACGAAGAGGTGGACACTGACGCTATCGTGGTGCTTAACGCGAATATATACCGCGGCTCCATACGCTTTTTCTGAAGCAAAAGCCATGGAACTGCATCTCACCTTCAGGAGAAAAATCGACCCATCGTGGAATCCGGACGCTGCTGATGTTCGAATAATTTGTCAAAAATGATTGCCAACGTTGCAAAGTGGAAGAGGTCAGCTGATCATCCCACCCGATGCCGTCCAGCCAGACTTGCTGCATCAGGATTTTTGCGATAACTACGACCGGTACCAACCATCCCGCTGGATCAAAAAGTTTGGCTAGCTCCGATAGCACCTCCCGTTTGGAGAAGCTTCCCTCTCGGTCTAACGTCTTAACGTTACTGGTATCTTCAAGCTCCAAAAACTCTTGATGCAGACGATGGCCTTTTGGTATCCCTCTGAGAACTTCATCAGCATTGGTTGTCCATTTTCGCAAGGTGAAACCTGCAGATGCCGCTGCTTTCTCAAGTTCCGTCCGAGCTAGAATTGTTGACTCCAGGTCATGACCTCCTGCCAGTGCGTCATCTACGTACATATGGTGACGTAAAATTTTCGATGCTAGCGGCAGGTGGGGCTGCACATCTTCAGCCAGCTGCATGAGGGTTCGTATCGCTAAGAAAGGAGCACAATTTACTCCAAAGGTCACCGTGCTCAGCTGAAAATCTCGCAGCGGACTCTCGGGACAATCTCGAAATATTATCCGCTGGAATCGCTGATGTTCTTCGTCTACAATTATTTGTCGGTACATTTTTTCAATGTCACCATTAAAAACAAATTGGAAGAACCGCCACTTCCCGCATGAAGAACATCATTGAGGCTAATGCCGTTTGAGGTAGGGCTAGAGGCGTTAAAAACTACGCGAACCTTAGTCGTTGTGCTCTCAGGCTTCAAGATAGCATGATGAGGAAGGTAGTAACTCTGAGATTCTCTCTGAGCTAATCTAGAAGACACTTCCCTCATATGGTTCAGCTCTTGGTATTCTTTTAACTCTCCATCATATTCCTTCTTGGAGGTCGTATTTTTATTGAGTCTGACCTCATTACGAAGAAATTGACGTACCGCAATATAGCGAGAATCGCCTTAGTTGTCGTGGTTTTGACATAGTTGTCCTCACAAAATTGGTCTGTGATGCTGGACAAAGTCTTTTGCGGTACCTCTTCAAGCTCCCAAAAAGAAGCTAACTGTCGGTCAAGTGAAACTTCACTAAAGTATGACACAACAGATGCTGGAGTTTTCGAAGAAGTGGTAGGAACTGAACCAGTTAAGATCCAACCGAATATAGTTTCTTGAGCAATAAGTGACCCAAGAAAATTACGACGGATCCCGTCAAGAAGAATTTGTGGGTACAAATCCCCACCCAGCAAAATATCTACTTGATCGCTACAGTAGAACCTTTTGTCCGCTAAAGTAAGCTCAGGGCTTACATGCTGCAACAGTGGATCTACTGAGCAAGTAGGAAGATTTCCGGTAATCTTTGAGAGAATGAGGGCGCTCGTGGTTATTTGAACCGTCGGATCAAAAGGTGATCCTATCGTCAAATTGCAAGCCTTTTGCACCCTGGCAGATACCACATTGTTAAGTCCTGAGACTTGAGCGCAAACACGTCGCGTAGGCAGCTGAATAAGTCGCTGCAGCCTCTCGGAAATAAAGGATCCTTCTGAGCCAGAATCAATAAGTGCTCTGGCGGTAAAACTGGATCCTCGATGGCAAATATTAACCATTGCGGTTCCAAGCAAGATACCTTTGCTGCTTGAGGCGAAACACGAGTTAATATTTTCGTTAGCGCTTGCCGAAGCATGCGACAGCGCTGCGGCTTGTGGAGTGGACTGTTTAGATCTCGTGTTTGGACCTCCCGCATTTTGTTGACTATTTGCTCCTCGAAAGTCTCTATGCAACAACAAATGATGTCGTTGTCCACAGGTTGAGCAACTGTAGCCACTTTTGCAATCTTTAGACACGTGGCTACTGGATAAGCAGTTGAGGCAACATTGTAACCAATTATTATTCTTCACTTTTGCCTGATATGTGTTGACTTTTTTCACATTTGGTGGAGGTGCGTTTGATTTTTGCCCTTTTGGCACGGCGCTGAAATCGTCGTCTGAAATCGACTTGTCAGAAACTTGTCAAGGTCAGACCATTTGGGTATTTCTGCCTTGTTTTCAATCGATTGCTCCCATAAAGAGAGCGTAGTTTCAGGCAATTTAGTTGAACATAAATAAGTAAATATAGCATCCCAATTGCTAATATCTACTTTGTTCATGGTTAATGCTGAAATACAATTGTTAATGTCTCTCTGAAGCTTCTTAATGGCACTTCCAGACTCATTCGCTACAGCTGGTAGGTTAAATAAAACTTTCAATTGGCTATTCACCAAAATTCGCTTATTTTCGTAGTGATCCTTTAAGTTTTCCCATGCTGTTGCAAAACCTTCGTGCGTGAGGGGAGATTTTTGTACAATCTCTTTGGCCTCTCCGCGGGTTTTCTGATTGAGGTGGAAAAGTTTTTCGACCGGTTAACCGACTATTAGAAATATAAATAGCCGAAAACATATCCCGGAAGGACGGCCATGTTAAATAGTCCCCGTGAAATATCTCGGTGTCACACGGCGGCAAGTTAATATTATGGTCAGACATCGGCATCTCAAAACTTGAAATATCCACTTCATTATTTTTCTTCGCTATGGACAGCTTATCGCTCAGTTCGTTCATCTTAGCTAGACAACGAACATATGTATGATAACATGTGTGATATTTGACTTTGACTAGGGTGACGTTTTCATCATCGTCACCACTCGCTGCCACTAATTTCAGCAAACAAGCGTCATATGAAGTCTTTAGGCTAGTCCATTGAGACTTCAACTCATCCTTTTGAATTCTAAGAGCGAAAATGGTATGCTCTTCGTGAGGAATATCATTGAAGTCATCTCTCTCCATATCAAAAATGGTGTCAGCATTTCTCATAAAAGACGTAAGTTTCGCCATTGCTGTTTAATTAACTTTGATAGGCGCGGAGAAATCAGTAAAAATGGCAAAAAGTGTTGTTAATACTTTATGATAGATTTATGTTTATAATTAATTCATTGGTTGTAATGTTTATACTTTATGATATATATATTTTATAGATTATATTGAATTGCATATGTACACAGAAATAAAAACAACAAAAAGTAAACACTAAGCAATTAAACAATTTGTTTATAAAATCAACTGCACATAAAGCGCAGTTTGTTGACACCAGCATATTTTTAGGCCAACGGCATGCATTTCATCATTGTTAATTCAGCTGAATTGCAACTAAAACAAAATTGTAAAATTGGGTCACAAAAATAAGTGCAATAACCTGCGGTCAAGAAACTGCGTTCTTATAGTGCAATACAGCAATTTTATATATGTGATTTTAATTATTGTGCAATGCAGCAATTTCATATTTGATCATTCAACTGAGTATTGGTTCATGTACCTATACTCAGCCAACATCTGATTTGGTTTGTACCTAATCAGTTAACAAATATTCATTGGTGACCCCGACGTGATCAATACGAAGGATAACTGGTTCAAATGCCAAGTATCCATCAATCTATTGATCACTAATCAAACAATCGGCCGTAATAAAGTGACCCAGACGACACCAAACAAGTTCTCCACCAACATCTGATTAGAAGACAGCAATCAACTAAGTGATGGAGGAATTGTACATAGCACAGTCTCAGCTCGGAGACGAAATCGAAAGGATCATCCAGAACTACAAAAAGGATCCAGAAGTTCGGAGGGATCTTAAATATTACAAACTACGGCTAAGCCAGCTTGAAACCATACATGCCAAATTCAAGGCAAATCATGTAGAGCTTTGTAAAACAAAGGATCGCAGTCAGGAGTATTTTGTTAAGGACTACTACATGCAGCTGACAGTGCTTTGCGAAAAATACGTAAAGCACTTTAAGCAAGAAATCAAAACTTTGGATTCAGCGATTGATGAAGACAGTGGTGACGACAATATTCAGAGACCGGAACAAGGTGCATTAGGCGAAGACATCTCAAACAAGGAGAATCTAAATAATGGCCTGATAAGAAAGGCCCACAGAAAAATGTCTCTCCTAGAGTCAAGGCTCTCTAACATTAGAGTCTTGGAGGGACAATCGTCAACGTATTATGACCTCAAGGCGGAATTTGTGAACCAACTATGGCACGACATAGCCATATTTGACGAACAAATTTGGGAGCAACACTCTAATCCAGTAGCTTTAGGCTATGATGCAGAGAAGTTTCAGTCACTTGAGCAAGAAGTGCATCTAAAATTAACAGAGATCACTTTAATGCTTAATCAACCCGTTCAACAGCATGAGTCCCACCCTTCAAAGGGCACTTTACCAACCAAAGGTACAAATTCTGAAATTTGATGGGGATTACTTAAAATGGAGCCAATTCCACGGCTTGTTTACTGAAATCATCCATAAACAACCATTGTCAAACGAGGAAAAAATGTGGCATCTAAAAACACAGCTTACAGGAGAAGCATCAAGTTTAATCAGTCACCTAGCTACTACTGATGAAAACTATGTCGCAGCATGGAAGCTACTAGAAGAGCGCTACAACAACAAAAGAGTATTGACATCAACACTTATAAAGAAACTGGTAGATCAACCATCCGGAACTTCAAATATAACAGCAGTTAAACACCTGCACGACACAACAAGGGAATACCTACTTGCTTTAAATAATTTAGGCATCAAAACTGATTCATGGGATCCATTGCTGATTCACCTTCTCATCAAAAAATTCGATCGAAGCACATACATTCAATATGAACAATCAATTGTGAGGCCTAAGGAAATTCCTAAAATGTCAGAATTGTTGGCTTTCCTGGAATTACAATTCCAAACCATGGAAACTATTGGACAACGAGAAAAACCAAAGGCGCCAGCAAAGGTCTTAACATCATCAGCCGCACAAATTGACATCAAACTCTGTTTGTCATGTGGAAAGAAATTCCATCCGCTCTTTGCATGCGACAACTTTCTAAAGCTCAAGGTGCAGGATCGTATAAAATTTGTGCAAAAATACAAATTATGCCTGAATTGTCTAAAGCCAGGTCACGCAGCAGTACAATGTGTGTGGCGACACTGTCCAAAGTGTTCGAAAAAACACAATTCACTACTTCATCTGCAGCAACAAGAATTGTCATCAAATGGATCAAGGAATGAAGCAAAGGAAAATTCACCTGCAACTGTGGCAACAACTAATCATGCAATGAAAAACAACAATTATGTACTGTTGGCTACAGCAAAAATTCGAGTTGTAGCAAACAATGGACAGGTATGCGAAGTACGTGCACTACTGGATTCCGGTTCACGGTTCAAATCAACATGGTGACACAACGGCTTGTCAACAAGTTATCATTAACCACTACAAGGTCCCAGCTTTCCATTGAAGGAATCGGACAACAAACTAGAATCTCAACTTCAAGAGTCAACGTTGCGATTCATTCACGAACAGAAGACTTTTCAACTAGAATAGAAGCTTATGTTATGCCGAAACTTATTTCCTCACAACCAACAAAGGACCTAGAAGTGACAAATTGGAACCTTCCAGGTCATCTAAACCTAGCCGATCCCGAGTTTTTCAAGTCAGGAAAAATTGACATGCTTATTGGTGCTGAGCTTTACCATAGCCTAATCCACCCAGAGCAGCTTACACTAAAAAGAAATCAGCCACTCCTACAAAACACGGTTTTTGGATGGATTGTTATTGGAAAAACTGAAGTGTCAACAGAAGCAACTGCAGCATGCGCCGTAGCTACCATAGAAGATGAAAACTTGGACCCTATTCTTGAAAGATTTTGGAGAATCGACGATTTGAACACGGTCAGCCAGGTCATGACCCCAGTTGAAAATTGGTGTGAAACCCATTTTGCCAATAACATAAGAAGAGATAATGATTGCCGTTTTATTACCCGTTTACTGTTTTCTGAAAGTCCAACAGCTCTTGGAAAATCAAAGGACATGGCTATTAACAGATTTTTATCTCTCGAAAAAAGATTGCAGAGAGATCCGACCATACAATCGCAATACATAAAGTTCATGGATGAGTACGAATCGTTGAATCATATGGAAAAGATATGGCCGAAAGATGTTCCCGATGTCCATTATTTCATTCCTCATCACTATGTGCTAAAACCAGATAGCAGTACCACAAAGCTCAGGGTCGTATTTGACGCATCAGCCAAAACGTCAAGTGGTCAGGCTTTACACGATATATTGCATAAGGGCCCTACTGTTCAAAGTGATCTATTTTCAATGCTGTTGCGCTTTAGAACATACAAATACGTATTCACAGCCGATATTGAAAAGATGTATTGACAGATTGGCATGCATGAAGAGGACACAGCTCAGCAGCTCATTGTGTGGCGGAAGGACCCAAGCGAAGTTATTCAATACTATCGACTTAAAACAGTGACGTACGGAACAACATCAGCACCTTATCTGGCTACCAAATGTCTGCAATATCTGGCAAAACAGAATATGAGTAAATACCCACAAGGTGCACGAACTTTGCTTAAAGATTTTTATGTGGACGATTGTCTCAGTGGTGCCAATGACATCGCATCAGCTTTAGAATCTCAAACCCAACTTACACAAATTCTTCAAGAAGCTGGCTTCAAACTCCGGAAATGGTGTTCTAACAACTTAAGGCTATTAGCAAATATACCCGTGGAAGATCAAGAAGTTAATTTGGATCTGGATGATTAAGCTACAAAGACACTAGGTCTCATTTGTACTCGCAAGCAATTTCAACAACTAGATGCTTTTCTGAAATTTCGTCGTAAGCTGCTGCCAAATTTTAAACACTTAACATAGACTACTTTTCGTTAAGGTACAAAAAGTTTTCGGATTTTACAGTTTGAAACGTTTTCGCAATGTTTCCTCCTCATTGCTTAGACTTGCAAGCAGAATTTTATATTTTGAAACAGCAATTACATTTTTTACCGTTTATTATTACTTATTATTACTTTTTCTGTTTGTTTGAGAAATAAAAAAAAAATCGAAATGGTGTCACCCCTAAAATAGTGGTACCCGGGGCGGACCGCCCCCCCCCTAGGAACGCCTCTGCTAAAACTGTTTGACCAACAATTTGACGTGGCTTTAAAAAGGCTTCACATCGGCGAAGTGGTTTGTCGAACAACATAGCGGGGCGAACCAGTTCGACAGAGCTAACGTTCAAATTGAACCTTGCATGTTCTACGAACGATTTCATTTTGTGTTTTTTACCATTATTTTGTTATTGCTATTAGCTCATTTGCTTTTTATTGTTTTTTTTTTGTAGTTGTAGTGTTGTTACAACAAAATATCACTAGGTATGATGCTTACGTTCAAATTATAGAAAATGTCCTACGAACAGCTCTGGTTCCACGGAGAAAATCAAAAAATTTTTTCCAACAATACTATAGGTTCGACGAACTGACGAACTACAGGCAGAGCAGTAACTGTTAGATAACTGGTTATTAGAGTGGATCGGCCTCCATGCAAAAAAAAAAAGTTTGAAAAAACCACCCCCTATTTTAAAGTTGACCTCGAGAGGATTCCGAAAACAAAAAATTGTTTTTTTTGGACCACCGGAAAAACAGCCAAAATGGTCTTTTTTGCATAACTTAAGCATTACATGTCAGATCTTAAAAAATTATATGTCGTTGAAAAGGGCTTTACGAGCACTACAATGTCTTCTTTGAACATTTTTACTTTTGAGGTCATATTCAATTAGTAAGCCCCATTAGCCCGATTTATCCCCCTTAAATTTCTTTTTTTTCCCCATATAATCAAACTCCGTCAAATTTGTTCAATTTGTGTTCAAAAAATGATTTATTCAGTTTAAAAACAAAGAAGTTATAATAGTTCAAATATTTGATATTATCCTTTTTTTTATAAAAAACTTACTTTAAGTTTAGTCAACGAACAATTACATAACATAAACAAAATTGTAAAAGAAACTTAATAAATAATTTTTTGAACACAAATTACACAAATTTGAAGGAGTTTAATCTTATGAGAAAAAAAAAATTTAAGGGTGGTAAATCGGGCTAATGGGGCTGTCTAGTTGAATATGACCTCAAAAATAAAAATGTTCTAAGAAGACATTGTAGTGCTCGTAAAGCCCTTTTCAACGACACACAATTTTTTAAAATCTGACATGTAATGCTTAAGTTATGCAAAAAATACCATTTTGGCTGTTTTTCCGGTGGTCCAAAAAAAAAATTTTTTTTGTTTTCGGAATCCTCTTGAGGTCAACTTGAAAATAGGGGGTGGTTTTTTCAAACTTTTTTTTTCGACCCACTCTACTGGTTATTTATCACGAACGCTAATAAAAAGTGCGTTACCCCCATATAAAATTTTCCATACAAAGGTTGTTACCTTTGTTCAGGCGTCGGGCAAAAGGTAACGTGCTTTTTTGTATACGTGTGATGTTGCATCCCTTTCTGATACCTACGTTTTTTCATATAAAAAGACTATAAGCTGCACTTTGCACACCAATAGAAAATTACATAAGGAACAATATACAAATTCAGTCGTTTATATAAGTTTAAAATTTGCGGCTGCGAGACGCTTCTGCTGCATGGCGTATTGGTTAGAGCTCTGACTTCTAATGAAAAGACGCTCGGATACGAGCGCCAAAGAAAACACACATTTTTTAAATTTTATTTTGCATTTTATATTTTTTCGACTTTATTTTTTTTTATTATTTTTAAAATTAATCTAAAATATTTTTGATTGCATTAAATCGTCATTTAATAATATAGATAGATAAAGAATAAAAATAATTTTATTTAAAATATGTATATATTGCAGACATATAAGTATCTATTAAACAACACAAACATAAAAGCACATAACAAAAATGAAATTTACAAAAAAAAAGGTGCAGAAACAAAATTTCAATATGCTGATTCCGTTAGATTCACTTCTATATTTCTAAAACTTCTTTTTTAAAATTTTTCTTTTAATTTAATTTAATTTTTTGTCTAACAAATCTTCCTTAGCTGGCGTTGTTTTAGGTGTTTTAATTTTTTTTTATTTTTGCTCGTTGAAAAGAATAAGAAATATATACAAATATAACCTTCCTTGTTTAATATAAAACAACAATGTAAGAGTATATTAGTAATCACCAAATTTATTTTCGTTGTGCTTGTAAACTTATTAGCGCTGTCTAGCTGGGTAGCTTCTTAACAAGCGAACTGGCTCGAAAATGGCCGCTGCTCGACGAACCAGCTCGTAAAGAGCCTAATGTGGCTTCACATCTGTGAACTCGTGTGGCAAGCAATATGACGGCTTGTAAGTGTTCGAGACAGCGAGCGTTCAAATAGCGGAATCAGTTTGGCACACACAGGATAACATTTGAAAACAATAGAAATGTACTCTTACGGCCGGTTTGTTCGCGGAGTTAAAAATTTGCTTATAACGCGTTATATATAAAACCAGCTATAAAATAAAACTTCTTTATAAGACGTTATAATTTTTTTCAATTTGTTCATTCAATTTTTTCTGTCGATTTGTAACGCGTTATAAACTGGTGAAATTCTTTTATAATGTGTTGAAAAAGTCAAAGCATCAAATATGTATACATTTTCTAGCGTTTTGATAGAACTGACTTTTAATTCATAACCAGGCTATAGAACTTGTTACAAATTTAAAACACATTTTTTTGGGTTTTAAGCACAAATTATGTTTTATTTATAACGAGGTTTAAAGTTCGATACAATTTGATATATAACGACTTATAGATGGCGAACAAACCGATTCAGTCACAAAAACAGTTACAGAATAAGTTTTATATTTATAACTCAGCGAACAAACCGGCCGTTAAAAAAGTATTTATTGCTTCAAAATAAAATTATTTTTGCGAAAAATTAAGCAAAAATGCTTCCCAAGTAATCGACACCAGCATAATTTTCTCGAAATAACTTCTTTACTGTATCCAACCGAAGTTACCACATATACTGTATGCAACTTACATATAGAACTACCAAATAGAATAGAAAAAGTACCAAATATTTCTCACATCGTGAATTATTGTCATAAAGAACTATATGGCAATAATTCACATGGCGTTAATTCCTTCTGTCGTGTGAATTATTGCCATAAAGAATTTTATGGCTATAATTCACATGGCGTTAATTTTTTACCTAATGTGAATTACTGCCATAAAGAATTTATGGCAATAATTCACATGGCGTTAATTCCTTCTGTCGTCTGAATTATTGCCATAAAGAATTTTATGGCAAAAATGCACATGGCGTTAATTCTTTACCTAATGAGAATTACTAAAAAAAAAAAAAAACAAATTGGCCATTTCAGCCCTTGAAAGGACTTTGACCGAGCTTCTTATGATCAATTGTGTTGTGTGTGTTATTAAATTTTTGCACACAATTGACCGAGAACTGGACCTACATGTTTTATGCCGACTCCGAACGGCTAAAGTTCATGTTCTCAAGAAGCTTTACATGGCATTATTTACTCTCTGAAGTTTGCCATTGTCTGCAGAGAGGTGGTGACCGATCAGAAAAATTTTTTAT
The DNA here is from genome assembly GCA_958299015.1 of Tetanocera ferruginea. Classification (NCBI taxonomy): domain Eukaryota; kingdom Metazoa; phylum Arthropoda; class Insecta; order Diptera; family Sciomyzidae; genus Tetanocera; species Tetanocera ferruginea. Next base: position 87,800,850 of record OY282643.1, read on the forward strand.
TGAAAAAATTTTTCGCCGCGGCTGGGGATCGAACCCGGGCTCCGAGCATGCTAAGCCACACACTTAACCTGTATGCCACGGTCACCACCGTGGCATACACCGTGGCATACAATGAGAATTACTGCCATAAAGAATTTTATGGCAATAGTGCACATGGCGTTAATTCTCTACCTAATGTGAATGACTGCCATAAAGAATTTTATGGCAATAATGCGCATGACGTTAATTCTCTACATAATGTGCATTATTGCCACATGTCAAAATAAGTCGCGTGACGTAAATGCACAGCCCTGATACTGCATGATATTATTTTTTCTAAGTATAATGGCAGTAATATACACAGCTATGTGCATTAATGCCATAAGAATTATTTCTCCCAATTTATGGCATTAATGCACTTTATAAAGTGAATTATTGCCATAACATCTTTATGACAATAATTCACATGGCGTTAATTCTCTATCTAATGTGAATTACTGCCATAAAGAACTTTATGGCAACAATTCACATGGCGCTTATTCTCTACCTAATGTGAATTACTGACATAAAGAATTTTATGGCAATAGTGCACATGGCGTTAATTCTCTACCTGATGTGAATGACTGCCATAAAGAATTTTATGGCAATAATGCGCATGGCATTAATTCTCTACCTAACGTGCATTATTGCCACATGTCAAAATAAGTCGCGTGACGTAAATGCACAGCCCTGATACTGCATGATATTATTTTTTCTAAGTGTAATGGCAGTGATATACACAGCTATGTGCATTAATGCCATAAGAATTATTGAATAGAATATAATGCACTTTATAAAGTGAATTATTGCCATAACATCTTTATGACAATAATTCACATGGCATTAATTCTCTACCTAATGTGAATTATTGCCATAAAGAATTTATGGCAGTAATTCACATGGCGTTAATTCCTTGTGTCTTGTGCATTACTGCTATAAAGAAATTTATGGCAATAATGCACATTTTTATGGCAATAAGCCACATTCCAAGAATTTTTTGGTTTTACACTATGGCATTAATGCACACTTGCTTATGGCAATAATGCAAATGGCATTAATTCTCCACACCCTCATTTCTATGCGTTACAAACGTTTGCAGAAAGTTATTCACCTCACCTTATATTTTTATGGTATAAAAATGGTTTCAACTTGCAGTATTAAAGAGCTTGGGTTAGTTTAATAACTCATGAACTATATCATTGATTTAAATGAAATTTTTACTTAGAATTTTAAATTATTAAATAGATTAAAATATCTTCTATCTACGATTTTAAACAATTGTTGAACATTTAACATGATATCTCAAAAATTGCTTTATTTTTCATTAGGATTCTCTTTATTTGAATTGATATATAGATAGTCAATGCAATATATATAGACAAACTGAAGATCTTTTCGTACTATAAAAAGAAGTCAAAAGTAAAGTCATACTTCTTATATAAATGATTCGATACTTATCAAAGTCGACTCAGTCTAACGGTTAAAATTTTTCTGTTTTTGCTAAATCCCAAACGATTAAGAAATAATTATTATTGAAAGAAGGAAATTATCGATATTGTCCTTCATTTGGCACAAAACCACTGTAACGAGTTTTATTTCAAAGGCTGAGGTATAAAATAAAAAAGAGTAAACGTTTTTCAAAGTTGCCCTTCAATTTTTCGCGGCTATTTCGAGATAAAATAAAATATGTTTTCATAGAAGTATGGTTAGAAAAGTATAAAATGTTATAATAAATCAAAGACAACTTCAATCATGCGGGTTTTATAAGTAAATTTCTAATCGCAAACACACAATAACATTTTTTGTACAGTAAATCGCAAAGATGACTTACTTTCGAATTTGTATGCAATGGAGTTCGGTTACGTGTTACCAAATTTATTTAAAATGTGTTCAAGGGTATTATTCTGACTGGTCCAGCAAAGGATAAAATGTTTTAATGCCTCGAATCCCTATGATTCCCTCGGATTTAAGGGGGATTTAAGTTTACAATTCTGTACCAAGGTGTTTTACTTTGACAAAAAACAAAGCACAATTTCCATCCTTTTAAATGTCCGTGATTACCTAATGCAGGACTGTTTTTCCGTAATATTTTGGTCTTTTTAGGATAGGAAATCCATCCAATCAATTTATTCTTCCTAATATCAGAAAACAACCGAAAATAATGTACTTAATTAAGTTTTAAAATTTATTCCAAATTAATTTGAATTTGGAATACATAAGACAATACTTAAACAATAATGCAACAAATAACATAAGACATTGTTTCTTATATTAAAACATATCGCGAGCAAGGCCAAGGAGGGTTGCTAGTCTAATATATAAAATCAAATGTTTGTCCCCCTGTCTGTCTGTTCTGGCTCGCGTACCGTTTATCCGATTGAGCTGAAGTTTGGACACCGAGTACCTTTCATAGAGAGAAAGAACATAGGTGGTGTAAAAAAGTGGACGGAAGTATGTGGGCGTGGTATTCTATAATAACTTCTTAACGGCTGGACCGATTTCAATGAAATTTGGTATGAAGGTTCAACTACTCCCAAAATAAAACATCGGTCATAAAAAATTCCAAAGACTTCCGCAAGAGGGCGCTTTAAGTAGTGCGTTTTTAAGGCTCAATAACTCCTAAACTCCTGGACCGATTTCAATGAAATTTGGTATGAAGGTTCAACTGCACCCAAGATAAAGCATAGGTAAAAAAGTGGGCGGAAATATGTGGGCGTGACACTCTATAATAACTCCTAAACACTTGGAACGATTTCAATTGAATTTGTAATGAAGGTTCGACTGCACCCAAGATAACATAGGCTATAAAAAATTCCAAAGACTTCCGTAAGAGGGCGCTTTAAGTAGTGCGTTTTAAAGACTCAATAACTCTTAAACGCCTGAACCGATTTCAATGAAATTTAGTATGAACGTTCAACTGCAACCCAAGATAAAACATAAAATATAAAAAATTCCAAAGAGGGTGCTTTAAGTAGTGCACTGTCTAGACTCAATAACTCTCAAATGACTTTACCGATTTACTAAAATTTGGTACGTGAAATAATCTGACCCTACCACAGAATTGAAGCTATTTAAATTCCAGAAAACTTCCGTGAGAATGCGCTTTATTGAATCAACTATGTTTGGCTCATTCACGGCAAAACGGATGAACCGATATTGATGAAACTTGGTAGGCATTTGTATTTGCTACTTAAATAGATCGCATGCTTTTAAAAGTTCTTTCGACAAAAATCAAGGCAAACGAAGTCAACAACCAAAGGCGAACAAAAAAACAGAAGTTAAACGAATACGAGCAGAAGTTTAACAAAGATGAAAAAAATTAACCTAACAGTATTGACCAAAACCGAAGTTGAACGAAGACAATCCAAAAATCGAATCGATGCTTACAGGATTTTTTAAAATTGGAAATTTTTTGAGATAAAATTGCATATTAAATGCATGCTAAGAAAAACTTTAAACGCATATTTCTCGAAATGACTTTTCAACCTGCACTCAGAAAAAAGTTTCTCGGAATATGATAAAAAAGGCATCATATTTAGAGAAAAATGGTCTATAGTCAAAAACTCTATAACTTTGCTCTAGGGAATGCCTTTCTCCAAATGCGATCCTAAAAATTCTCTAAAAATGATAAAAAGCTTCTATAAAACAGAGAAATATATAAAATATATCGTTTTGGAGAAAAAGACTTTTTATTTTTGAGAAAGCATCTATTTTTATTGAAGAAAATACTTCTCATAGTAAATTTTTTATCAAAATATAGGAAAAGTTTTTCAATAAATTGTTCTCTATAAATAAGAATTTTTTCGTGCGAGAAAAATATTTATCATTATAAGAGACATTGAAATATTTCCATTTCCTAGAAGTGAAGAAATATTTCTTCGAAAATGTAAAAATTTATTCTAATTGAAGAAAATTTTATTTGAAAAAAAGAAAATTGCTATTGTCGAAAATAGAGAACTTTTTCACCGGAGAAAGAGTGTTTTTTCTGAGTGTGGGTGACCATTTTCCTTATAAACCAGACGTCAGATCGAGACGTTGAAGATGTAATATTTTTTTTAATCATGTCTGGCAGGTACAGTTTTACGGAAATTTGACAAATACTTTCGACGGAAGGAGGGTGCAAAACCCCAAAAAACGATATTTAAAAAATTTTAAAATTTAATTGATAATTTAAAATATGTTAAAATGAAAACAGTTTTGAAAATCGTCCTTTTTCTGTACTCGAGGCACAACCCCGAGCAACACCGGGTTACATCCGCTAGTATATTATATTACTTTGAGTTACAGTTACAACTCTGCCCTTATATTATTTGTAGTGATTCTGACGAAGAAGTAGTGATATTAGTTTTTGATTTTTTGTAAATGCACATTTACAGATTCATTTTTTTTACTTTTATATTTCACATTTTTTAATAAAAACAATTACCAATTTATTTTTTCTATTATAAACAAAATAAAATGTGCCTAAAAGTAGATTTTTTTCAAAAATATTAAAATATTTTTGTACCATTTCGATACATAGCGCGACTGTTAGATTGTACGCAGTAGGACTGCAGCAGTCGACTATCGACTACGACAGCAGCAGCTGCATATCAACTATTACAGCTCATTCATGAACTGTGCTCTGACTGTGAAATTTTACGCAGCAGACAGCAGTAGCCGAATATCGACTACGACAGTCGGTCGTGAACTGCTGCTTTGACTGTCGTATTTTACACAGCAGACAACAGCAGCCGATCATCGACTGTGATAGGTCTTCGTGAACTATCGACTGCAATAGTTTTACAGCAAATTCAAACGCTGCTTCATGTCTCGAAAAAATTCAGAGGGTTTACGATCACCTAATTGAGTATCGGAAGAAGTTATTCCAATCTCTTCTCTTCGCTAAGAGAAAATCTTTCACACAAACCGTTTTTAATGCATTGGTACTTGTGAATAGTTGGATATGGATGAATAACATCCAAAATTTTAGTAAAAGTGTGTTGCGGAAGTGAAATTAAAACTAATTGAAACTTTAAATTATCATCCGTAATATTGTGTAGAGTAAATTGTACATCTGCTTGTAAAAACCAAGCATCAGGACATTCAAGCCAAAATGTTGATAATATGAGGGATATGAGTTTTCTGGACTTTGGGAGCGCAAAAATCCTTCGCAAGCTCTATGGTCCAATCTGCGTCAATGGCGAGTACCGAATACGATGGAACCACGAGCTGTATGAGCTATATGCCGACATCGATATAGTCAAGCGTATTAAAATAGAGCGGCTTCGCTGGCTAGGTCATGTCGAGAGAATGAACGACGAAGCTCCAGCGAAAAAAATATTGGACTCGGTACCCGGCGGTGGCCAACGCAGACGAAGAAGACCGCATCTCCGTTGGAAAGACCAGGCATTGGATAACCTGACAACGCTTGGAATTTCCAACTGGCGCCAGCAAGCACACGACAAAAGAGGCTGGCGAAAATTCTTAGACGAGGCCAAAACCGACCAACGGTTGTAAGAGCCATCTAAGTAAGTAAGTATGAGTTTTCTGGTTTGGAAAAAATGTGGGGTTATTCTCCATTGTTGTGTTTTGATTTGGTGTTGATGTATTAAATGAGGAAATGTTGGATGAAGGTGTCTGAGAAATGTTGGTGTTGTCTTCAGTAGTGTGAGAATCAGTATTAATTGGTAGTAGGGATGAGCACATTAACAAAAATAACATACTTTTCTGGTTTTTTGAATTTTGGTTTTCGACCCAAACTAAAAACCGAAGTAAAACACCCATCATTAAAAACCGATCGTTTTTTAAAGATATATTTCTTAAAATATACACATTGTTCTTGAAAGAATTAATTTTAAAAGCGGCTTATAAAATTTTTGTAGTGTTTTTATTTTGCATTTCATCTATCAAACATTGTTAAAAAATTCGCAATATTTTGTATCTTTTACAGTTAATAAGAAAAAATGTTTAATCACTACTTTCTAAAAATTCTTCTTTAGAAATTTATATTACAATATAATATGTATATGTATATTATATTATATTATATTATATTATATTATATTATATTATATTATATTATATTATATTATATTATATTATATTATATTATATTATATTATATTATATGATATTATATTATATTAAATTATATTTTATATTATATTAAATTATATTATATTATATTATATGATATTATATTATATGATATTATATTATATTATATTATATTATATTATATTATATTATATTATATTATATTATAGTATATTACATTATATTATATTATATTATATTATATTATATTATATTATATTATATTATATTATATTATATTATATTATATTATATTATATTATATTATATTATATTATATTATATTATATTATATTATATTATATTATATTATATTATATTATATTATATTATATTATATTATATTATATTATATTATATTATATTATATTATTTTATATTATATTATATTAAAGTATATTATATTATATTATATTATATTATATTATATTATATTATATTTTATTATATTATATTATATTATATTATATTATATTATATTATATTATATTATATTATATTATTTTATATTATATTATATTATATTATATTATATTATATTATATTATATTATTTTATATTATATTATATTAAAGTATATTATATTATATTATATTATATTATATTATATTATATTTTATTATATTATATTATATTATATTATATTATATTATATTATATTATATTATTTTATATTATATTATATTATATTATATTATATTATATTATATTATATTATATTTTGTTATATTTTATTGTATTATATTATATTATATTACATTATATTATATTATATTATATTATATTATATTATATTATATTATATTATATTATATTATATTATATTATATTATATTATATTATATGATATTATATTATATTAAATTATATTATATTATATTATATGATATTATATTATATGATATTATATTATATTATATTATATTATATTATATTATATTATATTATATTATATTATATTATAGTATATTACATTATATTATATTATATTATATTATATTATATTATATTATATTATATTATATTATATTATATTATATTATATTATATTATATTATATTATATTATATTATATTATATTATATTATATTATATTATATTATATTATATAATATTATATTATATTATATTATATAATATTATATTATATTATATTATATTATATTATATTATATTAAATTATATTTTGTTATATTATATTACATTATATTATATCATATTATATTATATTATATTATATTATATTATATTATATTATATTATATTATATTATATTATATTATATTATATTATATAATATCATATCATATTATATTATATTATATTATATTATATCATATCATATCATATTATATTATATTATATTATATCATATCATATTATATTATATTATATTATAGTATATTATATTATATTATATTATATTATAAATTATTATATAATATTATATTATATTAAAGTATATTATATTATATTATATTATATTATATTATATTATATTATATTAAATTATATTATATTATATTATATTATATTATATTATATTATATTATATTATATTATATTATATTATATTATATTATATTATATTATATTATATTGTATCATATTATATTATATTATATTATATTATATTATATTATATTATATTATTTTATATTATATTAAGCTAGTTCTTTCCCGTCAAAAATGACAGGCCCGGTTTTAATAAAGAAAAAACATGAAATATTGATTTTAAGCTCTTAAATTGTGCAAATAACAAATTTTAGTTCCAAATACTTATAAAATACCTTAAAATAAAACCAGAAATTATAGTAGGTACGACGAAATAAGTCAAAAATGTTTTTGCAAAACTGAAAGTTTCAAAATGAAAAAATATAAAAAGTTTTTGAAGTTTCAATAAATCACAAAACAAAAATGCCTAAAAATATGCTATACAATTTATCAAAAAAATCAAGCGTTCCGCACTCACATTTTACGGAATTATGTTATAGTAATTATATTATATTATATTTTGTTATATTTATTATATTATATTATATTATATTATATTATATTATATAACATTATATTATATTTTATTAGATTATGTTATATTATATTATATTATATTATATTATATTATATTATATTATATTATATTATATTATATTATATTATATTATATTATATTATATTATATTATATTATATTATATTATATTATATTATATTATATTAGGCGTGTTTTATTCGTTCTGGTTTAACCTGATGAACGAAAAGATCGCATTGGTTAAACTTTTTTAAGTTTTGCTCCTGACCGCTTGGAGCATAGTCGGCGATGACAAGACCAAACAGCTGATTGAAAAACAATACAATTGTGAAAATTTTTGAAGATGGATGAAAATATGACAAATTTATTACAATTCATATTGAATTCATCGTCCTCGTCATCTTCATCTTCATCTTTTGTGTTTTCTGGGAGTGACAGTGCTGAAGAAGCTGAAGTTCATCCAAAAATAGTAACATTTTTGGACACTATAAGAAGCTATAGTGAAGACGACTTCAAGTCTAATTTTAGAGTTAATTTGGGAACAGCTATCAGTTTGATTGGTATGCATTGGCATCTTTGCGATTTTAATAGTTTCTGATATTTGTTTCTTAACGTAGAACTATATAGCGTATCAACCACATACATGGACAAATTTTTAAATACTGGTGGACTAGAGAGAATAAGTGCAGAAAAAGAAATATATTTGTTCTTATGGTACATGGCCAATACCGAGCCTTTTCGAACCGTGGCGAATCTGTTTGGAGTATGCAAAAATGCAGCTTGGAGGATTGTGAGAAGAGTATGTTGTTGGCTTATTTCTATTGGTCATAACTATATTAAGTGGCCCAATGATTTGCAGAGTTTAATTGTCAATTTTGAAAATAGATGTGGTGTTCCTGGTGTAGTCGGTGCTATTGACTGCACTGACATCCATATAAATGCCCCTTCAGAAAATCGTGAAGATTATTTCAATCGCAAGCGCTATTACAGCATTAAACTGCAAGGTGTAGTTGGAGCCGACAAAAAATTTCTCGACATATTTTGTGGAGAGCCAGGATCAATCCACGATAGCAGGGTCTTACGCAGATCACCACTATTTAGAAAATTGCACAACAACAACAACCACTTTGGAAATTACTTCGTAGTCGGAGACTCTGCATATCCATCAATGAATTGGCTGGTTTGTCCATTTAAAAATATGGGAAACATTTCTGAAAATCAGAACAAATTCAATTATCTGCATTCCTGCACTCGAATTGTAGTTGAACACGCATTTGGTGTGCTTAAAACACGGTTTCGAAGGCTACAGTTTTTTGTGGAACAACGCGACATTGGAAGCATCGTAAATTTAACTGTGGCTGCGTGCATTTTACACAACATCTGCATTGACAACCACGACATAATTTCGTTGGACAACAACCAAACCGTTGAACAGGTGATTGGTGAAGAAAATAGCCAAATATTTAGGGGACAGACCACAAGCAACAGACGAGATCAATTAATGCTAGAATTAATAAATAAACACTTAATATAATCCAAATAAAAAACTTGTTTTATAACTATTTCTTTATTTATTCACTTTGTCGCACAGGCTTTTCAATAAATTCATTTTTTCTGCGTGGCGATTTTGCTTTCCTTCCTCCTTTTCTTTGTGCTGCACCTTTTTCATTTCTGCGAAATCAGCCATTATTTTTAGTTTTTTTTCAAAGTATTTATCCTTCGTCATCCGTGCTCTTTTTTTTTGAGGAGTCGGAGAAGAAACAAAAAGAAACTGCGAAGATGCTCCTTCGTCTTCATTTGGCGATTGTGCTTCTGGTGCAGACTGTGTGCTCCATTCTACATCACCGGATGGAGCTACGCCAATGGCAGCAATTGGCTCTCCCGACAACGCCAAGCAATGGTTATTGGCCATAACTGGTCGACTACCAAACAACTCCTCGAGTTGTTCCTCAAAAGGAACAACTATTCTGGCAGCACCTGTTTGCGTGGCGTTATCTTTGGAACTTTTGTATGCTCTCAGCAAGTTTTTTATTTTTGCGTGGAGCATATCAACGCTTGTTGGTTGCATCTACAAAAGGAACAATGTATAAAACACCATTAATGAAAAATTATAACTGAATATTACCAAGGCTCCTCTGCTCACTAGATCTTCTAGCACTGCATTCATGGCATGTTTTTTCTTGCTGGATGCTTAAAATCATCAGCACGGCTTCCATAGGCATCCAGTAATGCCAAAGTCTCCTCTTTCGTCCATTTTCGCCGGCTAATGAATAATAAATTTATATTAAATCATTCTTAAATATAAATAAATAAACTTACGACTCTTTTGTATCCATTTCTATTTATTTATATCAAATAAATAAGCACAGCTGTTTCCTTTGACAGCAAAGGGTGACTATAAATCAATGAAAATAAAAATAAACAACGACATCTATGGAGCCGTAGCGAAACAAAAACCAGTTCAACGAGATGAACCAGCTACCAAGCAGGTTCATCTTTTTGTTAGTGTTTTGCATGTAATTGAGATCATTTTTGGTTAAACCAGTACGAATAAAACACGGCTATTATATTATATTATATTATATTATATTATATTATATTATATTATATTATATTATATTATATTATATTATATTATATTATATTATATTATATTATATTATATTATATTATATTATATTATATTTTATTATATTATATTATATTATATTATATTATATTATATTATATTATATTATATTATATTATATTATATTATATTATGCAATAACAAAAAGAGTTTAGCTACTACAGCTTTTTCGCACTTTCTCAGCATTAAGTCATTTGAAGCCACAGTCCAAAGCATCAAAAAGTTTTAATGATAAAGATTCCAGTGGCTAAAAACAAAGTTAATGTGGAAAAAATTTACCCACCAAAGTTTGGGTTGGGCTCAGGGACAACACAAGACGTAACTACTAACCATGCACACATAGATCTAATTACAGAATAGCTTTTAATCTACTTTTGAGTTGACCTTTTGACAAGTTAACATCAAAAACGCTACAGTTGTTAACAAAGGTACTCATGCGGTTTAAAGGAGCAGTTGACATATAGTTCGTTCTACTAAAAGGTAAATAAATTAAAGTGTTAGCGTTTCTACTGCTTCTACGGTTAGAGTTAAAATTAATGAGAGAAAGAATTTCCGGAGAATCGAAAACACCGGTCATGAGTTGGTGTAAATACACGATATCTGCGGACCTCCTTCGCTCACTTAGTGACTGCATTCTTAATAGTTTCAAACGATCCTCATAAGGAGGAAGGTTTAAGATATCAGTTCCACTTAAGCCCCTTAGAGCAAACCGAACAAAACATTTTTGGATCCTCTCTATTCGTTCAACATGCACATTATAACTTGGGGACCAGACTTGACTTGCGTACTCCAAGTGAGGACGCACAATTGCATAATATAACGTTGTAGTTGTAATCGTGCTATTGAATTCTTTGGCCCAGCGTTTTATAAATCCAAGCATTGAAGACGCTTTTTTACATATATTATCAATATGAATATTGAACGATAACTTAGGATCCATGCATACACCAAGGTCTTTGACCACATCTACACGACTTAAAGCAGTATCTTTTATATTGTAATCAAATAATAAATTATTCCTTTTTCGCGAAAAGGTCATAGTTTGGCATTTACTAGGATTGAGAAACATATTATTTTTAGAACACCAAACTTCAAAGGATTTCAGATCAGCCTGGAGTAGGTTAGAATCATTTTCAGTATTTATTTTTCTGTATATTTTCATATCGTCTGCATAAATCAGCAGACGAGAGTGTTCAATGACGTGTGTGACGTCATTAATTGCTAAAATAAACAGAAGTGGACCAAGGTGGCTACCTTGAGGAACACCTGATTCAGCAATAAATTCTGAAGACAACACCCCTCGGAATCGTATTTGATAAGATCGCTCAGTCAAATACGATTTTATCCAGCATACAAAATAATGTGGAAATCCCATTAACTTTAGTTTGAATAAGATTAAATCATGAGGTAATTTATCAAATGCTTTACTAAAGTCAGTGTAAATACAGTCGACTTGGTTACTAGATTCCATTGAATTTAAGCAGAATGTTGTAAAATCGAGAAGATTAGACACAGTGGATCTTCCATTAACAAAACCATGCTGACGAGTTGTTATGACTTCTCCACAATGAATTTTAACACGATCGTACACAATTCGCTCAAAAAGTTTGGGAATAGACGAAAGCTTAGCGATGGGCCTATAATTATTAACATCATTTCTGCAACCTTTTTTATATATAGGACTTATAAATGATTTTTTCCAAAAAACTGGAAAATAACATTCTGTAATTGATTTATTAAATAATAAAGAAAGTGGTTGACACAAAACGGATCCGCATTGAGTTAACACTGCGGCAGGAATTCCATCAGGTCCAGCGCCAAAATCCTCATCGATTGTCCCAATATACTTTAAAATATCCTCAGAGGTAAAGGATATAGATTCCAAAGAGACCCTGGGTGAAGAGTTCATGTAGTCAAAGTAAACTTCATCAGGGTTAAATGAATCTGAACAAAAAGATTCCTTGAAGAGATTGGCAAAAAGGCCACAAATTATAGAAGGATCGTCCGTAAATCCATCAAGAGTTTTGAAGGATGAAGGAAATCCATCAGATTTTTTCTTAGTATTTATGAACCCCCAAAATCTCTTTGGATCAGACAATATTCTCAGCTTAATATTGTCTAAATATTCATTATATAAAACAGCTGAAAGATTTTGAAATTCCAGAAACAAACGTTTGTAGATTTCTAGGTCATTTGAGTCCAAACTACAGACATATCTCTTCCATGCCCTATTCCTGTTATTGCGAAGTGTTTTCAACTCTTTTGTGTACCAAGGGTACGCCGAGTTCTTTGCAAATTTGAGGCTATATGGTACAGACTGAGAAATTACAGCAAAGAGTTCCAAATAAAAAAAATTAATGGATTCATCCAGATTATGTTCATTTATATATTCTAAAATAACGTTAAGTTTACTGTGAAGTAAATGATTCAACTTCAAAAAGTCAGCTTTTTTAAAATTGAATTCATAAACCTTGTCCATTGAACTCGAATTAACTATATTCTCCCTATCCGATTTATACCAAATACTCAAAGGTGGATGATATGCATCAATAGTAGTAAGAGCATGGAAGGCCCTCTTAACAATGACATTGTTACTGTCCGTAGTTAAGACCAGGTCAAGAAGTCTTTCCAGACTATTATAAATACAACTCACTTGTTGTAAGTCAGAACATATACTGTCAACAAATATATGCTCCCCAAGAGTCTTCGCATTAGATGCACAAAAAAATGTATCATCGTCAGAAGAATGCCATTTTAAGTCGGGCAGATTAAAATCGCCCAACAATAAAATGTCGTCATTAACGTCAAGAATATTAAGAATATAGTCTAGACAATCAGCCAGACTTGTATAAACCTCTACACTACTGTTTGGAGGAACATATGCATTAATTATGTATACATTTAAGCTACAATGTATAACCTTAACGCATATTAGTTCAATATTAGAAGCGCAGGGTATATCAACAAAGGAACTAACAAAGCAGTTCCTTACAGCTATAAGAACACCACCACCAACAGAAGAAATATTGCTGGCGTATCTGTCCTTTCTAAATACTTGGAAACTATTGTCAAACAATTCCAAGTCAGTAATGCTTTCATTCAACCACGTTTCAGTAAACGCGATAATGTCCTCAGAACAATTCTGAGTAGAAAGAAATAAGTCTCGCGTTTTGGAGCGCAATCCCCTTACATTTTGATAGTAAAGGGACAGCCTATTTAGTTTTTTTGGTTCCTACGGGCTATATTATTTGAGCGCCTAGCCTTGTTTTTAGGTTTAAATTCTGAAACGAGAATATTATCGGCCCACATATTCGAATTGAGAACAGCTGTAAAAACTTCGGCTGCAACTGTGAGAATAAATGAGGCGTGGGTGGGCTTATTGCCAATTTTCTTACATGAACGGAAAGCATTTTATATTATATTATATTATATTATATTATATTATATTATATTTTGTTATATTATATTATATTATATTATATTAAATTATATTACACTGGTTTACAAATAACGAAAAGTTGTTTGTACTTTGAATGCCACTATCCTTTTCTCATGTAAAATCGGTCGCTAATTCCGAAAAAAGAGAATACGGCATCATGTCCTGCGATTCACTCCTGTGAACGAACGGCTTGCCATAATCCGCTTCAAGGCTAAATTTTTTAACATAAGCCTAATATGTGCGCACGCTCCGACAGAAGAAAAAGATGACGAGACCAAAGAAAGTTTTTACGAGTGCCTTGAAGATGCATACGAGCGCTGCCCCCGTCATGACATAAAAATCGTGCTTGGTGACTTCAACGCCAAGGTGGGTAAGGAAAACATATTTGGTCCAACAGTCGGAAAGTTCAGCCTCCACGACAACACATCCGATAACGGAATGAGGTTGATTGACTTCGCCGCAGCACGAAACATGGTCGTAAGTAGCACTAGATTCAAGCATCTCAATATTCATAAGGCCACCTGGCTGTCCCCTGATCAAAAAACATGCAACCAAATTGATCACGTTTTGACTGACGGAAGGCACTCTTCCAGTGTACTAGACGTACGCACGATTCGTGGTGCTAACATAGACTCGGATCATTATCTTGTCGCAGCCAAGATCCGCACACGTCTGTGCGCAGCTAAGAATGCTCGCAATCCTACACTTAGAAAGCTAGACGTCGACAAGCTGCAGTCAAAACGGACGGCCGAAGCCTTCGCTACTCGACTCTCACTCCTGCTTCAAGAAAGCACTCCTCCGATCGACGATATATGCGGACAGTGGACGCACATATCCCACTCTATGCGTACGGCTGCCGAAGAGGTGATAGGCTACCATCGCCCTCGCCGAAACCAGTGGCACGACCAGGAGTGTCGCGACGCCACTGCAGAGAAGGACACCGCCTACAAAGCCACCCTGCAGTCGGTTGTAACGCGTGCTGTTATGGAGCGATACCGAGAGAAGAGGAGGGAAGAGAGACGCATTTTCAGGCGAAAAAAACGAGAGGCGGAAATGCGTGAGTGCGAGAAAATTGAGATGCATGGCGACAGGAATGAGACTCGAAAATTTTTCGAAAAAATAAGACGCCTGGCCGATGGTTTTAAGACCGGAGCCTCTTCCTGCAAGGACGAGAATGGGAATATAGTGACAGATATCCAGAGTACACTGATGTTATGGAGGGAGCACTTCTCTAGACTTTTAAATGGCGACGCTGACAACAATCCCGCCAGTGGAGATGATATCCCGGAAACCCCAATTATGGACGACAGCGTTGAAGTTCCGCTGCCCGATTATAACGAGGTCTTAACAGCTATAGCTCGGCTTAAAAACAACAAAGCCGCAGGAGCCGATGGCTTACCGGCTGAGCTGTTTAAGACCGGTGGCGAAGCTCTGTTTAAATGCATTCACAGACTTCTATGCAGAATATGGTCGGAAGAATGCATTCCAGATGATTGGAACCTCAGTGTGCTCTGCCCAATCCACAAGAAAGGCGATCCCACCATTTGCGCCAACTACCGTGGGATTAGCCTTCTTAATATCGCATATAAGGTCCTGTCGAGCGTATTGTGTGAAAGACTAAAGCCCATCGTCAACCAACTGATTGGACCTTATCAGTGTGGCTTTAGACCTGGAAAGTCCACCATTGACCAGATCTTCACGCTCCGACAAATCTTGGAAAAGACCCTCGAAAAACAAATCGACACACACCATCTTTTTGTCGATTTCAAAGCCGCCTTCGACAGTCCAATAAGGAGTCACCTATATGCCATCATGTCTGAATTTGGTATTCCTGCGAAGCTAATACGTCTTTGCAGGATGACACTGAACAACACCAGCAGTGCAGTGAAAATCGGGAAAGACCTCTCCCTTCCGTTCGATACCAAGCGAGGTTTCAGACAAGGTGATTCCTTATCGTGCGACTTCTTTAATATAGTAATGGAGAAGATCATCCAAGCTGCTGACCTGAGACGCAGCGGCACAATTTTCTATAAGAGTGTTATGCTGCTGGCGTATGCAGATGATATTGACATCATTGGCCACAATACGCGCGAAGTCAGTGCAGCATTCTCCAGGCTAGAAAAAGAGTCGAGTCGAATGGGTCTTGCAGTGAACGCAGATAAAACGAAGTATCTTGTGTCAACAAACAAACAGTCCCAGCGTCTTGGAAACCACGTCACTGTTGACAACACCTCCTTTGAGGTAGTGAAGGACTTTGTTTACCTGGGATCCAGCATTAACTCCTCCAACGATATCAGTATTGAGATTAAACGAAGGATAACTCTTGCCAACAGGTGTTACTTTGGGCTCAGTAGGCAATTGAGAAGCAGAGCTCTTTCTCGACGAACAAAACTGACGCTCTATAAGTCAATAATCATGCCCGTCCTACTATACGCATCACAAACCTGGACGATGAGCAGCTCTGATGAAAGGACTTTGGGAGCGTTCGAGAGAAAAATCCTTCGCAAGATCTATGGTCCAATCTGCGTCAATGGCGAGTACCGAATACGATGGAACCACGAGCTGTATGAGCTATATGCCGACATCGATATAGTCAAGCGTATTAAAATAGAGCGGCTTCGCTGGCTAGGTCATGTCGAGAGAATGAACGACGAAGCTCCAGCGAAAAAAAATATTGGACTCGGTACCCGGCGGTGGCCAACGCAGACGAGGAAGACCGCATCTCCGTTGGAAAGACCAGGCATTGGATAACCTGACAACGCTTGGAATTTCCAACTGGCGCCAGCAAGCACACGACAAAAGAGGCTGGCGAAAATTCTTAGACGAGGCCAAAACCGACCAACGGTTGTAAGAGCCATCTAAGTAAGTAAGTAAGTAAGTAATTCCGAAAAAAAAATTTTTTTTTTTGTCACTCCGTTGTCGAAATATTGCCCACTGTAGGGTTTTCAATGAAAAAAAAAGTTGGTTTCACTTAATTGCATATATCTCCAGGACCAACAACAGTAATCAAACAAATGATATATCAAATAAAAGCTAATAAAATTTATTACAAACAATGCAAACATCATTTTTTGGTCGAGCTGTTAGTTTTGGCGGAATTAATTCAAGTATCGGGGATTTTTTTATTTTGCAGAAAAATTTTCAAAAAAAGACAAAATAGTTGCAAATTTCTATTGTTGAAGAAAATCTATTGAGAAATGAAAATGTTGTGTTCAATGAAACGGAAGCACCCAAGTTATGTTTTTTTTACAAATTTTTTTGTCATATAAATAAATTGGGTTATTTTAATATAATTTTTTATTTTTCTCTTTTAGTGTTCATAAGAATCAAGCCAAGGGTTTGGTAGGCTCACGACTGAGAATGCAACCGTCGAAACCGTCACAGCAAAACGTCTGATTTCGACACTTATGGCTATAAGAAAGAGAGCCTACCTGTTTGTATTATGCTATGTGCATACTTATTTTGTGTTTTTTTGACAGTTTCGGCGGTCGCGCTCTGAGTCGTGGACCTACCTATCTTTATTGTACCTGCAGCACTTTCGAGATGTATAAAAGCAAAAACATTCATGCATTATACTAAAAAACGTGGCAAACAAAAGGACGCATAATTTGTAACGAAAGGAAAAAATAAAAAACAAGATATACTTAAAAATAAAATGAGTAAAAGACTGCGAAAATTCCAGTGTAAAAACGACCCAGATATTTTCTGCTACGTGTGCGGTGAACTTACTTTCGAAAAGAAACCAGTCAATTTTACGAATTTATTGCAAATGTCATGTCTTCATTATTTTGGTATTGCGGCTGAGAACATTGGTAAATCATGGACGCCAAGTATTTTGTGTCAGTCGTGCAAATTAATATTGTCTGAATGGAGCTCGGGTAAAAAACGATGAAATTCGATGCTCCGATGATCTGGAGACAACCGTTTTGCCACCTAAACGATTGCTATTTTTGTCTGGCCAAAGTGACTGGTGTTGGAAAATACAAACGAGTGATATACGCCACTGTCCCGAATGTTTCATTGCCAGTATCTCATTCTGACGATGTTCCATATCCTACTTGTCCCGATTCAACACGTGAAAACAATCGAAAATCCGTAGATTCAATGGAGTCTGAAGGAACCACAGGTGGTAGTACTATTACAACTGAAAACACAACTCACCTTTTATCGCAAGCGCAGCTGAATGATTGGATAAGAGATTTGGAACTGCCAAAGGAAAAATCGGAATTGCATGGTTCTCGTTTGCAACAATTCAACGTTTTGGAACCCGATGTTAAGGTGACATACTACAGAAATCGTGAAAAACCGTTTGCTATACACATTACTAAGAATGACAATATCTGCTATTGCGTAGACATTCCTGGCTTATTTAATACCTTCGGTCAGCCGTACATTCCCAAAGAGTGGCGTTTGTTTATTGATGGCAGCAAAGTGAGCTTGAAGGCGGTATTACTTCATATAGGAAACAAAAAGCCATCGATTCCGATCGCACATGCAGTCAGCACAAAGGAAACGAACGAAACAATGGCGAAGCTATTGACATGTATTAAATATGAACAACACGACTGGAAAATATGTTCTGATCTCAAAGTCGTTGGTATGCTTTGTGCTTTACAGAGTGGCTATGTAGTGTGCTCTCATATGTGCACACTGCCGACCCTACGTTTCGTTGTCACAAACGGCAATGCATTGAGTGACTAATAAGCTAGCACTGCATTATCGGCGTGTGCTGCACTCAATGCATGCGAATGTTTTGGTTACCGCTCATCGATATTGAGTGCGATTTCATTACTCATTCAATATTGGTGACCGTGCCCAAATTCCATTTGTCAAACCAAAAATATGTAATTTGAATCCTTTTGATGATTCAAATTCATAAGGGAGAACGAAACGCAACACATATTATAGGTTTTTAAATTACGTAGAAAAGTATAACTATAGATTAAGACTATTGTAAGTTCCACTTGTAAAAATGTTTAAAAGAGCCGAGATGGCCAAGAATAAATCAGACTTTGATTAACTACACAAGTCGGCAGATCTCTGCATTGTTTTCAATCGTCTCTGTTTGCCTTGAACCTAGTTCAAGTTGGCAAACACTTTAGCATATGGCGAAGGCAAACTCTGCCGCTATATATTTCAATTCATTTTTAAATCACCACATGGCTATCCTGCCACTATAACCTAGAAACAGACAATTTTTCAGTAATCCTGCAACATTAATCCTATGGAAGAATATATACCACAAAAAACCAACACTTCAGCAGCGGACAGCCCGTATTCAGAGTACATACCTCAACGGATCGGTCCAAAACCAATTTCGATAGAAGAATACAAAAAAAGGCAGGTGCAACGAGAGGAGTAAAAACGGACTGCAATTGAACCCGTAGAAATTCCGGTCACCAAGAAAAAACGAGGTGGAACAAAAGTTCGACAACGCAAACGTCTGGCGTACCTCCTAGCCATAACCAGAGAAGAGCGGCAACCATCCTGAGACGTAGCGAACTTGATTTGGGAAGAGATACACACTCTCCGGAAACAGCTCAACAAAAAGAAAGAATAAATGGGCAGCTACATCTGGAGCTATAGCTAATCAACAAAAGGACAAAGACATGATGAAGGAAGAAATCATTATGAACACGAATAATAACAACAGCAACGGTAATACCAACAACCTGGACAAAAGCAGCATCATCGAAATCATTTGTTTTATATTTATAACTATTATCATTATACGTTATACAATAACCTATTTTAAAAAATATGTTAAAAAACAACTTAACAAAAATTCTAACATTAATACCAATGTTTGAATAGCACTTCAAAATAAAACTTCAATGTTTGAATAACACTTAAAAATTAATAGAATCAATTAAATTTTATAATAAATGGAAAGAATTATACAAGAGGTAGCAAAAATATACAGAAATGTTAAAAAGAGTTCGAATAGAGGCTACACAAGAGCTACATTAATAGCAAAACAAAATACATTAGATGAGTTAAAAGCAGAATTTGATCTCCTAGCGGAACAAAACGAAGACAATAAAGAAATACTACCACTAAAGTTAGAATTTTGTAGCATTCATACAAATTCTCAAAAATTAATTTCAGAACAGCTTAAAACAGCTGAAAGTAGGCAAGAGTTAGGACAAGAAGAAGAAGACGAAAAAGATCAATTACCGACAATGGCAGCCTTTAATTTAGAAACTGCCTCAAAGGCTTTACCCACTTTTTCAGGCAACTTGAAAGAGTTAGATAGTTTTCTCATAACAGCTGAACTTGTAAATAAAACATTAAGTAGTGAAGGTAAAATCGATTTCTTACAATATGTTTATCATGCAAAGTTAACAGCTAATGTGCGCACGTCATTAGGTAGCTATTTGAAGCCATCAAGTTTTGAAATCTTAAAACAACAGTTACAACAGTTAGAAATAGCAACCAAAACAGAAATCAAAACAACAACAACAACTACAATGGCAACAGAAACACAAATAACCAAACAAACAGAAACATACGCATAATAAATAATGAGGGAAACTACCAAGGCTCGGAAGACACGGTCTTTCCAGACAGCCAAAATTAAAGATTTTTAAAATTTCGGATAAAAATTCTAATTTTATAAAAATAAAATACAAGAACAACATAATGACTTTTCTCATTGATACAGGTGCTGACATTTCTTTATGCAAACTAAGTAAAAAACTAAATGATGATTTTTATAACCCGGACGAAAAATGTAAGTTAACAGGTATCACAAACGAAGAAATTTTTTCACTAGGTAGCATAAATCTAAAACTTAATTTTGGGGAGAAATCTTGCGAACATGAGTTTCAATTGGTAAATTCAGGGTTTCCAATCGAAACCGATGGTATATTAGGCAGAGACTTTTTCAACAAATTTCTTTGCAAAATTGACTATGAAACATTCGTGTCAATTTTAATTAATGAGTTACATATTATATTACCAATGCACTCGAAATCACATAACACACTGATAATAAAAGTGCCACCAAGAACAGAAATTGTTCAACCGATCAGATTACAACTAACAGAAGATAAAGTGATTTTTAATAAAGAGATACAAAAAGGTATTTTTCTCAGTAATTCAATAGCTCCGAAAAACGGCATGACGCACATAACAATATTAAATACAACAAATGACGAAGTTATTTTAAATGGAATTGAGTTTGAAACTGATTCTTTAGACAAATATGACATTTTAAATTATAATAGCAAAAATCATATACACTCACAAAAACGTTTCAGTAAGATTTTGGAAACACTTGACATACAATGTAATGACACAAAAATTAAAGACGAACTAAATAATATTTTCAAAAAATATCAAGACGTATTTCACCTAGATAACGAACCTCTGACAACAAATAATTTTTATAAACAAAACATCACGACAACAGACAATATACCAGTATACATCAAAAACTACAGACTGCCACACATTCAAACAGAAGTTATAAATGAACAAGTTCAGAAAATGCTTAAGGACGAGATTATCGAACCATCGCTCAGTCCATACAATGCTCCACTCCTTTTGGTACCAAAAAAAGACACAACGGACAAAAAGAAATGGAGACTTGTAGTAGACTTTAGAAAGCTAAATGACAAAATTGTCAATGACAAGTTCCCTTTAACGAGACTAGAAGATATTCTAGACAAATTAGGTAGAGCAAAATGGTTCTCAACACTCGATATGACCAGTTCATTTCATCAAATTGAACTAGAAAATGAATCACGACCTTTAACAGCTTTTTCCACGACAAACGGACATTTTCAATTCAAACGACTATCTTTCGGACTAAAGATCTCTTCAAACAGTTTCCAACGGATGCTCACTATTGCACTCGCAGACTTAGAATCAAATGCTTTTCTTTACGTGGATGACATAATTATCCATGGATGTAGCATAAATCACCACAACCAAAATTTAATAAAGGTATTAGAAAGACTTCAAAGACATAATTTAAAATTAAATGTGGCCAAATGTTGTTTTTTGCGTCCTGAAGTAGTATATTTAGGACATCTTATCACAAGTGAATGAGTCAGAACTGACCCAGCTAAATACGATACTGTAAAAAATTATCCAACTCCGAAAAATGCAGATGAAGTTAGGCGATTCGTTGCATTCTGCAACTACTATAGAAAATTCATTCCAAACTTCGCAGATATTGCAAAGAGCCTTAATGCACTCTTAAAGAAAGGCATAACGTTTACATGGTCTGAAGAACATCAAAACGCTTTCGACACATTAAAGGATAAATTAACAACACCACCTTTATTACAATACCCAGATTTTAGCAAACCTTTCATTCTAACGACAGATGCTTCAAATTATGCCTTAGGCGCTGTACTCTCGCAATTCGAAATAGGCAAAGATCTACCAATATCTTACGCCAGTAAATCACTGCAAAAGCATGATTTGAATAAACCAGTCATGGAAAAAGAATTATTAGCTATTCACTGGGGAATAAACTTCTTCAAACCATACCTTTACGGTAGAAAATTTACTGTTGTAACTGATCATAGACCACTGATCTCATTATTTTCTCACAAAAACCCTTCCTCAAAAATGACTAGGATTCGCCTAGACCTAAGTGACTATGACTATGACATAATATACAAAAAGGGTAGTATGAACACTAACGCAGACGCACTATCAAGAATCCAATTAGACTCTGAGACTTTAAAACAAATGATACCACAAGAAAATGATGAAAAAGCAAAAAGAACGTTAATAATTACAAGAGGCATGACACATAAAGAAGCCATTAAAAATACAGAGGCAAATGATAACAATAATGAAGAAAACTTTGTGGATGGTGACAACACCCAGAAATCTGATCAGCTTCCGATATGGGATTGTACATCCGTTACAGACGTCAGGAATATGAAGAATTTAAAGTTTTATATAGTCAATAATAATGAAAGTAAAATATATATTGAAAATAATGCAGTGCACGTAGGAATTAGTGATAATCCATCGAAACCAGTTTCGTTTTCGGAGAAGCTAAGATCTAAACAAAATAATTTTAAAATGCATGCGGGATACAGCGATAATTCAACGAATCTAGATTCGATTATGAAGAAACTGATATCTAAAATGAAAAAAGAGAATATTAAAGAACTAGCGCTAGCCAACAATGATAAAATATTCCAATTATATACAAATAAAGAATTTAAAGAAGCTTATACAAAGATACAACAAAATATTCAAAAAAGAAACAGTCCTCAAAGTCCTCAATTAAAAATACTAATTTATGATCCACCAAAAAGGATACAAGATGACCTTACAAAGTTCAAACTAATTAACGATTTCTATAACTCAGGCCACCTAGGTGTCAGAAAAACACTTATAAAATTAAAACAAAGACATGTTTGGAAGAACATGGGCAAGATGGTAAAGAAATTTGTGTCATGCTGTGATATATGTGCAAAAAGTAAACAAACACTTCACACAAAAGAACCACTCACGCTAACAGACACCCCTAGCAATAGTTTTCAGACATTGTCAATTGACACTGTAGGACCATTAAGAATTTCAAGGCGAACTGACAAAATTTGTAATTGCGCATCCAATGTCAACAAAAGATGCAGACACTGTTGTAAGAACATTGGTTGAGCAAGTAATTCTAAAATTTGGTCACTTTCAAGTGTTGAAATCAGATAATGGCACTGAATTCAAAAATGAACTAATGCGTAACATATGTACACTTTTGAAGATTAAACAAACATTTTCTACGCCATACCATCACCAGACAATAGGTTCTCTCGAAAGAAACCACAGAGTGCTAAACGAATTTTTATTGACAACAGCTACTGAATTAGTATATGGAAAACTAGCGTCATTACCAAATGACATTTACAACTCACACACAAAGTTTTATGATTTCGAAAGTTACCTGAGCGAAATGCGTACTAGGTTGATTTTTGCTCTAAATAAGGCAAAAGAGATGCTCATACTAGCTAAAGAAAAGCGCACAAATAAGAATTTAGACTACACAAATACACTAAGAGCAGATATAGGAGATTTAGTTTTACTTAAAATAGAAGATAGAAATAAACACCAATTACCTTATAAGGGCCCATTTAGAATATTAGATAGAATAGGAGTTAATACTATTATAGATTATAATGGAGTACACAAAAAAGTACACAATAACCAACTAAAACCATATAAGGCAATAATTTAAGACAAGCAAAATATTTAATTAATTTAAATCACAAATATATTATAGAATTGTTACATTATATCATACTTATCGTATTTTATGACTTTAATTATATAATTCTAAGCCGCATATCATAAATACACATATATCGTATAATAACATATTTAAGAAAAATTATTGTCACCCCTAATTTTTCTCTTAAGGGTGAGGGTGTAGTGTGCTCTCATATGTGCACACTGCCGACCCTACGTTTCGTTGTCACAAACGGCAATGCATTGAGTGACTAATAAGCTAGCACTGCATTATCCATGATATAATGAACAGAAGGTAGCCTTGACAACTGCCTTTTTTCTCACGAGAGTCGATTGGCTACTGTCAAAAAGTCAGCTGTTCATGCAACGAAGCACCAGCGCTGAAATAGCAACGTTGCTGGAGCTGTCAAAAATTTTAGCAACGAATGGAGGGGAAATTCAGAGGCTGAAATGATGTATTAAAAACGATAAATTAACGCTAATAATGATCATTAGTAGAGGATTTGGAACAGATTTCATCGTTTATTGCCCAAACTGTAAATAAATTCCAAAATCTAAGTAAGCCATTTCAAAATACATAATTTCTGTGATATTTTTCTATAACTATCTCTTGTATAATCTTTCTTTTGAGAACATTAAAGAAAGGATTATGGCTTCACTAGTACGCAGTGGAGAGGATTAGTGTCTATAGTGGCCAAACCTTCGATGGTGTGAAAACCAAGAGTAAGCCATATTCTTAAGAAAATTTTTCCTGTCATAGCAATGTGATTGCCATTTCAAAGAAACATTTATTATAGAAGTTATAGAAGGAAATGACTTCATCATTAGGTTCTGGACAGGATTAGGATCGATAGTGGCCAAACCTTCGATGGTGCGTCAAATTGAAGCATGCCATCCTTTTACAAATTATTTTCCCGTCATAACGATGTGACTTTCACTTCTGGGAAACATTTGGTATAGAAGTTCCAGTGAAAATATTAATTTCAGCATTAGGATCTGGACAGGATTAGGACCTATAGTGGCCAACCCTTCGATGGTGCGTTAAATTGAAGTATGCCAAACAAATTCCATGATTTTTCTCGATTTTTTGGTATATGTGCTCCTACCATAATATATTTTGTACGGAAGCTATGAACAAAAAACTTTTCTTTGGCCAATTTGCCTCTATATGGATGGCAAACTGCCTCGGTCAAACCTTCGATGGTGCGTAAAATCAGTGTATTCCTTCTTTTTACAAATGTTTTTCCTGTCATAACGTTGCGACTGTCCCTTCTTGAAACATTTAGTATAGAAGTTATAGAAGGAAATGGCTTCATCATTAGATTCTGGACAGGATTAGGATCGATAGTGGCCAAACCTTCGATGGTGCGTCAAATCGAAGTATACCAAACAAATTCTATGATTTTTCTCGATTGTTTGGTATATGTGCTCTTACCAGAATATATTTTGCACGGAAGCTATGAACGAAACACTTTTTTGGCAATTTTTACCTAACGATGAAGCCATTTCCTTCTATAACTTCTATACTAAATATTTCCTAGAAGAGAAAGTCACAGCGTTATGACGGGAAAATAATTTGTAAAAAGATGGCATGCTTCAATTTGACGCACCATCGAAGGTTTGGCCACTATCGGTCCTAATCCTGTCCAGAACCTAATGCTGAATTTAATATTTTGACTGGAACTTCTATACCAAATGTTTCCCAGAAGTGACAGTCGCAACGTTATGACGGGAAAATATTTTGTAAAAGGATGGCATACTCTGACTTGACGCACCATCGAAGGTTTGGCCACTATCGATCCTAATCATGTCCAAAACCTAATGATGAAGTCATTTCCATCTATAATTTCTATACTAAATATTTCTTTGAAATGGCAATCATATTGCTATGACAGGAAAAATTTTCTTAAAAATATGGTTTACTCTTGGTTTACGCACCATCGAAGGTTTGGCCACTATAGACTCTAATCCTCTCCACTACGTACTAGTGAAACCATAATCCTTTCTTTAATGTACTCTCGAGAAAGTTTCCACAAGAGATAGTCATAGAAAAATATCACAGAAATTATTTATTTTGAAATGGCTTACTTAGATTTTGGAATTTATTCACAGTTTGGGCAATAAAAGATGAAATCTGTTCCAAATCCTCTACTAATAATCATTATTAGCGTTAATTTATCGTTTTTAATACATCATTTCAGCCTCTGAATTTCCCCTCAATTCGTTGCTAAAATTTTTGACAGCTCCAGCAACGTTGCTATTTTAGCGCTGGTCAACGAAGCAAGAAGTGAAATCGAAAAGAACAAATTACAAATCAAACATTGTGCTCTAATCAACAGATTGTGATTTAATAAGTTGAATTGTGAATTTTTATAAATAAATAAATATGTCATATCGGAATGAAACAAAGTATTGTGTTATTTCATTACTGTCCGCCATGATTTGCACAATTTTCATTCTGTTTATTCATTCTCTCTCTTCGTTGCAAAAATTGATCAGCTGTTTCTGACAGATGCCCATCGCTGAAGGCAGCGAAAAGAACTGTCACGGCTACCTCCTTTCCTTATATCATGGCATTATCGGCGTGTGCTGCACTCAATGCATGCGAATGTTTTGGTTACCGCTCATCGATATTGAGTGCGATTTCATTACTCACTCAATATTGGTGACCGTGCCCAAATTCCATTTGTCAAACCAAAAATATGTAATTTGAATCCTTTTGATGATTCAAATTCATAAGGGAGAACGAAACGCAACACATATTATAGGTTTTTAAATTAAGTAGAAAAGTATAACTATAGATTAAGACTATTGTAAGTTCCACTTGTAAAAATGTTTAAAAGAGCCGAGATGGCCAAGAATAAATCAGACTTTGATAAACTACACAAGTCGGCAGATCTCTGCTTTGTTTTCAATCGTCTCTGTTTGCCTTGAACCTAGTTCAAGTTGGCAAACACTTTAGCATATGGCGAAGGCAAACTCTGCCGCTATATATTTCAATTCATTTTTAAATCACCACAGCTATACAAAGCACTGCTATTTTGTATGCAAGTGGGATAGTCGAGCACGTGAACACCACTTTTACAAAAAGAACTGGCCAGAAAAAATTGAGTCGAAAGTTGGAGAGAACAACGTCAAAAACGTCCCACTCGTCAAAAAGGAAAACATAATTCTCCCACCGTTGCACATCAAACTTGGACTTATGAAAAACTTTGTTAAGGCGTTAGACAAAGAAAGCGAAGAATCTCGGTGACGAGAGCGACGAACATGGGGAAAGATTCCACCAACAGATAAAAGTAATTGAGAATCGGTACCAAGGATTTTGGGACAAAGGAATGATGGGCGACTATTGTTGGTTTCTCATCAGAGAAACCGATCCCGAGTTAAATAAACGACAAAACAAGAATTCTAATCATTTTTAATTTCTGAATGATAAATAAAAACCATTTACAATGTAAATAACAATATAAATGATTTAAAGGAACAATAAAAATTATTAATAATAGTTATATACCATTTAAATAATGTAAATTATTAAAAGAACAATAAAAATTAAGAATATATGATTTTATTACAACAACCTTTAATTCTCATTTTTTTTTTATGGCAATAAAATAAGTCCAAATGCATAATTTGATAATCACACAATTTGGGTTCTTTCGTTCCATTGAACACAACTTTTTTATTTCTCAATAGATTTTCTTCAACAATAGCTTATTTTTTTTGGAAAAATAAAGGCTTTTAGTAAAAAATATCAAAAGTAACAAAATATTTTGATTTCTTAACGAAATTTGCAACTATTTTTTCTTTTCTTGGAAATTTTTCTGAAAAATAAAAAAAATCCCTGAAATTTGAATTTATTCAACCAAAACTAACAACTCGACCAAAAAATGATGTTTGCATTGTTTGTAAGAAATTTTATCAGCTTTTATTTGATATATCATTTGTTTGATTACTGTTGTTTGTTCTGGAGATACACTGGTGGCCAAAACTAAAGCAACTCAATATCAGAATGGGGCATAAACTTAATAAAATTCATAATATTAAAGATAGAGCGAACATTTTTTTTTCTTAAACATAATTATTTATTAACTAATTGAAAAAGAAACTGAAAGAATTATATTTATTTATGTAAGTTTTTAAATAATGTATTAAATGCATAAGGCTCAAAATTTCCTTGGTCGTAACTAAAGCAGCTTTTCAATTTTCAAATAAATAACTTAAAATATTTAATAATCAATAGCATGTCCTTTATTTTTCAAGACAGCAGCACATCTACGAGGCATTGAATCTATGAGTCGACGAATTTGATCCTGCGGAATGTTGTTCCATGCGTCTTGAATGCGACTGAAGATTGTGTGCTTATTCGTTGCATTATCCCTCTTAATTTTCCGTTCGACGATACTCCACAAGTTCTCTATCGGGCTTAAATCGGGGGACTGCACTGGCCATTTGAGAACCCTAATATTATGGTCGCGTAGCCATTCTTTAACAAAATTCGAGGTATGCTTTGGGTCATTATCGTGTTGGAAGACCCAAAGCAGTGCCATTTCCTCCTCTGTATAAGGCAACATAACGTTTGCCAAATCAGATTTGTACAAAAATCGGTCCATTGTGTCCTTAATTTCATAAATGGGTCCAACTCTGTGATAAGACAAGCAACCCCATACCATAGTGTTGCCTCCTCCGTGCTTCAAAGTTCTCTTACAGTATTGAGGAGTTAAGCGCGTATTGGCCGGCCGTCTTACGGTAAAATTTTTCATGTCAGAGCCCTCGATATTAAAATTTGATTCATCGGAGAACAAAATATTTCTCCACTGAGCAACATTCCAAACGACATGCTCTCTAGCAAAGGCCAGCCTAGCCAACCGATTTTTCGATGAAATAAATGGATTTTTGGCAGGTTTGCGTGCACGTAATCCGGCCTCTTTAGCTCGCCTGCGAAGGGTTCTAGTGCTGATTTCTAACCCTAAATCTCGGACTATTTCCGTGGATGTTACAAATGGGTTTTTTTTTATTTCACGGATTTTATTTTGGGTCATTCGCGGCCAAGGAAAACCGGCCTTCCGCCATGGTGAATTGTGACCCCAGACTTAGTCACTTGAAAACGCTTTATATGCCGCGAAATCACTGATTTGCCTATTCCAAATTGTTCACTAAAGCTTTTTGACATTAACCCTTTTTATATTCATTAATTATTTTCTCTTTTATACATGAATTATACTTGTTTCTCGCCATTTTAATTAAATTTTAAAAAATTACTTCTAACCTTATTAATACGCAGCCAATTACAAAAATAACTTTTTTTATGTCAGGCAAACAATTATAGTAAACATAACGGAACATAATAAACGGTTGTTCTTATAACTATCGTCGCCAAAACAAATCTCACAGTAGAGTTGCTTTAGTTATGACCAAGGAAATTTTGAGCCTTATGCATTTAATACATTATTTAAAAACATACAGAAATGAATATAATTCTTTCAGTTTCTTTTTCAATTAGTTAATAAATAATTATGATATAGAAACAAAAAATTCGCTCTATCTTTAATATTGTGAATTTTATTAAGTTTATGCCCCATACTGATATTGAGTTGCTTTAGTTTTGGCCACCAGTGTATATGCAATTAAGTGGAACCAACTTTTTTTTGCGTTGAAAACCCTACAGTGGGCAATATCTCGATAACGGAGTGACAGAAAAAAAAAAGTTTTTTTTCGGAATTAGCGACCGATTTTACATGAGAAAAGAATAGTGGCATTCAAAGTACATATTGGCTGTAAACCAGTGTTACATTACATTATATTATATTATATTATATAATATTATATTATATTATATTATATTATATTATATTTTATTATATTATATTATATTATCTTATATTATATTATATTATATTATATTATATTATATTATATTATATTATATTATATTATATCATATCATATTATATTATATTATATCATATTATAGTATATTATATTATATTATATTACATTATATTATATTATATTATATTATATTATATTATATATTATTATATTATATTATATTATATTAAAGTATATTATATTACATTACATTATATTATATTTTATTATATTATATTATATTATATTATATTATATTATATTATATTATATTATATTATATTATATTATATTATATTATATTATCTAATATATAAAAATCTCGTGTCACGGTGTTAGTGTATGAACTCCTCCGAAACGGCTAGACCGATTTTAATGAAACTTTTTTTGTATATTAAGTAGGTATGAGAATAGGTTATAAAGAATTTTTTATCTTCCTACCCATGAGGGGCGTGGCAGTTTTTCAAGAAAACAAATTTTCGCTTTTACTTTCGTTCTAAATCGCACATAAATTAAAGTCGTTACGAACAGTTGACACGCGCCCTTCGACCTCTCAAATTTGAGCTATCTTTGGAAAGGGGGGCATGGCACCGTCCACACAATTCAACTTTTTGATATAGAATAGATTTGGAACTTGATGTCATATAACAGTTAAGCTTAGTTTGTAATAACTGATTGGTCAGGTCTTTCAATTATAAAAAAGACACTGGCATTGGAAAACGAGGCGTGGCTACGCTCATACAACTCAAATTTTTGATACAGAATAGCTATGGAAGTAAAATTCATATAACATTTTAACTCAGAATGAAGTTACTATTTGGTGGTGTCCTGCTACTGGAAGACTAGAATGGGCATTGTACAGGGGGTGTGGCTCCACCCATATGAGACACATTTTTTCAATTGAATCGCTTTGGAAATAACGGTCACAGATCAAATAAACTGGGCTTGGAGTAACGATTTGGTGATATCTTACTATTCGAATATACTCGCAAACTAAAACGGGTGGCTTCACCCATAAAAGAAACTTTTTTTATTTAATAGCTTTGGGAATAATGGTCAAAGAATATTGAAACTTAGAGTGGAGTTTGTCTATTGACAATCTGGAACAGGCATTGGACAAGAACGGCAGCAACGCGCCGGGTACCAGCTAGTATTATATAATATTATATTATATTATATTATATTTTATTATATTATATTATATTATATTATATTATATTACTAGCTGATACCCGGCGCGTTACTGCCGTCCTAGTCCAATACCTGCCCAGTTTGCCATAGAAGGCCATCAACAAATAGTAACTCCACTCTGAGTTTCCATATTCTGTGATCATTAATTTCAAAGCTGTTAAATATAAAAAATTGTCTTTTATGCGTAGAGCCAAGCCCCTAGTTCAATACCCGTTTTAGTTTGCGAGTACCTCCGAGTAGAAGTATACCA
The DNA here is from genome assembly GCA_958299015.1 of Tetanocera ferruginea. Classification (NCBI taxonomy): domain Eukaryota; kingdom Metazoa; phylum Arthropoda; class Insecta; order Diptera; family Sciomyzidae; genus Tetanocera; species Tetanocera ferruginea. The sequence continues at coordinate 87,832,572 of OY282643.1, forward strand.
CCAAATAGATACTTCAAACCGAGTTTCTGTTTTTTAGTAATTTCATTCTTTTTTCCAATGCCCGTGTCTGTTTTATAATTGAAAGACCTGGCCAATAAGTTACTTCAATGTTATGCGACATTTAGTTAAAAATTTATGCGATTAAAAAAAATTGAATTTTATGGGCGGTGGCATAACACCCTTTACAAAAATTGCTAAAATTTTACTGTCGAAGGCCAAGACTCAATAGTAAGTTCGTACCGAGTTTCATTGATGTGTGATTTATAAACGAAAGTTAAGCCGAAAATTTGTGTTCTTGTAAAAGTTCCACTCCCCTCGCGGTAAGAGGTTGAAAAATACCTTACGACCTTTTCTCATATCTGCCAAATATACAAACAAAATTTCATTAAAATCGGTTCAGCCGTTTCGGAGGAGTTCGTACACTAACACCGTGACACGAGATTTTTATATATTAGATATTATATTATATTATATTGTGTTTTATTATATTATATTATATTATATTATATTATATTATATTATATTATATTATTTTATATTATATTATGTTATATTATATTATATAATATATTATATTATATTATATTATATTATTTTATATTATATTATATTATATTTTGTTATATTATATTATATTTTGTTATATTATATTATATTACATTAAATTATATTACATTACATTATAGTATATTATATTTTATTATATATTATTATATTATATTATATTATATTATATTATATTATATTATATTATATTATTTTATATTATATTACATTATATTATATTATATTTTGTTATATTATATTATATTATATTATATTATATTATATTATATTATATTAAATTATATTACATTACATTACATTATATAATATTATATTATATTATATTATATTATATTATATTATATTATATTATATTATATTATATTATATTATATTATATTATATTATATTATATTATAATATATTATATTATATTATATTATATTATATTATATTATATTATATTATATTATATTATATTATATTATATTATATTATATTAAATTATATTATATTATATTATATTATATTATATTATATTATATTATATTATATTATATTATATTATATTATATTACATTATATTATATTATATTATATTATATTATATTATATTATATTATATTAGGTGTGGAGAATTAATGCCATGTGCATTATTGCCATAAGCAAGTGTACATTAATGCCATAGTGTAAAATTAAAAAATTCTTGGAATGTGACTTATTGCCATAAAAATGTGCATTATTGCCATAAATTTCTAAAGACACAAGGAACTAACGCCATGTGAATTACTGCCATAAAATTCTTTATGGTAATAATTCACATTATGTAGAGAATTAACGCCATGTGAATTATTGTCATAAAGATAATAAGAAATGCACATAACTGTGTGTATTACTGCCATAACACTTGGCAAAAATAATTTCATGCAGTATCAGGGCTGTACAAATGCGTCACGGGATTTATTATGGCATTTGACAACAATGCACATTAGGTAGAGATTTAACGGGAAAGTGCAAGTGGAGTAATCGATGTACATTAGTGTATCCCAAAAAATAAAAAATTTTTTTACTCAGCCTTTTTTTAAAAGCTTGTACTGTCAAGTATTTTTGAGAATTTTTTCAGAGATTTTTTCAGAGATTTTTCGAATTTCAATCATAAGTTGGTCAATACAGATATTTTGTTAGTGCTCGAGTCATCATTTTGAAAGAAAATTGTCCAAACTTTACTTTACCGTACATAAATTAAAAGTTTTGGCTTTTTTTTTATAATCTGGATGTGGTAAATTAAATTTTTTCGGGAAATTTTCGTAATTTTTTTAAAAACGCTTCATAACTTTTAAAAATTCTATCAAAATATATTAAAGTAATGATGCAGTTTGAAGTATGGTAAAATTCTAAGCAATTTAAAAAAACAATACTTGATTTTACTTGCGCCTTTTCAGAGTTATTACCATTCATGCTGTGTTGCCATTGGTTGAAAATAAAATAATATATAAGTTTTTCGTATTTCTACAAACATATGCTTTCCTTTTATAAAGACTTTACGAATTTTAATAAGGCATTGGTTTATTTTTGTTACTGAGCCTTATTTTTTTGGGTGATAATTAAGGAACCGGTTATTTAATCAAAAATCTAGGAGCTATTAATTGGGCTTGCTGGATGATGAAAGTATATACTCGTTAAAAATATGCATTTTTCAAAACCGATCATTTGTAGGCAATTGAAAGACTGATGCCTTGCTTGAGTTTAGTTCGTTCATTTTAAGAGTATACATAAAAAATTGGTACCTCTGTCAGTGCCCTCGATACGCTCCTCTGAATGACCTCAATTTGATTATAAAATTGACTAGCTACAAGCACTTAAATGCACACGTTGCAAACGCCACGCTGAATACTTTTTTGGAGCTTCAGTGGTACCTATCCGGGGAAACTAGCTCCCTCAGCTTTATGTGATGAACGTATAAAAACCAAAACTTTACGTTTGATGGTAAAAAATATTAATACGGCAAATAATAAAACCGAACACGCCAATATAACAAAAAACTTGATAAAAAGTATGAAAATTCAAGATTTCATTTCTAAATCCAGCCATACTTTTTTTGAACCCTGCAACATCCCAATTGCTTTTTTGCAAACGGACCCAGAAGAATGGATAAGCAACGAATCATTCCAGGAAACAAATTCCAGGATGTCGCAGAACGTGGTGTGGCCTTGGCAAGCACTTGCATCGGTCTTACAACTTCTGAAACGGACTTTCGAAATCTTTTACAGGACATAGAGCTACATCGTATGGAATCAAATAAATGATTTTGTACCATGCACAGATTCCTCTTATTTTTATTTGTGTTTTTGTGGATTCGGTGGTGACCGAAATAAACCAATGCCTTATTAGAATTCGTAAAGTCTTTATATAAGGAAAGCATATGATTGTAGAAATACGAAAAACTTATATTATATTTTATTTTCAACAATGGCAACACAGCTTTAATGGCTATAACTCTGAAAAGAAGCAAGTAAAATCAAGTATTGTTTTTTTTAAATTGCTTAGAATTTTACTATTTTTCAAAATGCATCATTACTTTAATTTATTTTGATGGAATTTTGAAAAGTTATGAAGCATTTTTTAAAAACATTACGAAAATTTCACGAAAAAATTTAATGTATCACATCCAAATTACAAAATAAAAAGCCAAAACTTCTAATTTATGTACGATAAAGTAAAGTTTGGACATTTTTCTTTCAAAATGATGACTCGTATACAAACAAAATGTGTGTAATTGATCAACTTATGATTGAAATTCGAAAAATCTCTGAAAAACCTGATTTTACGGAAAATCCGATTAGCGCGACCTCTAAACATCCTCCAAAAAATCTGAAAAATTTCTCAAAAATACTTGACAGTATAAGCATTCAAACAAAGGTTGAGCAACTATGAATTTGGAAAAAAAAATTGTTTTTGGAACACCCTAATGTACATACATCCAGAAAAAAAGACAAAAAGCCAACAAACACGAGTACCTCCTCCTTTTTGAAGCCGGTTGAAAATATTGCTGAACGTACTCTTTTTCCGTCAAATATATTACTGGACCAGAGAACTGCAATGAGTATCCGACAGAAATCGGATACTCGAATCATACCCTTGCTTTTCTCTCCCCTATCCAGACTCAATAAAATATGTAAAATACTTAGACTCACTCGCTCATTAGTATATTTTCTGGTATAAGTTCGTACTTATATTCGAGAGCGGCGTGATATGAACCATTTTGATTTGTCTTCAATGAGTGCGTTGAGTAAGCGTATAGCAACGAAGCTCGACCCGAGTGTATTTTGAGTGTATCCTGAGTAATGCTCTTTTTCTGTCTCTATTTTGTTTGGATTTATTTTTTTTTGTATGTTTTTCGTTATCGCGCTGCAGTCAATATCAGCTGATATTGATATTTTTTGATATTGATATTTTATAATCATTTTTTTATTAGCGGTATTTACGATCTGGAGTTTTTGGTCTTCTGTATTTTTGATAAGTTTGATATATGTAGTAAAATTGTCAATTGTACACAAACAAAACATATACGTTTTCCAATTGATATAAATACTAAATTTACAATGGTGGAAGCCTATTGTAAACTGTGCATAGTATTTGTGTATTTGACAAACAGCTGACTTGACGGCCTATGGCAGCACTGCATTGCAGGAGTGCTCACAATCTGTAGCAAATTCTTTTTAATTTACTTAAAATACTACAAAAACTCCAGATCGTGAATACCGCTATTGTGTTTTTAAAGGAATTTCGTTGTTAGTATTTTTCTGTTGCACTCTAGGAAGAAAAGAAAACTAGTAAGGTATATCTTCGACTTGGCCGAAGTTAAAACACCCCCACGGCCGATTCATAATGGTGCATCATTTTAATTTGTAGCTCTTTTTGTATGAGATTTCTAAAAATTACACGTTTTTGACGACGTCTAAAATATATTCATATCAAATTGTTTCCTGCAACGTAAGGACAAGCCTCTTTATAAAGTTTTCAATTAGGGGTTGTATGGGAGGTTGGCGTGTTCTTGAGTGGTTGACGCCAATTTTTCTAAAACGCCTCAGTTTTGATATAATATACACAAATACCCACTTTCAGTTCAGTAGCTTATATATTAGCCTATTGATATAGTTTTCACTATTATGGGCTGTGTGGGAGGTGGGTGTGTTCGTAGGCAGATGACGCCCACTTTTCTTCTATCTTCTAACGTATCAAATTTTTTTCCTGTAGCTTAAAGAGAAGACTTTTTATAGAATTTTAAATTTTGGGGTTTTATGGGAGGTGAGCGTGTTCGCGGGTGGATGACGCTAATTTTTCTAACACGTCTTAATTTTGATATTAAATGAATAAATATCTAAGTTTCTTTTTTAGATAGTAGAAGCGTTTTCACAATTTGACAAGTCAATGTACATTCTGTCAATAAAGTTTGACAGCTAGAACACTGCGGAAGATTTTCAGAACGATTGCAAAATAAAAACTTGTTTATGCGTACTTTCAAAGCGACTTGAAAGTTTAAGAACCAATTTAAAATGAGGTCTTATTGAATCGCTTTGAAACTTTCAAGACGGTTTGAAGTTCTGTTTATGCAATGGTTTGAGTCGAAGCGACTTTGATCATATCGACTTGAAGCGTCGTATAAACGTGGTATTAGTGATTTTGTGTTTGACTTCTGGTTGGCATCAATGACCGTGTAGACACGTGTTTGTTGCAACTTTCTGTGTAGTCTATTATGCAAGCTTTAAATCTGTGATCTCGTGTGTCACACGGCGACCATTTCCACACAGATTCGGTAAGTAAGGTTTGCTGACAAACATTTTTGATTTTCTCTATCCAACAAAGCAAAAAAAATAAATTCTCTATAGTCTACGTAACCAGGGTTCTATTAAAACATTAGTCTAGTACTATGTGGAGTACATTTTGATGATTTAAGGACGATGTGAGAAATATTTGGTACTTTTTCTATTCTATTTGGTAGTTCTCTATGTAAGTTACATACAGTATATGTGGTAACTTCGGTTGGATACAGTAAAGAAGTTATTTCGAGAAAATTATGCTGGTGTCGAATTACTTGGGAAGCATTTTTGCTTAATTTATCGCAAAAATAATTTTATTTTGAAGCAATAAATACTTTTTTAACGGGCGGTTTGTTCGCTGAGTTATAAATATAAAACTTATTCTGTAACTGTTTTTGTGACTGAATCGGTTTGTTCGCCATCTATAACTCGTTATATATGAAATTGTATCGAACTTTAAACCTCGTTATAAATAAAATTTAATTTGTGCTTAAAACCCAAAAAAATGTGTTTTAAATTTGTAACAAGTTCTATAGCCTGGTTATGAATCAAAAGTCAGTTCTATCAAAACTGAATAGAACTGAATGCTTATAAAAGCATTTCACCAGTTTATAACGCATAACAAGTCGACAGAAAAAATTGAATGAACAAATTGAAAAAAATTATAACGTGTTATAAAGAAGTTTTATTTTATAGCTGGTTTTATATATAACGCGCTATAAGCAAATTTTTAACTCTGCGAACAAACCGGCCGCAAGAGTACATTTCTATTGTTCTCAAATGTAATCCTGTGTGTGCCAAACTGATTCCGCAATTTGAACGCTCGCTGTCTCGAACACATACAAGCCGTCATATTGCTTGCCACACGAGTTCACAGATGTGAAGCCACATTAGGCTCTTTACGAGCTGGTTCGTCGAGCAGCGGCCATTTTCGAGCCAGTTCGCTTGTTAAGAAGCTAGTTCGTCAGTTCGTCGAACCTATTGTATTGTTGTAAAAAAATTTTCTCCGTGGACCCAGAGCTGTTCGTAGGACATTTTCTATAATTTGAACGTAAGCATCATACCAAGTGATATTGTGTTGTAACAACACTACAACTAAAAAAAAAAAACAATAAAAAGCAAATGAACTAATAGCAATAACAAAATAATGGTAAAAAACACAAAATGAAATCGTTCGTAGAACATGCAAGGATCAATTTGAACGTTAGCTCTGTCGAACTGGTTCGCCCCGCTATGTTGTTCGACAAACCACTTCGCCGATGTGAAGCCTTTTTAAAGCCACGTCAAATTGTTGGTCAAACAGTTTTAGCAGAGGCGTTCCTAGGGGGGGGGGGGGGCGGTCCGCCCCGGGTACCACTATTTTAGGGGTGACACCATTTCGATTTTTTTTTTATTTCTCAAACAAACAGAAAAAGTAATAAAATACTTTACGGTAAAAAATGTAATTGCTGTTTCAAAATATAAAATTCTGCTTGCAAGTCTAAGCAATGAGGAGGAAACATTGCGAAAACGTTTCAAACTGTAAAATCCGAAAACTTTTTGTAACTTAACGCAAAGTAGTCTATGTTAAGTGTTTAAAATTTGGCAGCAGCTTACGACGAAATTTCAGAAAAGGATCTAGTTGTTGAAATTGCTTGCGAGTGGTCCTTTTTGGAAACTTCGCCAAATATTTCATTTGTATTAAAATTAAATCTTACAATTTGTTTATCAGTAGCTTCATGCGAAAGGAGTTTTTCAAAGCTTAAATTAATTGGACTTCCATTGGACTTCGAAGGTATTCCATGGGACAGGCCAAAGTTTCCGATCTTGCTTTTTTATCCATTGCAAACGAGCTTGAAATCAATATTACTGATTTCGATGAGGTTATTTCAAATATTGCAACTCTTAAAGTAAGAAATGCCAGTATTTAGGACAACTCACTTTTAATGCATGGAAATGGTCAATTAGTAACAAAATTTGTTTTTTTTTGTTTTTCTTAATTTTAGAATATTGAACCAAATTATTAAGTAAAATAAAGTTTAAGAGATTTTTTTAACATATCTTTAAAATCTTAAAAAAAAATGGATTCTTGGATTTAAACGAAACTTTTTTGAATTTTTATTTGAAGTATTAACTTTTGACTTTCAAAATATTATCTGCACCTTTTCATAAACAAGAAAATTATGCAGGATAAAAAATAAAGTCTTACTTATTTCTGTAATTTTCAATAAACATCTATTATCCATATGTCTAGCATTCTCACTGAGTTTCGTTAGGATCGGGTTACTTTTGTACGTACCTTCCATACAAAATTATTTAAAATTTAAATATACATCCTAGGGAGGTTGTCCATTTTCATTGCACATCTATTTCTCTAATTGCTTAGCCATTTGACCAAATTTTGTTAAGATCGGCCAACTTTGGCATGCATCTCCCATACAAAATAATGTAAAAACTTAATGTAGGAAAAGTACCCAAGGAAAGTACCCCTAGGAACTGACCAATTTCAACCATTTTTGCAATTTTTGTTAAATTTAACAATGACGACATTTTTAATAAAAATGTTTCGCCTGCAATAATAACTTTTAACCCTCTTTTTAATCATTTAATTTATAAAAAATAAAATATTTTTATTACAAATTGAGTAGTAAAATTTTTCGGTGCGGCCGATTTTTTATAAATTAAATGATTTAAAATCGCGCAATTTTAATACGAAATTTTTGCCTGCGGCGCTTATTATATTTTCCAACCAAAAAAGTTCAAATAACAGTTATTAAATTCTTTAAAAACAAAAACAAATCGCATTTTACTATAATAAAAACAAAAATTTTTCAAAATGAAATATTTTTTCTGTTTTTTTAAGAATTTGCTATTGTTTGTCATCTGTTGTTTTTTTCGGAAATCATAAAGAAAATAATAAAAACACAAAATGTCATCGAATTGGTTTCTAATTGCATTTATAAATTTCTTATAGGGGTGACACCACGGGTATCCGCCCCGGGTGACACCAAGCCTAGGAACGCCTCTGAGTTTTAGCTATGTCATGATACAATATTGAAGGTTGTAGGTCTGTTCGCGTTTTTTTCTAGTAAAATAATGAAAAACGTCAAAAGTAATTAAACTGAGAGAGAATTAACTCCAACACTAAAGAGTAAAGGAACGATTTTCTGGTACAAAATTGAAAATGTCAAATCCGTCTAGTTCACAACTACTGTGCTTTGCCTTACACCTACCGTTTGAGAGTTTTCATCTTTTTACCTCACAAAATTCTACTAGTAAAAACTTTAAAAAACTTGAACGCAGAGAAATCGAATTTCGCCTCTTTTACACAATCCTCTCAGGAAACGAATGCTTTTCAGGCACTTTCAAGAAAAGGTTTTTGAAATATTTCGTTTGCATTCGACTTGGCGAACAGACCTAAGGTCTGTTTCCGTACTTACTTCAAGTAACTTGAAGTTACTCGAAAGCGTTTCTTTACACATTTTTCAAGCACGAGAGAGACGAAGAACAAGCAAAATGTAACTTTTTGTCGCTCTCTATTACTCGAACTTTACTTGAAGAATTTCTTCGAGCTCGAATCTCGAGCTTCAAACAGCTGATTGCCAAAGTGATAAAATTAAATTATTGCATTGTTTTGTGAAAAAAATGTATGAAGTTGGTTACCATAATTAATGCATAATTAATGCATAAGTTAATAAAACCATAATTAATGCTTACGAAAGTGTTTTAAATACAATAACAAAGTAAATAAATTTTATTGTTTTCAAAAAACAGCAGTTGTGCTAGAAACTTACTTGAAACCGTTTCCGTACTTTTTGACAAATTTTCTTATTTTGACAAATAATCAAATAACTCTCTATTACTCGAACTTTACTCGAACTTTACTTGAAGTGCGTACGGAAACAGACCATTAGTGTGAATAGAACTGAATCAGCTGTTTGAGTGTCGGTTTACATTAGTACATTCACACATAATTTGCCTCACTTTGAGTCTGATAAACTCGAAAAACGCTAAAATTTGCGTTTTATTCCAACTAGGTATATTTATTTATTATTTAAATTGATATCACATATAAACCAAACTCAACAACTTTTCAACGGTGTGGAGAATTAATGCCATGTGCATTATTGCCATAAGCAAGTGTGCATTAATGCCATAGTGTAAAATGAAAAAATTCTTGGAATGTGACTTATTGCCATAAAAATGTGCATTATTGCCATAAAGAAATTTATGACACAAGGAATTAACGCCATGTGAATTACTGCCATAAAATTCTTTATGGCAATAATTCACACGACAGAAGGTATTAATGCTAAGTGAATTATTGCCATAAAGAGGTTATGGCAATAATTCACATATAAAGTGCATTAATGCCATAAATTGGCAGAAATAATGCTTATGGCATTAATGCACATAGCTGTGTGTATAACTGCCATTACACTTAGAAAAAATAATATCATGCAGTATCAGGGCTGAGCATTTACGTCACGCAATTTATTTTGACGCGTGGCAATAATGCACATTAGGTAGAGAATTAACGCCATGTGCATTATTGCCATAAAATTCTTTATGGCAATAATTCACACTAGTTAGAGAATTAACGCCATGTGAATTATTGCCATAAAATTCTTTATGGCAGTAATTCACATTTGGTAGGGAATTAAAGCCATGTGAATTATTGCCATAAAATTCTTTATGGCAGTAATTCACATTAGGTAGAGAATTAACGCCATGTGCATTATTGCCATAAAATTCTTTATGGCAGTAATTCACATAAGGTAGAGAATTAACGCCATGTGCACTATTGCCATAAAATTCTTTGTGGCAATAATTCACACGACAGAAGGAATTATTGGAAGGAATTAAGGAAGGAAGAAAACACACATAAAGTGCATTACTGCCATAAATTGGCAGAAAATATTCTTATGGCACTAATATACATAACTGTGTGTATTACTGCCAAAACACTTGGCAAAAATATTATCATGCAGCATCAGGGCTGTACAAATGCGTCACGGGATTTATAATGGCATTTGGCAGCATATAACTTTTACGCAGTCCTTTAATAATTTTGTTGTTTACGATTTTCTTAACGCCGATCACAATAATATAAAGAATGACTTGAATTGTTTGGATTGGAACCATTTATCTGCCCTGGAATTGGATGATGCTGTCTCATTTTTCTTTGAGAAAGTCTTTTCTATCTTTGATAGCCATGTTCCAAAAATAAAGAAAAAAAATAAACTATCAGAACCGTGGCTTGATTCAAATCTAAGAAACTTGAGAAATCAGAGAAATAAACTTTATGGAGTCCTTAAAATCGCCGCGAATGTAAGTGATGAGGTAAAGACAAGATATGGTGAACTGTCTAAAGAATTCTCTGTCAAGTCTGAAGAAGCTTATAAACTTTACACCAATTTAATTGGGGAAAGGATTATTGAAGACCCAATAAAATTCTTTGACTTTGTAAATGTTAAGAGGAAATCAACGGGATACCCGAATTCCATGTTCGAAGGAAATGTTACTTCTTCTGACCCACAAGTGATTTGTAATCTCTTTGCAGATCATTTTAAAGAAGTTTTTTGTTCTCCTTCATCACAAAGTCAAATTCCATTGACCAGCACACTTAATCTACCACCATTAGTTTCATCCACAAAGAGGAAGATTACCAATTCCATTAAAGAATTAAATTCCAATAAGTCTCCGGTGCAGACCTTTTGCCACCAATTTCACTTGTTCAATACTCAGATCAGTTAATTACGCCATTATTTATTATATTTAATAAATCCTTGCAATCAGGTGTGTTCCGTCTTTTTGGAAATCTTCTTACCTTACGCCAATTTATAAGAATGGTGATAAGAGATCAGTTGAAAATTATAGGGTATTGCAATATTATAAGCATTTCCGAAACTTTTTGAAAAATTATATGTTTCAAACTTACGGACGCACGGACGACGCATTAACCCACGTTTAAATGAGCAGCAACATGGGTTCTGTAAAGGATAATCAACCGCCAGAAATCTGACAATCATGTCATCAGTTGTTCTTATTAAAATGGAAAAAGGACATGAGATAGATGCAGTCTATACAGATTTGATCACGAAATCTTAACTAAGAAACTAGAGAAATTTGGTATTGCAGGCTCTTTGCTGAATTGGCTCAAGTCCTATCTTTGTGAAAGATCCCAGTTTGTAAAATTTCAAGGTACTCTTTCTAAGAAAATTGTTGTCTCGTCAGGTGTACCTCAGGGTAGTTACCTGGGCCCACTTCTCTTCAACATATTTAATGCAGACATATCTGAAGTTTTGCACGATGTCCCCCATCTCTTATATGCAGATGACTTAAAACTGTACTATGTCGTTAGATCAGAAGAGGATTCAGTATTCTTTCAGAAAAAGCTTTTATCTCATGAACATTGTGTATTCAATATAAGCTTTCTTTAAATGTGAATAAGTGCTTCGTTATAAGTTTCTCCCGTAAAACCCAAAAAACTTATAGCAGTTATATGCTTAATGGGGTGGAACTTAAGAGGGTCAATCACATTTCAGATCTTGGAGTAATCCTAGATAACAAGTTGCGCTTTAACCTTCACTATGATCATATCGTATCCAGGGCAAACAAACTGCTTGGATTCATTAAAAGACGTGCAAAAGAGTTCAAGAATTTATGGGTAACTAAAACCTTATATTGCACATAAGTGCGTCCTATTCTTGAATATTGCTGTATTATTTGGAATCCAGCTTTTGAAGTGATTTTTTTGCTTTTTGCCTTGAGAGATTCGTACGATCCCCGGGACTATAGAAACTTACCACCATATGAAATTAGACTGAAAATGCTGAATATAATGACGCTTTCATCAAAAGGAATATTACCTTGTTCATGCTTTATATTTGATGTTATGAATGGAAACATCGACAGTGAATGCATTTCGAATAAAGAAGTATTTAATGAACCAATAAGGAGAACTAGATATACAAAATTGTTAAAAGAATCTCATCACAACACTTTTAACGCATTTAACGAACCCATAAATAGCTGTTGTAGAATATTTAATAATGTCAGCGAGCACTATATACTCCCCGTGTCCAACTCCATGTTCAAGCGTTCCCTTTCCAAATCGTTTTTCTCACCCTAAATATTCATTTACCATCTCTGCCAAATATCACATCGAAGCGAATCCTCTCCTAGTCCCTTTCACCATTCTATTCTCTTTTCTATCTCCTTGTTCAAGCAGGTGTAGAATAACTGTATAAAAAAATAATAATAATGTTTAAGACATAGACTTAAGCATTGTAATATTACCCCTTATTATCTTCTTCTTTTCTTCTTGCCTTTTCTTTTTGACATGTTCTTGAAATCATGCCGTTCACGCCCACGTCGAATTGCATATCGTCGAACACAAAAACAAGGGAAGAAAAGAGAAAAAAAAAACACATTAAAACTGTTAGATTAAGTAAATTGCCTTGTTTGGCCAATAAATAAATAAATAAATGAATAAATAAATAAATATGGACTGTCTAAATGTCCATGCAAAAGCTTAACAATCCAACTAACATTAAGCATAACTCTCCTATTTTTTAAAGTAGGAAGATTACATAGTTGTAGGCGATATTCATAAGGTGGTAAATTAAAGTAAGTATTGCAAAAAGATAGTTCAGGCAGAACAAAAGAAATTTTTTCTGAACAGATTCAATGTCATCGATGTAACAACCGTATCGTGGGTACCATACAATTGAAGCATATTCTAAGATAGGCCAAACTAGAGAAGTGAATGAAGTTTTCGTAATAAAAGGATCATTAAACTCTTTTGCCCAACGTTTAATTAATCCTCGGGTACTATTTGCTCTATTTATTATTTTATGTATATGAATGTGAAATCGTAGTTTAGGATCCATGGTAACTCCAAGATCATGGAAACTATCTAAGGATTCTAATGTGTAGTTACAAATTTCGAAATTACACTTTAAGAATGATTTTCGCGAGGAGGTCATGTGCATACATTTTTTCATATTAAGATTCATTAGATTTATTCTGCACCAGCTATGAAGATTGTTGATGTCATTTCGCAAGAATAACTCATCATATTCATTCTTAAAAGACAGGAATAGTTTGACGTCGTCAGCAAACATCAAGATGTTAGAATGCTTTATTACCGATGGGAAATCATTTATATAAAGAAGAAACAAAAGTGGCCCAAGATGACTTCCTTGGGGTACTCCAGAGATAACAGGAAACTCGTATGATTTCACGAGTTTAAATAGAACACATTGTGTTCTATTACTTATGTTGAATCCCTTGTTGAGTTTGTCAATACAGGTGCGTGTACCAATATTGACCTAAGGGATTGTTGTAGAATTGCACAGGCACTTGAACCTTGTACAATTGTTGCTACAGATGAATGTAAATAAAAACGGTGTTTTTTTTTATTTGAGTTATTACTACTGGTCTTTATTGCTTAATATAAGAGCTTATATACATTTTTTACTTATAATACGTTTACAACAGTAACAAGAATAAAACGAAATATTAACTAAGTTTTTGTTGTTGTTATTCAGCGTCAGCACAAATATGTTTTAGTTGTTATCGATATTGAAATGAGTTGTTGTTGGTGTAATTTTGCATCAGCAAAATATAAATATGGTTTAAGTACTAATAATAACATCGATATTCAACAATATGCAAATACAGCACAACTGAGTAGTAAAGCAAAAGTGTGTCATATCGACCTATCTCTACACCTGAAAGCAAATTTTACGTGTTGACACACATTTGTGGTTTGTTTTAGTTGCGCGTTGAGTTGATTTGAGGTGGTCAAATGTATGCATCTGAACATATTCCCCGGCGTTGAGCGATGTCGATCAACCTGTATTTTAGTAAACGGTGATGAATTCTGTGCCATCTTGTAGACTTGTATCAGGTGTATTGACGTGAATTCTCGGGGCGGGCTGTGGTGCAGAAATACCGATGCTACGTGACTTTTGACATCGTTTCCAAGCAACCCAGGAGAGGATACATATGATGAAAATAACGCAGGAATAACTTATTGTATAATGATGAATGTCATGAGGCCGAATTTTGTTAGGTAAATCAACTCGAAGACTTGAGAGTTCATGCTGTATTGTTGATAACTGCGTTATCTGCGGGATGTAATGTAGGGAAATGTTGTTGACTGTTGTTGTCGGTTTTGAAGGGAAACTTAAGTCAGCTGTGAGCACATTTGGAATGTATGATTTGAGGCTGGTTGATTTAAGCGTTTTGTGACCTTGGATGGTGATTAGCGGTTGTTTAATGATGCAATTTTCATTCATTGATAAAAGTCCAGACCGTTGAATAGTGACTGGTGTTAAAATTGCGTCACATACTGCGTTTACCACCACCTTGTCTTTGACGGAATAGATCCATGAGTTGAGGTTATGTAATTGAAGCCAGTGGGGCCCAGCTTCTGTGTGTTCAATAGAGCATGATGTATTTGTTGTAATGTGGTTTAGTAAGTTTAATTCACACACTGCGATGGCAGATCCTTTTTTATACAGCGGGTGATTTTGTTGACATAAGTAGTGGTCTCTTTCAGTTGATGTGCATATTCTTAAGTCGGCTTCCTTTAGTGGGAAATATTGATCTCGATGCAGGTTGACAATCAAGTATGGGAACGGTGAAGAATTTTGACAAATGAATTGTTAAGTTGCCATGGCACCGGAATAAGATGTAGTAGTTCAAAGTCTTCAGTGGATATTAATGGTAGCTTCAGTTTAAAAATCACATAATTTGTAGTGACACGTCCTTCGATTGACATCAAATTGTACAATTGTATTAATTCCTCGGTGGGTAGCTTAAGATGGCTCGGGAGATTTGCTTTAATGTTGATAAGCTCACGTTGTAACTGCACAGGTGAGAGGAGCTCTGGGCTAAGCTTTTCATGGTGAGTATCTGTCAAAATGTCGAGAAGTGAGTCTTGAATGCATTGGACATATAGTATCTCCACTGTGGTTTGAAGAGCCAGTTCAAGAACTAATTGAGAAATACTTTGGTTGCCTAGTTCTTGTTGGACGTTGTCAAACCGATTATTTAAGTTGGTCAATAATTTTTCAACCTTTAGAAATTCTCCTTCAATATCTTGTTGATTCTTTTTCATTATATTTATCGTGCTGTCCAAAAACGAGGTCTGATTTTAAAAGAGACCTTCAAGATGATCTTCATTTTGACGAATTTTTTCTATCGTTTTGGCGGCTTCTTCTGCGTACTGTGAATCAAGAACTCCGAATAGTGAATGAGCCACATTGCCGACGACGTTGAACGCACCTCTTCGAGATCGAGATGTATCGTGAATTTTGAGAAGCTGATTTTTCTGAATGATTTCATCCATTAAGCGTTTAAGTAACATTACTATTATAGGGCAATGTTTCGATGGTTGTATAGCCGCACAATATTTTTTTAAGACGCTTGGGCAGTTTTTTATTATGTCCAATTCTTTCCAGTATGTTTGCATGTTAATATATGTGACCAGGTTTCATTCGCTGGTAATGATTCCAGCAGAGCCGAGTTTTTCGAAGTAAATGCCAGGATCGGATGCAAATGGATGAACCTCTATTGGGGATGGAAAAGCAGACGACAAAAATAAACAAGTCAATAATACGGTCATGTGTGCTGAACTTGTGCTGACTCGTGTTCGTTTTGGTTGTTGGGGACCGTCGTTTCGAGTTGAGTGCTTGATCTTCTTTTGCGTGTTTGTTATTTCAGTATGCCTGACCTCAGAGTTGATTTGTCGAGAATCACTACGATGTTCTTCCTGGTCAGGTGTCTGAATTGGCAACGGCGCAAGCCTGTGTATCGGACGTTTCAGTATGCCAGTTGCTGTCCTTATGTCAGCTACTCTAACAGCATTGTCGTGCCCGGTGTATGTCTTGACGATTCTGCCCAATGCCCACTGTAGCGGTGGCAGATTGTCTTCTTGAATTATCACCATCATACCTTTTTTAACGTTTTCTGATTGTTCCTTCCACTTGTTCCTGTGTTGTAGTTCATGCAGGTACTCTCGTGACCACCGCCTCCAGAACTCGTGTTTTAGGTGAGACACTAACTTCCACCTTGTTAGTAGAGAGAAATTGTTCTGTGTGGCATATGAATCGACTGATGATATCAGCGGTTCGCCAATCAGGAAGTGTCCTGGCGTTAGGGCGGTTATATCTTCTGGGTTGGTAGACACAGGCGTTAATGGTCTAGAGTTAAGTATTGCTTCTATTTCAACCATTACTGTTTCCAGTTCTTCGTATGTAAACGAAGCGTTGGCCACACCTCTGACGAATAGTGTTTTGGCAGATTTCACTGCTGCTTCCCATAGTCCGCCGAAATGAGGAGCTCTTGGTGGTATGAAATGAAATTTGATTCCCTTATTGCTGCAATTTCTCGTTATGGCTTCTTGGGCTTTTTGTGTATGAATCACTTCTTTTAACGCTGATAGTTGGTTATTGGCACCTACAAAATTTGTTGCGTTGTCACAGTAAATATTCTGGCAGCGTCCTCGTCGGCCGATAAACCTTTTTTAAGCATCCGACAAATGCATCTGTGGTGAGATCGCTGACAATTTCTAAGTGTATCGCCTTTGTTGCAAAGCAGCAGAATACTGCCACGTAGGTTTTTTGTGGTCTTTTTCCTCGGATTTTGAAATGAGTCCAGAATGGACCGCAGAAGTCTACTCCTGAATTCATAAAAGGTCGAGTAGGTTGTACTCTTGCCGCAGGCAAATCTCCCATGATCTGTTGGCATAACCTGGGCCTTATCTTTGTGCAGCGAATGCAGTTGTGCACAATCGTCCGGGCCATAGACTTTGACTTGATGATCCAGAAATGTTGCTGAAGTTGTTCCACTAGTGTCTTAACGCCACAGTGAAAATGCTATTCGTGAAAACATTTTATGAGCAATTTGGTTAATGGATTATTGTATGGAATGATCATTTGATGTTTGGCATCGTAAGAAATGTTGGATGCCTTGAGACGTCCTCTTACTCGGAGCACTCCTTCGTCGTCCAAGAATGGATGGAGGCTGCTTAGCTGACTGTTTTTGTTGAGTTGGAAATTCGTCTTTATTAGCGTGACTTCCTCCTTAAAATCTGACCACTGTGTGACGCCAAAAATCGACGTTGTCGATTTTGACGCCAACATTTAAAGCGCCACACTTGGTGAACACCACCATCATTAGTGAACAAACTTTTTTACAAACACTTACATAAAATAATACAACTCTGCACAAATAAACAAGAACACACGGATAAGAAAGAGAGGAACGGCACACGCACACGGATAATGCTGGCTTGATATTTTTCGTGCAGTCGTGTAGCGGAACAACTTGAGCGCACATAGGGAAAGGCAAAGTGCTGTGCCAATCTAAGCAACTGGTTGCAACAACAAGGTGTACGGCGTACGGTATGTTGTTTACGCCAAACAACCGAGAAGATTCGATTGCGGGATCTGGTTGACAACAAAGGCAACTATAAAAGGCAGCGCAACCACGGACTGAGGGAAGTCTTTGATCACAATTCGTGACGATCAGTCTTTGATTCAGTGTGCGAGAAAAGTCAGTGCGTGATTATTAACGTTCAGTGCGAAGCAGAGTGAAGAATAAGCAGCAAGCAGAGTCCAAAGAAATAGCAAAAGAACAACAAGCAGAGTCTGCATCGAGGAGCTGCAGCAACCACAAAGGAAAGAGAAGGTAAACTAAGAAGCGACTGCAGAGTCGGTGGCTTGTAGGCCCACCTGCAAACAGTATCTAGCAGAGTCGGTGGCTTGTAGGCCCACCTGCAAACAGTATCTAGCAGAGTCGGTGGCTTGTAGGCCCATCTGCAAACAGCATCAAGCAGAGTCGGTGGCTTGTAGGCCCACCTGCGCAGAACGGCGAGCAGAGTCAGCGGCTTGTAGGCCCACCTGCAAAGTAGCAGAAAACAGAGTCGGTGGCTTGTAGGCCCACCTGTTTAAAACCTTTTTGTTAGCAGTGCCCGTGGCTTGTAAGCCCGCCTGCTCAAATTAAACACTAGTCCGTGGCTTGTAAGCCCGCGTGTTTATTTATTTTTCCAGCTAGCAGTGTCGGTGGCTTGTAGGCCCAACTGCTAGACGACGGCGGAGCAGATCGGCGAAGCATCAGGAGAAGCAGTGGAAAAACACAAGCAATTGATATATTTAAAATATATATAACATATATTAAAGGAATTAAACAAGAAAACAATAAAACATTGTTAAACCTACATAACTATAAACAAAAAACCACACGTGTTATTAATTCTTGTCACGAACCCTGGAATCCCGCTGAGCGTACCTCAGCGTTAAAGAAAGAACCCAGGGAGGTTCGTTACAACTGCATGGTACGAACTATCACTGAAAGCGCCCTTTTGACTTCTATGGGTGTGAGAAAAATTTCGGTTTCGCGTTCTTGAACACTCTTTTTGGCATGCCGCTTGAACCTAATCATGTACGCAACAATTCTTGTTAACACTTTGAATGAATTTTTGTTATTGATTTTGTATATGATATCATCTGGCTTGTTCTCGACAGTGGCAGCTGCGGATACTGCCACGTGTCTTCTTTCTAAGTTGTTATCTGACTCTGGTTTGTTTGAATATTTCGTGGGCCATCCTTCTACCTTTCCATGCAAAAAGATTGGTCCGTATAACCATAGATTGCAACTGGGTAATTCAGACGGAAATAAGCCTCTCGATAGAACGTCAGCTGGATTTTGCTTGGAAGCAACGTGCCGCCATTGTGCTACCGAAGAAAGCTCTTGAATCCTTGCGGTTCTGTTAGCGACAAATGTTTTTAGGGTTGATGAACTGGAGTTTATCCATGAAAGAACAATTTCTGAATCAGTCCAGAAATAAACCGGAGCATCTGCCAACTTCAAGTCTTGCTTTACCCTTGTTACTAGTTGTGCACTGAGGATTGCAGCGCAGAGTTCTAATCTTTTGTTTGTGTTTTAAGAGGGGCCACACGAGATTTTGAGCATAATAGACGTACAATGATTGTTCCGTTCTTGTCAATGGATCTGACATAAACGGCGGCTCCGTATGCCTTTTCTGAGGCATCAGCAAAATAATGTATCTGCGAGGAACTTCTTGTTCCTTGTTGAAAGATGTGCCTTGGAAGATGCGTGTTGGCTACTTGTTTCAACTCTTCGCAGAATCTTGTCCATTTGAGGCGTAATTCTGGGGTTAACTCGTCATCCCATTTTAAATTTGTTTGCCACAGTTGCTGAATGAGGATTTTGGCAGTGACAACTACTGGAGATAGTAATCCTAATGGGTCAAAAATTTTTGCAACATCTGATACAACCGTTCGCTTGGTAATTCTTGTGGCCGGTACGATGTTGACCTTTACGCAAAATTTGTCTGTTTTTGGTAACCATGTCAATCCTAATGTTTTAACTGCGCTGTTGATGTTATCGTCAAAATCAAGATTGACTTCTTGGTCTTCGGCTGGAACTGACTGCAGTAATTTTGGGTGATTAGCGCACCATTTGCGCAACCGTAGTCCACCTTGTTGTAATATTTTTGCAAGTTGTTCTTGTGTTTCCAATGCTGTGGCTAGACTGTCGGATCCTGTGAGACAATCATCAACATAGAAATAATTTAACAGCGCGTCAGATCCGAGTGGATATTGAGAACTGTTTTCCTTGCCTAGCTGCTGGAGGCATTTTGTTGATAAATAAGGTGCTGACCGAGTGCCATGGTAGGATCCATGTAACTCCAAGATCATGGAAACTATCTAAGGATTCTAATGTGTAGTCACATATTTTGAAATTACACTTTAAGAATGATTTTCGCGAGAAGGTCATGTGCTAACATTTTTTCATATTAAGATTCATTAGATTTATTCTGCACCAGCTATGAAGATTGTTGATGTCAATTTGCAAAATAAACCATCATATTCATTCTTAAAAGACAGGAATAGTTTAACGTCGTCAGCATACATCAAGAGCTTGTGATTTACCATTTCCCACCATTTTTGTGGGAAATCCAATCAAAGATAATTTTAGAATCAAGAGCTTGTGATTTACAACATCAAAAGCTTTGCTAAAGTCCGTGTAGAAAACATCAGTCAGAAAACCATTTCCAAAATTTTCTATTGTTTTAGAAGTAAATTCAAGGCGGTAAGTGACCGTTGATTTTCCCGAGAGGAATCCATCTTGACATCAAAAGCCACAACACTATGTGATAATTGTGAAGTAATAATTGCCTCAAAAAGTTTGGGCAAAGCACTTAATTTCGCAATTCCACGATAGTTACACTGTGCTAGATGCAAAATCCATCAAACGGGGGACCCAGGGGGATAACATAATTCGAGTGCGCTGATCCTAATGGTGCTATGCGTTTTTTGAAGTTAGCTCTAGTTTTCGAGTTATTCGAAAAACAAAATATCACTATTAAGGATAAAGCGGAAGTAATTTTATTTATTATTTTTCTCAATTTATTTAAATGAAATCGTTATAAATTGAAAGAATAAACATTGTATCGACAAATTTACATCAAATAAAAACAATTTGAAGAATATTTATTCGATTTAGTTGATGTAAGAGTGATTTTCCCGCAAAAAAATTAATACAGAAAAACTTGAATGGGCCCTTAAGCAACGATAACATTTCATGGCTTTGAAGGTTTAGGGGAAGTGCATTTTTAAAGATAGCGTGGGCTAATGTTAACATAAGATTAACGCTTCCTTTAATTAGTTGATGATTTTTAATGTTTCTATCATATTAAAGAGCTGAAACGTCTAAATTATGTGTAGCAAACTTCCATACAGGAATTTTTCCGGGAATTGCTAAATAGGCTGATCCCCTCACTATGGTGCAATATTATAAAAAGTACTGATTAAGAGTCAGCACTTCTTTTATAAGGTAAGCAACTAAACAATTTGTACAAAAGAATATAATGTAGGTTATATATTCAACGTTATTGTTTAAAATAAGCCAATGGCTTAACAGGTTCGAACATTTGTATGTTATTACTTCATGATTTTTGGGTACAAAAGCAAACTTCTAAATAGGATGTTTGGGTTGAAATAAAAACTTATTTCACTTAGCCTGATTGGTGGGTATTACAAAGAGTATTTTGGTTAAGTACACGGATGTAATTTTTCGTTACAATTCAAAGAGGAATCAAATAAATAGTCAAGAATTACAAATTTTTTCTTCGTGGGTCTAAAATTTTGATTTTCAAAATTATCGAAAACAAGAGCTAACCTAAAAAAACGCTTAGCACCATTAAAATCAGCATACTCGAATTAGGTTATCCCCCCGGGTCCTCCGTTTGATGAGAAAAAAAAGTGTCCGATTCGAGCACAGTGTTATCAATTAAAGATCTATTATTATAGATCAGATTTATGCACTGGGATAATAAATGAGGACTTCCAGATAGTTGGAAAATAGCAAGCCTTTAGAGAATAGGTAAAAAGCAAAGTGATTGGAGTTACTAATTCTTCACAGCAATATTTCAAAATGCAAGATGGTATGTTGTCGGGTCCACTTTTGTACGAAGTTTTACGATCTTTTAGATAAGATAAAACTGTATTGTTGTCAACTATTGGGAGGCAAATATCCCCAGAATGAACATCAAAAGGATAGCCACCATTATCAAAAGATGGCGATGAGTAAGTCGACATGAAGAAGTCAGCAAAAAGGTTACAAATACTTTAATCATTATCAGATTCCACATTTTTATATTTCATAAAAGAATGATAGGAATCAATCTTACGTTTTGTATTTACAAAACTCCAGAATGATTTTGCATCAGACTTAATGTTTAATTTTACTTTTGTTAGGTTTATATTATAGGATTGCTTGCAATTTTACGCTGTTAAAGCATAATAAACACACAATTTGAGCACGCGTACAGCTTCGACTTTCGTAAAACTGATTTTGTAAAACTTGAAAGTTTATTCAGTAGAATCGATTTCCAACATATTTTCGACAACGCTCGAAATGGCAGTGTTGATAATACTGTTGCTCTCTTCTATGACAAAATTTTTGACTGCTTCACACAATCAGTCCCCTTTATTAGGCAGAAGAACTCTTCGTCATCTCCTCTCTGGTACAATAAAGAACTACGCTCACTTCGTAATAAGAGGAACAAACGTTGGCGTACTTATTTTTTACTTTCTCGTTCTTCTCTTGACCTCACAATTTATCTTCACGTCTGTAATCTTTTTTCTGCACTTTGTGAAAACCTATATGAGTCTTACCTTGGTCATATTGAAACTAAATTGGTGTTGGATCCTAAAAGCTTCTTCAAGTTCATTAATATCAAAAGAAAATCTGACAACTGCCCATCAACCCTTACTTTTTCCAATATTTCCTCAGACAACCCGGAAATAATTGCAAACCTATTCGCAAATTTCTTCAGTCAGTCATTCACAAGTCACAGCGATGAACTAGACTATGAATACTTCTCTTCATTAAGGAACTGTGCTCAAACGTCACTGACTTCTGTTGATATAACATTAGCTGATGTCTTAGCAAAGTAACATCATCTTAAAGATGATTTTTTTCCTGGACCCGATGGGTTGCCTGCTATTGTCATCAAAAAATTCGCGAACTTTTTGGCTCATCCCCTTTTGACTCTCTTTCAACTTTCTATTTCTAACTCAGTTTTTCCAAAGTTATGGAAGAACTTGTACATAATACCTTAATTTAAAAAATTACCTAGAAATGATATTTCTAATTAAAGACCTATTGCAAAACTGTCATGTGCTCCCAAAATGTTTGAAAATATTATCTACGATATTCTCTTCTTCCAATGCAAATATATCTTTCCCCTTAGTCAACTTGGCTTCCTCAAAGGTAGATTGACTACCACCAACCTCACAAAATTTGTTTCAAACGCTTTATGCTTGTTGGAAAATGGTTACGAAGTTGATGCAGTTTCCACCGACTTTAGTAAAGCGTTTGACAAAATCTCACACACTATCATATTTCTTAAGCTTTAAGCTTTTGGTTTTCCACATCTGTTTATAACATGGATTAAATCTTATCTCGAAGAACGCAGTTATGTCATCTTTATATTTTCTAATTCAAAATCTTTTACAGCTACGTCTGGTTTCCAACAAGGCAGTCACCTTGGCAGTCCTTTGCTATTCGTCTTAATAATTGCTGATGTTGATGGTTTCATCAATGATTCTAATCTTTCTGTGTATGCTGATGATATAAAAATCTATCGGCGCTTACAAACCAACGCCGCTTCTCGCAATCTTCAAGACGATCTGGTCAGCTTTTCCACTTGGTGTCAAAAAAATCTTCTGGAGCTCAACGTCAGCAAATGTAAAGCTTTAACATATTCTCGTAAGCGACTTCAACTTCCTCCGAGAAAGTATTACATTCTCGCCAAGCCAGTTCCTTCTGTATGCTCTATACGAGACTAAGGTGTTATTTGTGACAAGGAACTTGGCTTTAGGCCTCATATTGATGATATCATCATTAGAGCTAACTCTGCACTTGGTTTCGTGAAACACTGGTGCAGAGAGTTCTCCAATCCTCACGTCACTAAATATCTCTATCTTTCCTTTGTAAGACCCATTCTCGAATATGCCAGCCAGGTTTGATCTCCCTTTTACAACACCCATTCAATGCGAATCGAAGCCGTTCAACGACGATTAATTCGTTTCGCTCTTCGTGGTGCTCCCCGTTCTGACAGTTTCAACCTACCTCCTTATGCCAACCGTCTTAAGTTGATTAACATGAAAAAACTTGCAAAACAATGGTAGTAGCCGATGTTCACTTCATTCATCAACTTGTATGCGGAACCATTAACTGCCCAGAACTACTCCAATAAATATCTTTTAATACCAACTCACGCAACCTTAGATCTATATCTCTCTTCCACCTTAACTTTCACCGCACCAACTATGAATGCAGTGAACCCATAACCAGAATGCTTCGGGTAACCAATAATTTGATCAACGAATTCGATTTTCATCTGAGCACACCACTACTCCGTAATATCCTCCTTAACTCTCCAACGCCACTTCAACGCCACGTTAAGATATGATACAATTGTTAATAAAGATACTTCCTGTTAGTTATAAATTTTAGTTTTTAAGTTTTTATTTTAAGTATTTAAACTGCTTGTATTAAGCTTATCCAAATAAATAAATAAATAAATGGAAGGAATTACGGACAGAAAGATGGGTGATACAGTTTTTGAGTTTTTGGCCGATTTTGGCCATTTTAGTTGATTAAAGCAGTTTTTTTTTCAGATGTTCTAGTGAGCCGCAATCACGCCCACCATGATTTTTTAATGGGTTTTTTTAAATTTTCCAGTAGCCATACATGTGATTAAAGAAGTCGGAAAACATTTTTTTGTATAATTATTTTACCTAATAATAGTCAAAATATTTTCCTGTGTAGGAATATTTTGTGTGGTGACTGTGCCGTGCAGGTTATGTGTGTGGCTTAGCACGCTGGGAGCCCGAGTGTGATCCCCAGTCGCGGCTAAAAGTTTTTTCAATAAAAAAATTTTTCAGATCGGTCACCACCTCTCTGCAGACAATGGCAAACCTCAGAGAGTAAATAATGCTATGTAAAGCTTTTCGAGAACATGAACTTTAGCCGTTCGGAGTCGGCATAAAACGTGTAGGTCCAGTTCTCGGTTAATTGTGTGCAAACATTTAATGACACACAAAACACAATTGATGATAAGAAGCTCGGTCAAAGTCCTTTCAAGGGCTGAAATGCTAATTTGTTTGTTTTTTTTTTTGTATGAATATTTTCCGGTGCTGCAGCGAGGCGCATTACATTTTAAAATTGGTATCAGAGTGTCAACTTAGGAATTAGGAAAATAATTTCTCACAATAATATGTTGAGCCAGACGTTGCTATTTTTTTTTTTGAGCAAATTTACATACATTTGGGAATTATTGCTTATATATTCCTTTATAGGACTCAATAATGCAGGCCGAATCTTTATAAAAATATTCAATCGTGAGTCACATACCACTTGCTTGTCACAAATAAGGCACTGTAGCTCTCCATCAAAATATTTACAACAATAATCTTTAATCTATTTGAGGATTAAATTTAAAGAATTTTCTCCTGCTTGCAGTTTATTTTATATATGCCGAAATTGCCCCTCTGTATTGCGAACCAAAGTGTGTGTATTCCAACTCGAATGAAAGCACATGCATAACTGAATGCATTTAGAGAGGCCGCACACTACAGACTTTTAGTCGGCCGATAGTTTGATGCTTCGTTGCCCTCAACTGACTAGTCAACTATTTAGTTGGTTGTAGGTGCGCGCACTATGTCTGGATAGTTTGCTAACTGCAGGCGCAGTTTCGCATTTGCGAAACTTTCTGATGGGGAGTTTTACAATTATTTAACTGTTTTGAGTTTTACACAATTATTTGTTACTGGCATATTTTTCGTTGATTGTGGTGCTGGTAAGAATGTTTAACATTTTTTTTAATTGATTATTATATTATAAGCGGCATTTGACATTTTTCTGGCACTTACGTCATCTTTCATAACAGTAATAAAACTTGTTTATCCCCATTTTCTGTAAAGAGCAACACTTATCCCCATTCATACCGCAAAAAGCAGCACTTTTCAACGTCAAATAAAAAACCAACAAAAACAATTCCATATGGCCGACGGTTGGCCAACTATTTTATCGCCTTGTGCGGACTTCCATAGCCGCCATACCCAATTGGCAGTCTGCAGATAGTTAGCAGACTTTAAAATCAAGTGGAAATCTGACCTCCCAATTGAGTTATTAGTTGGGTTTCGTTCAATCGGTAGGTGTGCGCACTTACATAAGACACAATGCCCACATGAAAACAAATCAAACTGTCGGCCGACTAAAAGTCTGTAGTGGTGGTACCTCTTAAGCAATTACTGGGGAGACAAGTGGAAGTATTTCTTCGCTCAATTTTTTTCTCTTTTACCCGTGGTATGAGAACCCCCCTCATCTAGCACGCAGTCAGCTCAATCTGTCGCACGTTGCAAATGTGCAACTTTTGCCCATCTTTACTCTACAGCCCTGTTTATTGGTCTTTTTTGCACTTTTGTGACAAAACAGTCACAACTCAAAAACATAACTTTCCATCAGAAGCGAAAAATATAACTACTTGGTTGAAACTGCAGAAAGCACTTTAACACAAACTTCATTCTTCCAGTTAATGAAGAAAATAATGAAAAAGAGAGTGAGGTATGCTTTTTGTGAATTGCTTTATATCAAAAAGTCGATTTCGAAAAATTTTGAGTTGTGACTGCTAAAATGTAGGGATGACAGAATTCCTAATACGATTCATCATAAGAATTTGAAAAATGGGAAAAATTAAAACCACCTTAAAATAAAATTCAGACGTAAACTTTAAAAACGTCGATACACATATATTTTTGTTGGTCCTTTCTAATAGAATCCGTCAACAAAACCTTGTTATTTTTTTGTGTTAAACAGTGTAATCAAATTTTGAAAACAATTACTTGAAATTGCGGAAATAACCAAAAAGAATCAAAAGTTATAGAAAAAACGTATCCGACTATTTTAAGGATTGTTTTTGATTATTTTAAGAATTGATTTTCAATTATTTTAAGAAAAGTTCATTATATATTTAGTTTATTTTAGTTATTATATATTTAGGCTAAAATTCTTAAAATAATAAAAAATAAGCTTTAAATGGATTGGGATGGAAGTCGGATTATTTTTTTATTGCTTTCGTTTTTTTAATTTTTGCTTAATTTCAAGTAATCGTGATTACAATTTGATTATTTGTAATCGTTATCAGTAAACACTCAGAAATTAGTCAGCAAAAGATCATTTAAATGATTATATTTCGTTTTGCAAAATAATCTCATTAGTTAAGAATAGTAATCAGAATTCAACAGCTATGCATAATAGTCATGTTTGGTAACGTCTTCTGCATAGTTATGTCTATTTCGAGGATATTTTTTGTATTTATAATTGGTGTTTTGAGCTTTCGGTTTTAGTAGGTTTGATATGGAGCTGAAAATAATTTAGTTGATGAACGATGCTTGATTAATGTGATTTCCTTCATAAAAAACTCAGTATTTCTTTCTGTTGTATGTTATTAAAAATGTATTTCCTTTAAAGTTTTAATAGTTTGCAATGGATCCTTCATCATCAACGACTGATTCTTTTTGTAATGGGCCGATCGTAACAATGCCATCAGCATCCTATATTATGATAGGTGTTTGTAATAGCAACCGTCTTGGTATTATGCATCCTGGTCATTCTGTCTTCAGTGTCAATGGTAGTGAATTGAATGTAGGAGCTTCACTCAGTGATGACTCTGGAGTAACTTTAACCACTAATAGCTCAATATCAAGTGGGGACTCCTTTCAACTGGATATCTGTAAATTTGAAATTAATGTAAGTTAATATGATAAAATGTATGCTTTCAATGTTTTTAATATATTATTTCTTTGCCATTTGCTTTAATTACATTCTATATTTTAGTAAATACATATACAAGAACAATAATTACCTTCTCGGAGATTTATAGGGTCCGCCTAACATAAAACGATACAAACAAAAATGTGTTTTCAAGTAAGATTAAAGATATTGAAGAAATTATTAGATTATAACAAGGACTCCAAAAATTTATGGCAGAGATGTATCAATATTTTTGTATCAATGCACAATGGGCTCGCTAAACACTTTTTCTGGCCAAAATTCTGAAAACTTCCAAAAGGGGGTTTTCGGTGTTGCTGATTTCGAATTTGATATAAAAAATGAAAAATTAAAAATGGCGGATCCAATATGGCGTCCAAAAAGTTTGCGCACTTTTTTGTCAAATACTTTGAAAATTCATCATGAATGTTTTCATTTCAATTTTTTCCAGCAATTTTTCTCAGAAAGCACAACTTTGTTAAGTTACTGTTTAACTGTAAATGAGTATTTACAAGAAAAAAAAATCATTTATGTTTGGTTTGAAATATTTTCTCTTAGATTACTACAATAAAGCAACAAAAACAGAGTGTGAAAAATGTAGGTTTTGGCCAGCAAAAGTGGTCTGTGAGACCATTGTGCAATGAGCCAAATGCATAAAAACTAAGCAATTCCTTACAAGCAATTCTTAATAAGTTTAAAGTATTGCTTAATAAGCATATCCATATCCAGATACACACAATAAGCATATCCAGATACACACAAAAAAAGTTGGGTGTTGCTTGCACATGTTGTTTAAATTTGTTCCTGTGAATCAAATGTATGTCCTTTGTAAAAGATAAAGTATCAGAAAATCGTTATAACTGCATTATTTTTGCACATTATAAAATTTGTTCTTACTTACATTAAGAAAATCAGCCATTTTCACTTCTGAAAGCAGTGAATGATAAATTTAAACTAACTTCAGCAAATGCAAGCTACGGGTAGGGCAGCTTGAAAAATCCTAAGTAATTCCTTAACTGGCAAAAGCAATTCCTTGGTTTATTCATACGATTTTAAGCAATGACTTAATCATTAAATTTCCCTTTGCTAAGAAAATTCGGAATTGCTTAAGGACAAAGGAATTGCGTAAGTTTTTATTCATACCACACGCAAGTAATTCCTTAGAAATTCAAAGATAAAGCAATTGCTTCTGTTTTATTCATTAGGCTCATTGATTTTGATGAGCAATCACAGTGTGGCACTTAAATACAAGGTTATCCATTTCGGGTTTTTTAAAGAATAGTCATTCGGCAAATGTTCATATCATCCAAACTGGTTTTTGTGTAGTTTAATGCCATTTTTTAGTTTGCCATTTTACAATAAGCTAAGTTCTTACCTTTATATTTATACCTCCACGCGTACTGCGTAAGAGGTATATTAATTTTATCACAACGTGTGTAACGGCCATAAGAATGGCCTATACCTACCACACCAGGTATAGAAAAGTATATATATTCTTGATCAGCATAACCACCTGAGTTGATTTAACCATGTCTGTCTTTCTGTCAGACTTTCGACACGATTACAGCCATAATTTCTTTCGTAAAAGCGAAGATCAAGTTCGAAAATGATCTAAATTGGATGAAACCATGCCTACCTCCTATACAACCCAAAAATTGAAAACTCTATAAAGAGGCTATTATTTAAGCTACAAAAATAATATTCTGTATGTGTGTAATTTATATCAAAATCATCAATATAAATCAATTAATATCAATAATGTTTTCAATTTATAAAGAGGCCTTAAGCTGCAGAGCCATGAGCTCAAACAAACATCTTTACGAATTGGCCGTGGGGGTATTTTAATTTTGGCCAAGTCGATGATATATCTCACTAGTTTTTATTTTAAAAACGTACATTTTGAAATGAGATTCTAAAACGTTCGTTTGATTTTCTATGATTAACATTTTAAAATGAGCATTTAAAGAGTTCGTTTAATATTTAAAAATTAAGATTTTAAAAAAAGTTTGTAATTGCCTCGAACGTACATATATAACATGAAATTTAATCACTCAAACGAAGTTCATGTTAATCCGCGCTTGCTGGAGTTCCAGTTTAATACTCAGCTGTCCTGGGTTCAATCCCTGACGAAACTATCAAAGATGTTTTTTTTTTAAAATATATTTATTTTTGATATACAAAAAAATATCACATTAATATATCACAACACGTCAAATTTTATTATAATTAAAAAAGTATAAAACTATATTACATATTTTCTCAAAAATGCGTTTTCTTTAATGTGTGTCGCAGAATGTTATCGAAAATATTCATTTTACCTCAACATATCATTGTAAAAAGTAGGTTTTTGTTTTCAAAACGTTTCGTTTTACTTTTGAATTTTCAAGTATTCATGTTTTTTTCAGCTTAAACCAACGCTCAGAGGATGCCCCTATAAATGCGTAAGCATTGTGTTGATTCGGAAGACGGGTAAAAGTTCAGTTGGAGGGTGGAAAGTTGGAGTAATGACGGTGAACATTTGTTTTAAATTTACACAGATCAAAACTGCCGGGGAACAGGCTCGCAGGGAGATTATTCCACAATTTTATTGTGCGACTGAAGAACGAATTCTCTCTGTAATGCAAGGTTCTATTGGGCATCAAGGCAATATTATAGGAATGAGCCTGGTTTGCCACTTGAGTTGACCTGGGAAATACTCGAGCTGGTGGAGTCAGATCGTGTACCTCCCCTAAACACTTCCCATGGTAGTACCTGTATAAAAGGCTTAAGCACCCAACATTGCGTCGATGCCCAAGAGAATTGAGAAATACTGAAACATGAGCATCCCCTATCAGATATATCGCACGATGTTAAATTCGATTCAGAAGCTCCAGATAAATGGCCTAATATTTGAGGTAAAGATAGTGCGAGGAAATCTTCGCACATGGCCACTTCTTTCGACACATCAAAAAAATGATCATTCCAACGAAGATCAGATTGAATCGATATGCCCAGAACGTCAAGAGCAGCTGATTCCACAAAATCTACACCATTCATATTAATGGCGGGGTAGGGTTTTTAACTTTTTTTTTGACCAATTTTATCATTTATATAAATGCACAACATCTCAAGAATGTTGTATTCAAATTCGAAGACCGATTTATTTCAAACTTGGTACACATTTTCAACATATAAAATACCTTCCCCCCAAGGTTTAGATAAATTTTTTACATTAATGGGGTTTTCCATCAATAAACTGTCGGAATTTTTCGTGAAAAATAGCAGTTTACTCTTTTGATGGCCACAAAAAATTTTTAAATAAAAAATAAACAATCAAAGAACGTTGGGGGGAGGATTTGATGATACTTGGACTAAATTGTAATGGTGTTTTGGTTTTAGAAAATTTTCGACCGAGATATAGTGAACACTGCAAATTGCAATTTTTCTAAGACGTTCTGGAAAAAGCTCTGTCACCGGCTTGTTTTTCAATATTTCCAGATAAAAAAAATTACAGAATATTGTTTAAAGTACACTTTAATGCCCAAAAGGTATTAATAAAAAATGTTTTTTCTACGCTAAAAACCATACCCCCTCCTTAAGGGGAGCTAAGGGGCAATCCATTCGTTTGTGGCTTAAAAAAACAACACTGGGTTTGGCTGGCTAGGAGATTTTTTTAAGTCGTTAAGGAGTACGTCGTTCATATTTTGCCTCTTTCTCTCAATCTCCAAAGAGCTCGGGCATTTTTTTAACGAATATGAATGACAAATGCTGCTGTCGTCCGCAAACGAATGGATTGGGTTATGAGTCAACGACAGAAGGTCGTTGATAAAAACCAAAAACAAAGTAGGTGATAGGACTGAACGCAGCGGTACTCCTGCATTGATGGCGTGAGTTACGACACCCACAGCACCTACAACAACAACTACAATGCGACCTCCTCCAAAGCCGCAGAGGGCCAACGACCAAATATGTTGAGTAGTCACTAAGTAGCTAAGTGCACTTTTTATTTGTAATAATTTTATTGATTTTCTTTTTACGATTGCAACATTGTAATGTCGCAATCAATTAAAATTATGGCACTTTTAAATTGTTTATGTTAATTCTAAGAACTCCAAATATTTTATTGATTTTCTTTATCGACTGTTTTTATGATTGCAACATTGTAACGTTGTAATCAATTTAAAATAGGGCACAGTCAAATTTGTTTACATTAATTCTAGGAACTCTAAATATTCATTTTTGTTTAGCTTAAACTATTTTGTAAATGTAAGAATCTTATAAAAATTGTTAAGAAGTAGAAATAAAATTCAGATTATATTCAGCAGCAAAAGAAACTAGTCGTGTATTTTTTAAACTCCGGGTTTCTACCTTACTTAACTGGCGCAGTCGGAAGTTCAGTGAACGGTTTAAATTGTGATGTCCTTTTTGCTTAAATAAAGAAAAGTGTTAAAAAAAAGACTAGAATCCTTTTCGTAAAATGTTTTATAAAACTAACTGCCAAATATAAAGACTGCAAAATAAAAAATAATATAGTTGCATCGAGCAATTATTAAGCAGCTGGACTTAAAATAATAAAAGAAGAACAAAAACAAAATAATAAAAGAAGACATCAGGAACCGTGGGTGTTGACCCTTAATTCACTGGAACCATCTCTCTCAACGGCATATTCGCTCAACGGCATCATTGGTCAACGACATCATCAACCAACGACATCATCGAGCAGCAATGCTAATCATATCCTTCTTCCTTGGGTGCATGTAAGTGTTTTGTTGTGTGATGAAAAATTACTGCGATCTCATTGCTGAGCACTCCACTACTATAAAATAAAAAAAATTGTTGCGAACTCAATCATCGAGCAATCCAACATTTAAAATTAAAGCCAATATTTTTATTATAAAAATAAAATTTTTTTTTTCTCTACATATGGAAAATTATTTTACAACACAAACCGAATTGTATTCTTTCGGTATAGAAAAACAAGCTAATGAAAAAGCAGAACTTGTAAAATCTCTTAAGGCTCAAGCCAAAAAGAAGTTTAAGATTAATAATCTCAAAAGATTAGTCTCAAACCTTCACATACGATTGTGAAAAAAAAAAAAAATATATATATATAAATAAAAAATCTTACTGTTATACTTGATATATTTGTGCATAACATTGTGTTCAAGTTACAACGAGGGCATATCGTTGATAACTAATCGAAAACATATATGTTTATGCACAACAAAAATACATTAATAAAAAATTATATTAACATATACGCGAAATCAATCGCAAAGTCAATGAACAATATATCCTTATATATATTTCGATTGCCGAATAATAAATAAATTCTATTGAAGATTTCCCTTGTATATTTTTTTATGCCTAACAACAAAGATCAAAAAAAGAAACTTCGTTTCATCCCGTATAAGTTAAGAAAGTTTGCTAGTTTGACATCTATTCCTGAAGATAACACCTCATTTTCTGCTGGTAATCTCAGTCTTAGCAACTCAAATATTTCTGATCAAAGCTCCGAACATAGTACTTCAAATACATCTGTTCTTATCGATTCTTGCTCCGTACCAAACATAATGACAGAACAAACGCAAAATACAATAATTAACCAAGTCGATATTTTCAATTCCTTAAGAATACCCGACGCAATTAAGGACTTACCAAAATTCGATGGCAACCCAAGATTACTGTATGAATTCCTCAATAATGTCGAGGAAATCTTACTTTACATCCGAGGCACACAGATAACACTCCTTATGGCCAAATTTTACTGAGGGCCATAAGAAATAAAATCGAAGGGCAAGCCAACGAAGTCCTTAACATGTATGGAACCCCACTCGTTTGGGATGAAATAAAAAACAATCTCATTCTTCACTATTCAGACAAACGCACTGAGACATCCCTTATAAGAGACTTGCACACTGTCAAACAACTGTACAAAACTGTTGAGACATTCTATGGGGAAATTATCGAATTGCAATCTGCTCTTTGCAATAACATCCTCATACATGAAAATCACGACAGTGTCATAAATGCAAAAAAGAATCTCTATTCCGAAATGTGCCTTAATTCTTTTCTCAGTGGCCTTAAAGAACCACTAGGATCAATAGTAAGGGCTATGCAACCGAACTCGCTGGCCACAGCATTGACCTGCTGCATTAAAGAACAAAATATTTCTTACCAGAGAACTTCGCAACCCCCAAGATTTGCAAATTATTCTAAATTCAAACCATATGAAAATCGTTTCAACCAAAATTTCGACCAACGTTATAATTGGCAACAAAACTCTGATCGTAGAGATTCAGGATACCTACGATCGAGAGAAAGAGAGCCCCAGCAATTAACACAAAATACATCCCCTCAAAACCCTTTCAATAGAAATAGAAGTCAATACGCACAAAATAACTTCAAAAACCAAAACTCGGAATTTACGCGTTTAAATCAAAACACACCAAAAATAAAAGCAAGTCCAAGTCAACAAACCAGATTCAACAATAATACAAATTTAAATTTCCATGAAACAACCAAATCAAATAATGGCTACCAACAACTAGACAATTTTTTTGATAACGAATCAACCAATATCGAAGATACCCAAAATTTTTTCACATCAGCCTCAACCAATCAACCGGCTACATAGATCCAATTAAACATCCATCAACCTTACCTTACATAAACATTTTCTTACCTTCTGGCAAACCTCTTAAATTCCTTTTAGACACTGGAGCGTCAACGTCCTTCATAAATCCAGAATATATTCGGCCAGTTGAATAAATCCAATGCAAACCAGTCACTGTAACAACCGTTTTTAAAAGTTACCAACTAGACAAACAAGCAGTCCTGCCAATCTTTTCAGAATTTAATCAAGCAGGCTCTCTTAAATTTCTCATTTTTAAATTTCATAATTTTTTTGATGGTCTTCTAGGCATCGATGCCCTTCTACTTTTAAACGCAAAAATCGATCTGGCAAACAAAACTCTTATAACTAAAAACGCCATCAACAATGTAAACTTCAAAATGAATCAATCTTCCGGAATTCTTGAAATCCCAGCATATTCAAAAATGTTGGTAAAACTACCAGTTACTAAAGAACAAGGAAGCGTTTACATAAATTCCATTGAACTTAAACCTTTGCTCCTTGTTAATCCAAGTCTGTATAATGCTGAGAATTGGTATAGCACTGTCGAAGTGACTTACTTCTCCCAGGAAAATCATACAATCTAACTGGAATTCCCTTTAGATGCAGAACAATACGAAACAGCAGACTTTATAGAACTCAACAACTTTAATAAAACATATTGCAAGACTGAAAATACAAGCAATCAACCATTATTAAATAATATACTAAGAACTGAACATCTAAATAGCGAAGAGTATAAAAAGCTTTTAAAACTATGCAGACATTTTTCCGACATTATTTACAATGACAGCGAACCACTATCCTTTACAAGTAAGATAAAACGGCGCTGTGCATTAAGGCCATGTGCATTATTGCCAATTATGCACATGGCATTATTGCCATAATTGGCAATAATGCACAATAGGTTGGGAATTAACGCCATGTGAATTAGTGCCATAAAATTCTTTATGGCAATAATTCACATTAGGTAGAGAATTAACGCCATGTGAATTATTGCCATAAACTTCTTTATGGCAATAATTCACATTAGGTAGAGAATTAACGCCATGTGAATTATTGTCATAAAGATGTTATGGCAATAATTCACTTTATAAAGTGCATTAATGCCATAAATTGGGAGAAATAATTCTTATGGCATTAATGCACATAGCTGTGTGTATTACTGCCATTACACTTAGAAAAAATAATATCATGCAGTATCAGGGCTGTGCATTTACGTCACAGGTAGGTAGAGAATTAACGCCATGTGAATTATTGCCATAAAGTTCTTTATGGCAGTAATTCACATTAAGTAGAGAATTAACGCCATGTGAATTATTGCCATAAAATTCTTTATGGCAGTAATTCACATTAGGTAGAGAATGAACGCCATGTGCATTCTTGCCATAAAATTCTTTATGGCAATAATTCACATTAGGTAGAGAATTAACGCCATGTGAATTATTGCCATAAATTTCTTTATGGCAGTAATTCACATTGGGTAGAGAATTAACGCCATGTGAATTATAGCCATAAAACTCTTTATGGCAATAATTCACGCGACAGAAGGAATTAACGCCATGTGAATTATTGCCATATAATTCTTTATGCCAATAATTCACACATAAAGTGCATTACTGCCATAAATTGGCAGAAAATATTCTTATGGCATTAATGCACATAACTGTGTGTATTACTGCCATAAAGCTTGGCAAAAATAATATCATGCAGTATCAGGGCTGTACAAATGCCTCACTGGATTTATTATGCATTTGGCAACAATGCACAGTAGGAAGAGTTGCTCAATAGGTATTTATTGAGTTGAAAAGTTGTTGAGTTTGGTTTATATGTGATATCAATTTAAATAATAAATAAATATACCTAGTTGGAATAAAACGCAAATTTTAGCGTTGATATTACCCTGAAAGTCAAGAATTTTTGGTTCGAGTTTATCAGACTCAAAGTGAGGCAAATTATGTGTGAATGTACTAATGTAAACCGACACTCAAACAGCTGATTCAGTTCTATTCACACTAATGGTCTGTTTCCGTACGCACTTCAAGTAAAGTTCGAGTAAAGTTCGAGTAATAGAGAGTTATTTGATTATTTGTCAAAATAAGAAAATTTGTCAAAAAGTACGGAAACGGTTTCAAGTAAGTTTCTAGCACAACTGCTGTTTTTTGAAAACAATAAAATTTATTTACTTTGTTATTGTATTTAAAACACTTTCGTAAGCATTAATTATGGTTTTATTAACTTATGCATTAATTATGGTAACCAACTTCATACATTTTTTTCACAAAACAATGCAATAATTTAATTTTATCACTTTGGCAATCAGCTGTTTGAAGCTCGAGATTCGAGCTCGAAGAAATTCTTCCAGTAAAGTTCGAGTAATAGAGAGCGACAAAAAGTTACATTTTGCTTGTTCTTCGTCTCTCTCGTGCTTGAAAAATGTGTAAAGAAACGCTTTCGAGTAACTTCAAGTTACTTGAAGTGAGTACGGAAACAGACCTTAGGTCTGTTCGCGAAGTCGAATGCAAACGAAATATTTCAAAAACCTTTTCTTGAAAGTGCCTGAAAAGCATTCGTTTCCTGAGAGGATTGTGTAAAAGAGGCGAAATTCGATTTCTCTGCGTTCAAGTTTTTTAAAGTTTTTACTAGTAGAATTTTGTGAGGTAAAAAGATGAAAACTCTCAAACGGTAGGTGTAAGGCAAAGCACAGTAGTTGTGAACTAGACGGATTTGACATTTTCAATTTTGTACCAGAAAATCGTTCCTTTACTCTTTAGTGTTGGAGTTAATTCTCTCTCAGTTTAATTACTTTTGACGTTTTTCATTATTTTACTAGAAAAAAACGCGAACAGACCTACAACCTTCAATATTGTATCATGACATAGCTAAAACTCAGAGGCGTTCCTAGGCTTGGTGTCACCCGGGGCGGATACCCGTGGTGTCACCCCTATAAGAAATTTATAAATGCAATATATAGAATAGAAACCAATTCGATGACATTTTGTGTTTTTATTATTTTCTTTATGATTTCCGAAAAAAACAACAGATGACAAACAATAGCAAATTCTTAAAAAAACAGAAAAAATATTTCATTTTGAAAAATTTTTGTTTTTATTATAGTAAAATGCGATTTGTTTTTGTTTTTAAAGAATTTAATAACTGTTATTTGAACTTTTTTGGTTGGAAAATATAATAAGCGCCGCAGGCAAAAATTTCGTATTAAAATTGCGCGATTTTAAATCATTTAATTTATAAAAAATCGGCCGCACCGAAAAATTTTACTACTCAATTTGTAATAAAAATATTTTATTTTTTATAAATTAAATGATTAAAAAGAGGGTTAAAAGTTATTATTGCAGGCGAAACATTTTTATTAAAAATGTCGTCATTGTTAAATTTAACAAAAATTGCAAAAATGGTTGAAATTGGTCAGTTCCTAGGGGTACTTTCCTTGGGTACTTTTCCTACATTAAGTTTTTACATTATTTTGTATGGGAGATGCATGCCAAAGTTGGCCGATCTTAACAAAATTTGGTCAAATGGCTAAGCAATTAGAGAAATAGATGTGCAATGAAAATGGACAACCTCCCTAGGATGTATATTTAAATTTTAAATAATTTTGTATGGAAGGTACGTACAAAAGTAACCCGATCCTAACGAAACTCAGTGAGAATGCTAGACATATGGATAATAGATGTTTATTGAAAATTACAGAAATAAGTAAGACTTTATTTTTTATCCTGCATAATTTTCTTGTTTATGAAAAGGTGCAGATAATATTTTGAAAGTCAAAAGTTAATACTTCAAATAAAAATTCAAAAAAGTTTCGTTTAAATCCAAGAATCCATTTTTTTTTAAGATTTTAAAGATATGTTAAAAAAATCTCTTAAACTTTATTTTACTTAATAATTTGGTTCAATATTCTAAAATTAAGAAAAACAAAAAAAAACAAATTTTGTTACTAATTGACCATTTCCATGCATTAAAAGTGAGTTGTCCTAAATACTGGCATTTCTTACTTTAAGAGTTGCAATATTTGAAATAACCTCATCGAAATCAGTAATATTGATTTCAAGCTCGTTTGCAATGGATAAAAAAGCAAGATCGGAAACTTTGGCCTGTCCCATGGAATACCTTCGAAGTCCAATGGAAGTCCAATTAATTTAAGCTTTGAAAAACTCCTTTCGCATGAAGCTACTGATAAACAAATTGTAAGATTTAATTTTAATACAAATGAAATATTTGGCGAAGTTTCCAAAAAGGACCACTCGCAAGCAATTTCAACAACTAGATCCTTTTCTGAAATTTCGTCGTAAGCTGCTGCCAAATTTTAAACACTTAACATAGACTACTTTGCGTTAAGTTACAAAAAGTTTTCGGATTTTACAGTTTGAAACGTTTTCGCAATGTTTCCTCCTCATTGCTTAGACTTGCAAGCAGAATTTTATATTTTGAAACAGCAATTACATTTTTTACCGTAAAGTATTTTATTACTTTTTCTGTTTGTTTGAGAAATAAAAAAAAAATCGAAATGGTGTCACCCCTAAAATAGTGGTACCCGGGGCGGACCGCCCCCCCCCTAGGAACGCCTCTGCTAAAACTGTTTGGCCAACAATTTGACGTGGCTTTAAAAAGGCTTCACATCGGCGAAGTGGTTTGTCGAACAACATAGCGGGGCGAACCAGTTCGACAGAGCTAACGTTCAAATTGATCCTTGCATGTTCTACGAACGATTTCATTTTGTGTTTTTTACCATTATTTTGTTATTGCTATTAGTTCATTTGCTTTTTATTGTTTTTTTTTTTTAGTTGTAGTGTTGTTACAACACAATATCACTTGGTATGATGCTTACGTTCAAATTATAGAAAATGTCCTACGAACAGCTCTGGGTCCACGGAGAAAATTTTTTTACAACAATACAATAGGTTCGACGAACTGACGAACTAGCTTCTTAACAAGCGAACTGGCTCGAAAATGGCCGCTGCTCGACGAACCAGCTCGTAAAGAGCCTAATGTGGCTTCACATCTGTGAACTCGTGTGGCAAGCAATATGACGGCTTGTATGTGTTCGAGACAGCGAGCGTTCAAATTGCGGAATCAGTTTGGCACACACAGGATTACATTTGAGAACAATAGAAATATACTCTTGCGGCCGGTTTGTTCGCAGAGTTAAAAATTTGCTTATAGCGCGTTATATATAAAACCAGCTATAAAATAAAACTTCTTTATAACACGTTACAATTTTTTTCAATTTGTTCATTCAATTTTTTCTGTCGACTTGTAATGCGTTATAAACTGGTGAAATGCTTTTATAAGCATTCAGTTCTATTCAGTTTTGATAGAACTGACTTTTGATTCATAACCAGGCTATAGAACTTGTTACAAATTTAAAACACATTTTTTTGGGTTTTAAGCACAAATTAAATTTTATTTATAACGAGGTTTAAAGTTCGATACAATTTCATATATAACGAGTTATAGCTGGCGAACAAACCGATTTAGTCACAAAAACAGTTACAGAATAAGGCCATTTCCTCACGGAGCAATTCAAAAGTAATGTTACTATACCGAAACCTTCACATGGAGCAACTTTTTCAAAACTAGTTGGCAATATGTTTGCGATAAGTTTTATGCAACGCAGCATGCTGCAATTCATATCACCAACTTGTTATGTTTTTTCTTTGGTCATTTTGTACAATGCTAAAAATTTAGCATCACTTTGTTGCAGCTCTTTTATTGCCCCGAAAAATCTGCTGTTTATGTTATTTTTTAATGTACGGATGGACCCAAATCTTTTTTGCCGTTTGTTTTTTCGCGTATAATAAAAGAAAAGGAAAAATTGTACTTTAGGGCCCACCCCGCTTGATTTTTTTGGGCCCTTAGGTAAAAATATGCCTATTTCAATAAAAATAATCAATGTTGCGTTGTAACATGGGTTGCTCTCCTGAAAGCATAGGTTGCAATAATATTTTGAATTGCAGTGGTTTGAAACTTTATAAACAATTGTGTTGCAATTGCATTACTTTTCCATTGCTCCGTGAGGAAAAGGCCTAAGTTTTATATATATAACTCAGCGAACAAACCGGCCGTGAAAAAAGTATTTATTGCTTCAAAATAAAATTATTTTTGCGAAAAATTAAGCAAAAATGCTTCACAAGTAATAGACACCAGCATAATTTTCTCGAAATAACTTCTTTACTGTATCCAACCGAAGTTACCACATATACTGTATGCAACTTACATAGAGAACTACCAAATAGAATAGAAAAAGTACCAAATATTTCTCACATCGTCCTTAAATCATCAAAATGTACTCCACATAGTACTAGACCAGTGATGCACAGCGTTGGCAGAGCTTCCAACACATACGCAACATTTTTGTCCAAGTATGTGTGTACAAGACAAAAATTCAACATAACAATTTGCGCATAAGATGCTTACTCCGTGAAGATCAAACGCAAACTGATTCAATGCTATCGTCGAAGAAGTTCGGCAGCTTCGCACACACGACTTGTCTGTGAAAGCCGAGGGCTCCCCGAAGCTCTTATGTGCACCTCTGTACTAGACTAATGTTTTAATACAACCCTGGTTACGTAGACTATAGAGAATTTATTTTTTTGCTTTGTTGGATAGAGAAAATCAAAAATGTTTGTCAGCAAGCCAACTAGTGTGCCAAACTAGCTTCTTACTTATCGAACCTGTGTGGAAATGGTCGCCGTGTGACACACGAGATCACAGATTTGAAGCTTGCATAATAGACTACACAGAAAGTTGCAACAAACACGTGTCTACACGGTCATTGATGCCAACCAGAAGTCAAACACAAAATCACTAATACCACGTTTATACGACGCTTCAAGTCGATATGATCAAAGTCGCTTCGACTCAAACCATTGCATAAACAGAACTTCAAACCGTATTGAAAGTTTCAAAGCGATTCAATAAGACCTGATTTTAAATTGGTTCTTAAACTTTCAAGTCGCTTTGAAAGTACGCATAAACAAGTTTTTATTTTGCAATCGTTCTGAAAATCTTCCGCAGTGTTCTAGCTGTCAACCTTTATTAACAGAATGTGCATTGACTTGTCAAAATGTGAAAACGCTTCTACAATCTAAAAAAGTAATCTTAGATATTTATTCATTTAATATCAAAATTAAGACGTGTTAGAAAAATTAGCGTCATCCACCCGCGAACACGCTCACCTCCCATATAACCCCAAAATTTAAAATTCTATAAAAAGTCTTCTCTTTAAGCTACAGGAAAAAAATTTGATACGTTAGAAGATAGAAGAAAAGTGGGCGTCATCTGCCTACGAACACACCCACCTCCCACACAGCCCATAATAGTGAAAACTATATCAATAGGCTAATATATAAGCTACTGAACTGAAAGTGGGTATTTGTGTATATTATATCAAAACTGAGGCGTTTTAGAAAAATTGGCGTAAACCACTAAAGAACACGCCCACCTTTCATACAACCCCTAATTGAAAACTTTATAAAGAGGCTTGTCTTTTCTTTGCAGGAAACAATTTGATATGAATATATTTAGACGTCGTCAAAAACGTGTAATTTTTAGAAATCTCATACAAAAAGAGCTACAAATTAAAATGTTGCACCATTATGAATCGGCCGTGGGGGTGTTTTAACTTCGGCCAAGTCGAAGATATACCTTACTAGTTTTCTTTTCTTCCTAGAGTGCAACAGAAAAATACTAACAACGAAATTCCTTTAAAAACACAATAGCGGTATTCACGATCTGGAGTTTTTGTAGTATTTTAAGTAAATTAAAAAGAATTTGCTACAGATTGTGAGCACTCCTGCAATGCAGTGCTGCCATAGGCCGTCAAGTCAGCTGTTTGTCAAATACACAAATACTATGCACAGTTTACAATAGGCTTCCACCATTGTAAATTTAGTATTTATATCAATTGGAAAATGTATATGTTTTGTTTGTGTACAATTGACAATTTTACTACATATATCAAACTTATC
This sequence comes from Tetanocera ferruginea, assembly GCA_958299015.1. Taxonomy (NCBI): domain Eukaryota; kingdom Metazoa; phylum Arthropoda; class Insecta; order Diptera; family Sciomyzidae; genus Tetanocera; species Tetanocera ferruginea. Next base: position 87,874,904 of record OY282643.1, read on the forward strand.
AAAAATACAGAAGACCAAAAACTCCAGATCGTAAATACCGCTAATAAAAAAATGATTATAAAATATCAATATCAAAAAATATCAATATCAGCTGATATTGACTGCAGCGCGATAACGAAAAACATACAAAAAAAAATAAATCCAAACAAAATAGAGACAGAAAAAGAGCATTACTCAGGATACACTCAAAATACACTCGGGTCGAGCTTCGTTGCTATACGCTTACTCAACGCACTCATTGAAGACAAATCAAAATGGTTCATATCACGCCGCTCTCGAATATAAGTACGAACTTATACCAGAAAATATACTAATGAGCGAGTGAGTCTAAGTATTTTACATATTTTATTGAGTCTGGATAGGGGAGAGAAAAGCAAGGGTATGATTCGAGTATCCGATTTCTGTCGGATACTCATTGCAGTTCTCTGGTCCAGTAATATATTTGACGGAAAAAGAGTACGTTCAGCAATATTTTCAACCGGCTTCAAAAAGGAGGAGGTACTCGTGTTTGTTGGCTTTTTGTTACTGATACTGCATGAAATTATTTTTGCCAAGTGTTATGGCAGTAATACACACAGTTATGTGCATTAATGCCATAAGAATATTTTCTGCCAATTTATGGCAGTAATGCACTTTATGTGTGAATTATTGCCATAAAGAATTATATGGCAATAATTCACATGGCGTTAATTCCTTCTGTCGTGTGAATTATTGCCATAAAGAGTTTTATGGCTATAATTCACATGGCGTTAATTCTCTACCTAATGTGAATTACTGCCATAAAGAAATTTATGGCAATAATTCACATGGCGTTAATTCTCTACCTAATGTGAATTACTGCCATAAAGAATTTTATGGCAATAGTGCACATGGCGTTAATTCTCTACCTAATGTGAATGACTGCCATAAAGAATTTTATGGCAATAATGCACATGGCGTTAATTCTCTACCTAATGAGCATTATTGCCAAAAATCAAAATAAGTCGCGTGACGTAAATGTACAGCCCTGATACTGCATGATATTATTTTTTCTAAGTGTAATGGCAGTAATACACACAGCTATGTGCATTAATGCCATAATAATTATTTCTGCCAATTTATGGCATTAATGCACTTTATAAAGTGAATTATTGCCATAACATCTTTATGACAATAATTCACATGGCGTTAATTCTCTACCTAATGTGAATTATTGCCATAAATAATTTTATGGCAGTAATTCACATGGCGTTAATTCCTTGTGTCTTGTGCATTACTGCCATAAAGAAATTTATGGCAATAATGCACATTTTTATGGCAATAAGTCACATTCCAAGAATTTTTTAATTTTACACTATGGCATTAATGCACACTTGCTTATGGCAATAATGCACATGGCATTAATTCTCCACACCGATAAAACATAAAATAAACACTAAACCTCTGCACGAATGCACTCGTTTTTTCTACAACAGTAGAGCCAACAGTGCAGAGTTCAGAGCTTAACAGAACTCTGTTAGTCAAGCAGAGGTTATCCAATTCATTTAATGACAACAAACGAATACTGCAGAGCCCTCGTCGGCTTCTAACATAACCATGCATGCTGTTTGCGTTAACAGAACACGATGTTGTTCGTTTTATAAAAACAGAACACTTTGATAACAGCGAAAAATGCATCAATCACACCTAACACAGCAGAACCTTGGCGAAACTTGCTTGTTTTTTGCATTCCTTTTTGTGCGTCATTTGTTTATTTTTATATATATCTTAAGGGCAGTTAATGTCTGCATTGTTGCTACTTTTTTGCCGAAACCGAAGCCGAAGGTGAAAATATCGGCCGATTATGACGATTACGGAAGCAGAAGCTGAATAATCGGTCGGATACTACTAAAAACAATAGAACACAGCACGACATCAAGCGTTCTGCTGTTGTTGACATAACTTTCCAGTCATTGTATTCTTCTTTGTCGAATCGTACATAACATTGATTCGGTTTGCGTTTGTTCTTGTTCTACTCATGCGACGAGTGCTCTCTGCAGTGTTATGCTTGATTTTATTGATGAGAACATAACATAGCAAAAGCTTGTACCACAAACTAGTGGCTTGAAACGCATTTCAAGCGCACTCGTGCAGAGGTTTAATAAACACCACTGATGATATACCTATCTATACCAAGTCGTACAGATACCCGTATATACACAAGCAGGAAGTTCAAGCACAAATAAGCAAAATGTTAGAACAAGGAATCATTCGTCATAGCTATTCACCCTGGAGCTCTCCAGTATGGATAGTTGCCAAAAAAACGGATGTCCATGGAAACAAAAAATGGAGGTTAGTTATTGACTACAGAAAAGTCAATGACAAAACTATATCTGACAGATACCCAATACCCAATATTTCTGAAATATTGGACAAGCTTGGGAGATGTATCTACTTTACCACTCTCGACCTAGCTAGTGGGTTCCATCAAATAGAAATGGACCCCAAACACATTAAAAAAACGGCATTTACCGTTGAGAATGGTCACTATGAATACACTAGAATGCCTTTCGGGTTAAAAAACGCCCCAAGCACATTTCAGAGAGTGATGGATAATATCTTAAAAGATCTTGTAGGCAAAATCTGCCTCGTTTATCTCGATGATATAATTGTATACTCCACTTCCCTGCAAGAACATTTAGAAAGTATAACTCAAGTATTCGAAAGACTTTGGGAAGCTAATTTCAAAATACAAATGGACAAGTGCGAATTCTTTAGAAAGGAGATAGCTTTCTTAGGGCATGTGATAAATTCGGAAGGTATAAAACCCAATCCGGCGAAAATTCAAGCGATTAAAGATTTCCCCTTACCAAAGACTCGTACTGAAATAAAAGCCTTTTTAGGACTCATTGGTTACTACCGCAAATTTATAAAGGACTTAGCCAAACTAACTAAACCCTTCACTCACTGCTTAAAAAAAGGAATATCAATTAAAATAGACAAAAATTATACTGAATCGTTTGAAACATGTAAAAACTTATTAATGAATGACCCCATCCTTCAACATCCTGACTTCGCAAAACCCTTCGTGCTCACAACAGATGCGAGCAACTTTGCGTAAGGAGCTATCTTATCCCAAGGACAAATAGGCAGCGATAAACCCATTTGTTTTGCGAGCCGTACTCTTTCTCAAAGCGAGAGTAAGTACTCCACCATAGAGAAGGAGCTGCTTGCTATCGCTTGGGCTATAAAATATTTTCGCCCGTACCTTTTTGGAAGGAAGTTTAAAATAGTTACAGATCACAGGCCCCTTACTTGGGTAATGAATCTCAAGGAGCCTAACTCCAAGCTAGTAAGATGGAGACTCAAACTAGAAAAATATGACTACGAAATTTTTTATAAAAAAGGAAAAAACAACACAAACGCTGAAGCTCTCAGCCGCGTAAAAATTAACGAACCACTCCAAGAATCAAGAACTTTTTAACAACACAAACACAATTCATAGAGCAGATGAAAATTTAGATGACGGTATCTCTATCTCAGAAAAACCGTTGAACGAATTTAATTTACAAATTGTCCTTGAAACAGAACAATTTGGTACCCCAATGACTATAGAAACCATTTTCAGAAATAAACAGAGAAGGGTTAATACGTAGAGAACAATTTAATGAAGAAAACATGATAGACATTTTTAAAAAATATTTTTCTCCTAGTAAACTAACAGCCGTTTATACAAACAACGATGTTTTTAAATTAGTGCAGTCAACGTATTCGAAATACTTTTCCCAAAGTAAGACCTTTCGTGTAATTAGGTGTACCGAAATCCTTGAAGATATACGGAGCGAAGAAGACCAAGAAAAAGTAATTCGAGACTATCATGAGCATTCAAACCATAGGGGAATAAACGAGACATTGCTTCACCTTAAAAGGAAATACTATTTTCTTAACATGAAGGATAAAATCACAAAAACTTTAAATAATTGCGAGAAATGCAAATTACTCAAATATGACAGAAGTCCTCCAAAACCAAAATTTGTTATTCCAGAAACACCTTTAAAACCTTTAGAAATAGTACATATCGATATTTATAGCATCAATCAAAATCAAATACTCACAATTATAGACAAATGTTCAAAATTTGCATGTGGTTATACCCTTAGTTGTAGAAGTAGTATTACAGTTCTCAAAACTTTCAAACAATACATTAGCACATACTTTATCCCTAAAACGGTTGTCTGTGATCAAGGATCCGAATTCATCGCAAACATTTTTCAAGATTTCTGTAAACAACTCGAAATCAGGTTACACATTACCTCCTTTCAACAAACAAGTAGTAACTCTCCAGTAGAAAGATTACACTCTACTCTTACCGAAATATATCGACTTATTCTATCTAAAAGAAAAGAAAATAAGCTAACAACCGAACACGAAGAAATACTTTTCGAAACATTCATAACGTATACCAACGCAATACATTCCGCAACTAAATACACCCCTTATGAACTTTTCTTTGGCAGACCATAAAAATTCACTAAAACACTACAATTTGCAAATGACCATGAGTATTTAACTAAACTCAATACCTTCCTCGACAAACTTTACTCAAAAATCCAAGAACAAATTCAGAATAAAACATAAGCAAGAATCGACAATTCAAATATGTATATTAAGAGAAACCCCAGAAGTTATTAATGAAAATCAAGTCGTTTTCAGGAAAGAAGCAAAACGTAATAAATTAACACCGCGATTTTCGAAACATATAATTCAGAAAGACAATAAAATAATTGAACTTACAAGAGGGCATAAGAAGATACATAAAGGAAGGCTTAGAAGAAAACAAAAAACTTAAAATTAAAATATATGAACCAATAAATCTATCATCACTTTAGTACTTAAGCACAGTCATGGCATATGATTACAGCACAAGGAAAAAGGATGGGATCAACCTTCACTGCATATGAGTGGTTGATCCATAACTTATATAAAGCTACTATAAAAAAACAAGATTATATAAAGCTATTATCAAAAAAAAAAAAAAAAAAAATGTATAATCATAATAATAATAATATTGATGAACCCTGCTGCCAAACACCACACTAATACATACAAAATTTATTTTAGACTCCCTTCAATATTCACACAAGAAATTGAAGTACATAACTTACCAACAGACGCAAGTATCATGCCACTACGACTAGGACCCGCAAGATCCATTACTAACTTTAACAACTTCATCCACATTATTAAACTTGAGGACTACAAGACTAACATTGACGATATAGAAACTACTCTTAAAATTTTCGAGAAACATACACTTGTAACTGACACTGTACACGTGACGAGATTAAAATTCCAAGAGCTTCGAAATAAATTTTTATCATTGTATCCCATTCAAAGACAAAAAAGAGGACTTTTTAACGGGTTAGGCTCTACTATCAAAATAATAACAGGCAACATGGACGCCAATGACGCTGAGACAATTAACAAACAAATAGAGAACGTTTACACAAGACTTAACAATTTCACAAACACACTATCAAATCAACACTCAATTAACTTCCAAATGATGGAAAGATTGAAAAACATTACATCCCATATTAATAACGAACAACATATAATAGAGACATACATGACACACACAGCTAACAAAATAAAACGTGAGGAAGATATTCTTATGGAAACACAATATATCAACCAAATAAACTTCAATATTGACTTACTAACCAATCACTTATCAAGTATAGCTGAGGCAGTGGTTCTATCTAAGCTTAATATAATATCAAAATTTTTACTCAGTTCAGAAGAACTGAACATTATAGAAAATAAGTTAAGAGAACAAAATATAAAAATAGGTTCTATAGAAAACATTTATGAAATGTTAGGCATGCAAGCCTACTATAATAAAGCGAATATTATTTTTAACATACTTATACCAAATGTTTCTGAAGAAAACTACTACCATATTATTCCTCTACCTATAAATGAAACAAAATTAATAATAACTGAACCATACATAACATTAAATGAAAATTCCACACAACATCACAAAACACTTTGCCCTAAGATCGAAGGTATATATTATTGTAACAAACCAATCAAACAAGAAAACACTGAAACCTCAACATGTATTGGAAACCTTATGAACAACAAAGCAGCTAACTGTCCTCTGATTAACGTGGGAAGAATGGAATCAATATTATAACCGGAACCCAATTTTATTCTTTTAATTAATATACCAAAAACATTAATAAGCTCTACTTGCAGCACCAAAACCCTCACAGTAAAAGACACTGCACTGGTACATTTTCAAAACTGCGATGTCTCCATCAACAGCATTACTTACCACGATGACGCTAATACTTTCTGGGATCAAGTACACATTCCTCCGTTACCAGGCAACAATGTTTCAGCAAAATCAACAATTGAAACTCTAAGTCTACAAAAATTAAAACTTCAATATCCAAACGGACACCAAAGTAACCAACCTGAAAGTAATAACCACAACAGTACATTCGATCACAACAGCGTCAACATTTGCATGTACCATAATAGTCATTATCATCCTCATCGCAACTATCAAAAGAAAGAAAACTTACAAACAACATCTACCAACCCTGCAATCTTTCGCTCCAACCCCAACATCGTCATTGTGGCCGTCGTTCTATCTTAAGGGGGGAGGAGTTACGACACCCACAGCACCTACAACAACAACTACAATGCGACCACCACCAAAGCCGCAGAGGGCCAACGACCAAATATGCTGAGTAGTCACTAAGTAGCTAAGTGCACTTTTAATTTGTAATAATTTTATTGATTTTCTTTTTACGATTGCAACATTGTAATGTCGCAATCAATTAAAATTAAGGCACTTTTAAATTGTTTATGTTAATTCTAAGAACTCCAAATATTTTATTGATTTTCTTTATCGACTGTTTTTATGATTGCAACATTGTAACGTTGTAATCAATTTAAAATAGGGCACAGTCAAATTTGTTTACATTATATCTAGGAACTCTAAATATTCATTTTTGTTTAGCTTAAACTATTTTGTAAATGTAAGAATCTTATAAAAATTGTTAAGAAGTAGAAATAAAATTCAGATTATATTCAGCAGCAAAGAAACTAGTCGTGTTTTTTTAAACTCCGGGTTTCTACCTTACTTAACTCGTGCTCTCTGGACGATGTGCCGTCGACTACGATTCTGATCCACCTGATGTTGAAGAGGTTACGCAAAGGCCGAGTCAGAGTAGAAGCACACTTTCAACACAATTGGTGGTATACCGTCAGGAGCAGAGGCTTTGTTTATGTTGAGGTTTGCGAGGACGCTTTTAACTATTCTCATTCGCTATATCGAATCTCCTGTATATCTCCAGTATTTCTCCTGCATTACAGAAGGTATACCCTTTATGAAGTGCAGAAACTGATTGCTAGCCGGGATTGTGGAGCTCTGTGCAAACAATCCAGCCAACAGGTTCGCCTTATCAGCCGAGTCAGTGAATATTTGGTCATCTTTTAAGAGAGCTGGAATGGAGGATGATGTCTGGTTCTTTAATCTCTTACCGAATGACCAAAAGTTTTTGCTCCCTTTGGGATAGAGAAGAACCTGTTCTCTTACGCGAGTTTCGTGAAGAAATTTTTCGCGGTCTTGAATTGCATTAGGCCGCGTTCATAGTGGAAGCTGAAGCTGAAACTTTTTACAGCTGCTGAAAACGCTTCGTGTACAATCATATGGAAAAAGCGCGAAGTGTTCATAGTGCAAGCTTAAATTCAAGGTTACGCCAGTTTTGAGGCTTTTTGATACTTTTTTCTTCTATCTCACTTTGGCACACGGTGTTGATTTTTTGCTTCATGTCGTACTTATGCTTTGGGTTTCAGCTTATTTTAACATACTTTTTGGCACTTTTTCTTCCATCTCGTTTGTGTACACAGTTTTGATTTTTTGTTTCATTTTGTACGTACGCTTTGTGATGTAGGTTATTTTCATACTTTTTAACGCTTTTCTTGGCTGTTTTTTTTTTACTTCTTGTTTATGTTTTGCCGCACTGATTTTGTTTTTGTTATTTTCGGCAGCAATGCCCAGCGCTTTAGTTTTATTTTTATACCCTAAACCTGAAAGGTCAGGGTATATTAACTTTGTGCAAACGTTTGTAACGCATAGAACGAAGCGAGTCCGGTATAGAAAAGTATATATATTTTTGATCAGCGTCACCACGTGAGTCGAGTCCATGTCCGTCCGTCCGTCCGTCCGTCCGTCTGTCCGTCTGTGTGTTGTCCGTATACACAGGATAAGGAGAAGGAGTTGAGATAATTGGATGAAACTTGGTACACATGGTCACATGAACCCAAGGATCTGCACTATTGAATATTTTTGGAATCCGCCCACTGACACGCCTACCTCCCATACAACGCAAAATTTGAAAACTGCATAACTCAGCTCATAGTTAACCTACACCTATAACATTTGGTGTGCATGTGTTTTGTATCAACACAAAGAAGTCTTCGAAAAATGGGTGTCACCCGCTCACGGACACGCCCACCTCCCATACAACCCAAAAATTGAAAACACAATAAATAAGCCTCTGTTTAACCTACAGAGATAAAATTTAGCACATATGTTTTTTTATGACAAGACAAAGATGGTTTTGAAAAATGGACATCATGCGCCCACGGACACGCCTTCCTCCCATACAACGCAAAAATTGAAAACTGCATAACTCAGCTTGTAGTTAACCTACACCTATTAAATTTGGTGTGCATGTGTTTTGTATCAACACAAAGAAGTCTTCGAAAAATGGGTGTCACCCGCTCACGGACACGCCCACCTCCCATACAACCCAAAAATTGAAAACACAATAAATAAGCCTCTGTTTAACCTACAGAGATAAAATTTAGCACATATGTTTTTTTATGACAAGACAAAGATGGTTTTGAAAAATGGACATCATGCGCCCACGGACACGCCTTCCTCCCATACAACGCAAAAATTGAAAACTGCATAACTCAGCTTGTAGTTAACCTACACCTATAAAATTTGGTGTGTATGTGTTTTGTATCAACAGAAAGAAGTCTTCGAAAAATGGGTGTCACCCGCTCACGGACACGCCCACCTCCCATACAACCCAAAAATTGAAAACACAATAAATAAGCCTCTGTTTATTCTACAGAGATAAAATTTAGCACATATGTTTTTTATGACAAGACAAAGATGGTTTTGAAAAATGGACATCATACGCCCACGGACACGCCTTCCTCCCATACAACGCAAAAATTGAAAACTGCATAACTCAGCTTGTAGTTAACCTACACCTATAAAATTTGGTGTGTATGTGTTTTGTATCAACACAAAGAAGTCTTCGAAAAATGGGTGTCACCCGCTCACGGACACGCCCACCTCACATACAACCCAAAAATTGAAAACACAATAAATAAGCCTCTGTTTAACCTACAGAGATAACATTTGGCACATATGTTTTTTATGAGAAAAAAAAGATGGTTTTGAAAAATGGACGTCATCCGCCCACGGACACGCCCACCTCCCATACAACCCAAAAAGGTTAAAACTTAATAAAAAAGAGTATGTTTACCATAGAGAGATCAAATTTGGTATGTATGTATTTTATACTAAAACTAAGGTGTGTTCAAAAATTGTGAGTAATCCGTCATTGAACACGCCCAACTCCCATAGCGAAAGCATAATAAAGGCATTAACTGTGAGCTACAGGAATAAAACTTGGTATGTATAAATTTTTCATCAAAATTGAAATGCATATTAAGTATGGGCTTCATCCACCCATTTTCAACAATATTATCGTATATTGAAAAAGTAGGTTTAGGGTATTTCATAGTCGGCCTAGACCGACTTTAGACTTTCTTTACTTGTTTGTTTTATTTTCGCATTATCGGTTGATACGTGTTGTTGTTTTTGTCTATTTAACAATGTCAACATGATCGCAAGCGCTGCCAGCATTGCATGTTGTTGTTTGTATGTCCTTTTGTTGTAAGTAAATTCAGCATATGCGATGCGCAAAATATAAAATCGTGCGCTATTTCGCAACAACAATGCGTGTTGTTGTTTAGATACGTTTTGTTGTTGGTAATTTTTGTGGGCAGCGCTAATTTTCGACGCTTTTTCTCCTTCAGATGCTTACTTCATTCTTGTATCATTTCTTGGTATGTGTGTGAGATGCACGTTTTCAATTTCCTTTGAATGCATTTTTTGTTGTTATGATCTTATGTTATTGATCTTTATTTTGCGCGTAGAATATAGACAAAATATTTTATTTGTTGCTTTGTGAAGGATAGGTTTCCAACTTTTTTCTGCACTTGTCGCTTTTGTGCTATTCGCCGTTTTCTTCGTTGTTCTTTATCTATTCTTTGAATATTTTTTCAACCGTTGTTATGGTAACTAACTACAAGTAACACTATGTTTTTTGCACTAAAAAAACTCTTTCCTAACTTCCCCACACTCTTTCCACTTCAAAATATGCATTAACTTTCCAAACTACAAGAAATAATTAAAACAAAACATAAGCCAAGCGCTTGCAAAAAGCGCGCACTATGAACAGCAACAGCAAGAAAAAGTAACTAAAAGCGCGAAAAAAAAGCGCGCACTATGAACAGCAACAGCAAGAAAAAGTATCTAACAGCGCGAAAAAAAGCGCGCCCTATGAACAGCAACAGCAAGAAAAAGTATCTAACAGCGCGAAAAAAAAGCGTGCACTATGAACAGCAACAGCAAGAAAAAGCGTCATGATATCGCTTGAAAAAGCTTAAACATCTTCAGCTTCCACTATGAACGCGGCCTTACAGCGATTCCCAGCCTCAATTCAAAGTCTGTTTGTATCAGCATTTATTTTTAGAACGCCAATTATGAAAGGCTTCCTCTTTGGACCTGACTGCAATCCTGCAAGTTTCGTTAAACCACGACTGGTATTTTGGCTTAACGCTTATCGTCTTATTGGGAATGAAAGATCGCATACCCAATAAAATAATTTTCTGTACCATGAGTGCGGCGGCACTTACATTTCTATCAGCGAAACATATTGTCCAAATTAAGTTACGGTAAAAATTATTTAACGAAATCCAATTTGCTCTTTCATAGAACCAAGCAATCCTCTTGGGGGCTTTTGGTATAGCGGTGCGAAGGTTCGAATATGAAAAAGCAGCGGAGATAGTACAATGGTCCGAAATCGAAAAACACTAATTGAACCTTATCAGACAAGGCGATCCACTATGATGGTATCGCTTCAATTTTATAATGGAGGGAATTCTATGAAAAGCAGGTGTACATCGCAATGCTCCTTGCTCCTTGCTCCTTGCGTGTTGATGATATCGATATTATCGATATTAAGAATCACCCAAAGAAATCAAAGAACAAATCGTTTTCGCATGGGTTGAAGTTCCAATTGATTTAACACCTTCGACTCTGACTTCGGCTCCGCAATTTCGAATCTTACGTTTTTGAAATAACTGTTTGTTCACAGTGGTTCACAGTTTGCTTCAATAAATTATATTCTTTTTCCGTTTAAGTAACTATGTTTTTATTAACCCGCTGCACATTAAGTTCAATAGGTTATGGGCCTAGGCAGCGATAATTAAGAAAAAGAATTTACGGAAATTATTTTTTCAAAAGAAAAGGTAAAACGCAGTTGTTTTTTTGCGCAACAAGGCAGTACAACGAAACAAACCATTTCGGAACAGAATGGCTCAAGTAAGATCAAAACTACAGAAAGTGAATAATACTAATTATTCAAACTGGAAATTTAAGATAGAACTCCTGTTGATAAAGGAAGGTTTGTGGAAAGTCGCAACGGAAAAAGCGCCGACAACGAATCAAGTACCGGATTCATCAGCTCAATCGAATAGAAGTGAAATTGAAAATTGGAATAAATTAAATGACCAAGCACGTGCATGGATTGGTTAATCAGTGGAGGATGACCAACTCACACATATACGGAAGGCAAAGACAGCAATTGAAGCATGGACTAACCTAAAGGAATATCACGAGAAAAGTACGTTAAGTAATAAGGTGCATTTGATGCGTTTGATTTGTTCATTTAAAATGAATGAAGGCGGCAATGCAATCGAACATATTAATCAAATGCAAGAACTTTTTGTGAAGCTCAGTGATATTGGTGAATCGTCTTTGCGGACAAATGGAGTGTTGCAATGCTATTGAGTAGTTTACCAAGAAGCTACGATACTTTTATTACAGCTTTGAAAACGCGCCCAGAAAATGCATTAACATTTGCGTTGATACAACAAAAAGTTATTGCTGAATATGAACGAAGATTAAACGCAGCAGATGGTGATCCGAGTGAAAAGGCAGTGAAATCTATTTCCAAGGAATTAAGCTGTTTTTTCTGCAAGAAATCGGTTCACATGAAAGGTGACTGTCAGAAGTACAAGAAATGGAAGGCTTAAAAGCAATCAGGCAGCAATGAAGGTAATAAGGCGAATATTGCAGACCACAGCGAATTTTTATTTATTGCAACGATCGGCATGCGCAATTGTGGTTGGATTCTTGACTCAGGTGCGACACGTCATATGACAAATGACAAAAAGTTTTTCGAATCACTCGATGAACACAGCAGCGTAATTGAAGTTGGTGGTGACCGTGGCATGCAGGTTAAGTGTGTGACTTAGCATGCTCGGAGCCCGAGTTCGATCCCCAAAATTTTTCTAATCGATCACCACCTTTCTGCAGACAATGACAAACCTCAGAGAGTAAATAATGCCATGCAATGCTTCTTGAACTTTAGCCGTTCGGAGTCGGCATAAAACATGTAGGTCCAGTTCTTGGTCAATTGTGTGCAAACATTTATTAACACACAAAACACAAATAATCATAAGAAGCTCGGGCAAAGTCCTTTCCTGAAATGGCCAATTTGTTTTTTTTTTTGTAATTGAAGTCGGCAATGGCGATATCATTCAAGTTCATGGTAAGGGTAGCGGTAAATTGATGTTCATGGATGAAAAGAACGACTCAAGATGTGGAAATGCAAGTAAGGTTTTATATGCACCTGATATGGTTGGAACTCTTCTTTCTGTACGTCGTTTTGTTGAGAGTGGTTTCAAAATTGAGTTAAATAAACATCTTTGTGAAATCAAATTAGATGCAAAACAAATTGGCGCTGCAGATTTAGTGGGAAATTTGTATCGGTTACGACAACCATACTCTGCGCATTCAGCTATTGAAACACATAAAGAGAATTGCATTCATGATTGGCATCGCATATTGCGTCATCGGGATCCATAAGCGATTCGAAAAATGAAAGTGAATGGTCTAGTTGAGGGCTTACATATTGTTGACTGTGGAATAAAATCGTCATGTGACACCTGAATGAAAGGTAAATTAACTTGGCTGCCATTTCCAAAGAAGTCTTCTAGTGTATGAAGTGCATCATTGGATTTGATCCATACGGATGTTGCAGGTCCTATGCAAACCATGTCAAAAAATGGAAAGTATTATTTATTGTCACTTATTGATGATTATTCACGATTTACCTACATGCGTTTACTTCGCGAAAAGCCTGAGGTCGAAAATGAGTGCAAACATTTCAAAGAAATGGTAAAGAACAAATTTGAGAAAAAGCCAAAGGTATTTCGGTCGGACCGTGGCGGTGAACCATTGGTAGAAAATTTCAAGAATATCAAGTGCTTATCGACGCAAACTTGACATACAGTTTTTGGGACGAAGCCAAATTTGAGTGATTTTTATGTTTTTGAAAGCAAATGTTTTGTTCATGTTCCGCATGAAAATAGAAGAAAACTTGACAATACAGCAATCGAGATGAAATTTCTTGGATACGATAATAACATTAAGGGATAACGTTGCTACGATCCGAAAACGAAGAAAGTGGTGATTAGTCGTGACGTAAGGTTTAGTATCAACGAGAATATACAGCAGAGTCAATCTATCGAGCGCAAATCAAAACATATTTACCTTAACGTAACTGAAGGAAGAACTTATGAAGGTGGCAGCATCACGTTGGAAAGTGAGAAATCCCATGACGTGGACGTTACAACAATTCAGGAGGAGCCAAATGTTATCGAAGATGTTTTAAGTCACAACAAGTAATCAGAAGGACAATTGGGTGGAGGCAATGAATGCAGAAATGTAATCAATGAAACAACACGGTACGTGGGAATTAATGTATGGAATGTAATGTATTTTAATTTATAGCTAAATTAGCCAAATTTGTATTTGTATTTAGCTATGTGTTGTTATATGTGGATGATATTATTGTAGCATGCAAATCAAATGAGGAAGTAAAAAATATCGAAACATTAATTGGTAATAAATTTTAATTACAAAACTTGGGTCCGATTCGGCAATATTTAGGTATTGGAGTTACACATGACAGCGATGGAAATTTTATGTTGTGTCAGTCGAAATATATTAAATAAATTGCATCGAATTTTGGATTGGCAGATGCAAAGGCAGTAAGAATGCCCATGGACGTTTCTTAAGGAAAATCATTTTCGGCTTTATTAACTGACAAAACAAAATATCAAAATATCATGTGTCAGTAAATGTACGTCCTGACATTGCGGCGAGTGTCAGCATTTTGGCTCAAAGGATTTCGAATCCGAACGCAGATGATTGGAATCAACTTAAACGTGTTGTCAAATATTTGAATTTAACGGCTGAAATGAAGTAAAAATTGAGCGATGTACGTGATAGTGAACATACATTATATGGCTATGCGGATGCAAATTGGGCTGAAGATAGAGATAACAGCGGCTATGTTTTTTATCTCAATTGTGGATTCATTAATTGGTCGTGACGAAAGCAGACTTGCGTGTCATTGTCGTCAACTGAAGCAGAATGCATCGCCTTGTCCGAGGCAGGTCAAGAAGTTGCATGGTTGCGACGTTTGTTGTCTGATATGCATTGTGAAATCAAGCTGCTGACAGTTTTGTATGAAGACAATCAAAACTGTCTCAAGTTGATCAAAAAAGAAAAGTTTTCGAACCCTACAAAACACAAAGATACAAAATTTAATTTCGTCAAAGACTACGTGGATAAAGGAATCACTCAATGCAAATACTGTCCGACAGATTTAATGGTTGCTTACCAAACCATTGTCATTAACAAACATGAGATACTACGTGAAAAATGCAAGGTTGTGTGATCGAGGAGGAGTGTTGGAAATTGCGCAAACAGTATGAAATTTTTGCGCTCACACTTGAAATTAATATACTTTGCTTTGTTGTATATTTACGTTTTTGAACTAACTGTGTGTTCACAGTCACATTTTATTCAATAGTTTTTTTCAATAAATTATATTCTTTTGCCGTTTAAGTAACTATATTTTTATTTACCAGCTGCACATTAAGTTCAACCATATTTACATAAAATTTTCAGTGCTGATTAAAGATAGTGAATACCGTACTATGTTTATTATTCTTTTATAATTAATAACCTTAACAGTTAACTAACACATCGGACAGTTAACTAACAGTTCTTGGACTCCGACTCCGACTCCGACTTCGGCTCCGATTCCGACTCCAGTTCCGACTCCGTCTCCGATAAATCAAATTTAAAAACTCCGGTTCCGATAAACTCACCATCGTAACATCCCTACTGCATATCCATGTGAAAGCTTATTGACGAGCTGTTGCCGATGTTCAAAAGGTGGTAGATGAAAGCCATTTTTGCAATACAGAGTGTTTAAGCAGAACAAAAGAAATTTTTTCTGGATTGATTCAATGACGTCAATGTTACAACCATATCGTGGACACCATATAATTGCAGCATATTCTAAGATAGGCCACACTAAAGAGATAGGCCGCACTAGAGAAGTAAATAAAGTTTTCGTAAGAAAGGAATCATTAAACTCTTTTGCCCATCGTTTAAAAAAATCTAGTATACTATTTGCTCTTGTTATAAGGGGTATTCTCGCAGTATAGCAAAGATGGAAAATTTGTGAAAACGCAACCTTGCAATACTGAAATATGCAACACTGCGGGGGCGCATAAAATCACAAATATTGTGAATATTAAAAGAAATGCCGCGAACAGGCGAAAACAAAAAATTTAAATTCTTACTCTGACGCACACGAACTAAAATTAACAAATTTGTCTCCATCAGAGTGCAAGGTTGCACGTCCACTCAAAACATGGGTATCACTGTTGTACAGATTGCACGAATTGCAAAACTTTTATCGCTTGTATTTTGTTGTTATGTCGTTGCACGGGTTGCAAGATTCTGCAACTTTTGCAATTCTTACACCTTGCAAGGGTTTTGCAAGACAGCGAGAATACCCCTATTGTTTTGATTATGTAATTAGTTAGATTTGGAAAGAATTACATTTTTTATTGATTCAATAATTACCATTTTTAACTTCTTTGATTAATATCATTTGTCGTGATATATGCACATGTAGATTGTGTTTTTAGTGTTCTACGGTTGGACCAAGCCATGATCTTGTTCATAGTTAATTGAACTGCTCAATGGATTCTTGGTATAACCAGGTAAGCGTAGGTAAGCGTTCCATATTAAGAACATATTATATTATTTCATATAAAAAATTCTTGTATGTCAGGATTGGTGGTGTATTGTACACATATATATGTTGTCTATGTATGTAAGAATTAATTTATATACTTGACACATATTGTGAAAATGCACTAGTTTATATAAGTATTAAATTTTATCATAGATGAGAAATTTTCGTCATAGAATTAGGGACGGGGAGGGGGATATTTTTATAACACATTAGGTACAGATAATCTGCATATGACTGACAATAAAAACTATTACAAACATAATCAACTAACGTAAACAACAGGTCTTAGTTTAGATCATATGTCTGAAAAAACTGATAATTAATTCACTCTTTCTTTCCTTTTTTGTTTTTTATATATCATTTGTTCACATATGTATTTTTGCACTAAATGTTACTGACACGACTAAAAACTGCACTTATGGCCACTTGGCAGGTATCTTAGTAATGTCTATAAGTAGATTAGTCAGTGTAAATTTACTATGGGTGTGCGGTTGTATAAGATGTCTGTAGATTTGTTTATAAGATTGACTATTTTGATAATAATAAATTATTTTATTTGACAGACATTCAAATAGGATAATCAACTATTTAAGGTGTTGTTTTTGAACCCCTCAATTGGTGTATTTGTACACGAAATAGGGAATGTTTTACATTTTGGTTTTAAATGTTCTGATGTCATTGATGGCTTTTGATGTCATTGAGATGTTGTTCTAGTTTCTTAACCAAACTTGTTTTTGCTTCTCATGGAATCACCTGATGAGGTAATTGATGGGCTTTTGATGTCATTGAGATTGTTCTGGTTTCTTAACTAAACTTGTGTTGCACTTACATAATTGACGTAGATTCTCTTTGTCAAAAAAACTTTGTTTTAAAATAAAAAGTCGTCTCAAATATTTTACATAAAAGTTCCGTTTGGTTATCATGTAAAGAGTACTACGGGTAATGATCTTTGCCTTAAATGTGTGCTTGTTCAAGTTATATAATGCAAAACATGTTGGACTGGAAATTGGTTCCCGGAATACAGAATTTGTTGTCATCTGGTCGTTTTTTCCAATCGTTATTCCAAATTTGTTAGTATAGCTAGAGTTACATTTTTCGATTTGCTCACAGGTTCCGGTTCTGACAACCTGATTGCTATCTCAGCATCTTTTGTGCTTCGCCCTACTCAGACAAATCTTTCGCGAAATACAGCCGGAATTTATTTACTAACGCGTGCAAACTCAATGTCTTTGTCCGACAATTTTTTATTAACGTTAAGTTCACTTTCAATGATGTCCGCGGTTAACTATTTAATTTTTAAAACATGATCAGAGTTGTCAGAAATATTAACTTTTTTGTCTATAAACTCAACTCTAACATGTGGCTGACATAACAATGATCTGCCAACAAAAAAACTTTGTTTTAAAATAAAAAGTCGTCTCAAATATTTTACATAAAAGTTCCGTTTGGTTATCATGTAAAGAGTACTACGGGTAATGATCTTTGCCTTAAATGTGTGCTTGTTCAAGTTATATAATGCAAAACATGTTGGACTGGAAATTGGTTCCCGGAATACAGAATTTGTTGTCATCTGGTCGTTTTTTCCAATCGTTATTCCAAATTTGTTAGTATAGCTAGAGTTACATTTTTCGATTTGCTCACAGGTTCCGGTTCTGACAACCTGATTGCTATCTCAGCATCTTTTGTGCTTCGCCCTACTCAGACAAATCTTTCGCGAAATACAGCCGGAATTTATTTACTAACGCGTGCAAACTCAATGTCTTTGTCCGACAATTTTTTATTAACGTTAAGTTCACTTTCAATGATGTCCGCGGTTAACTATTTAATTTTTAAAACATGATCAGAGTTGTCAGAAATATTAACTTTTTTGTCTATAAACTCAACTCTAACATGTGGCTGACATAACAATGATCTGCCAACAAAAACACTCACTCGCTGCTCTTTATTTGGAACAACCAAGACTTCATCAATCATTTTAACATTTTCAATGTTCTGAACACCATCAAATTTTCCCACCGTTACGCACCCACCAGAATCAAAACCACTGATTTTTACATGCCAGTCATTGTACGGTATACCATTGTTCTTAACTTCATCTTCAACATATCCGATCAACAAAAAATAATTTAATTGAATACTTCTATAACAATCAGTGTCATCGTTTTCTTTGTGAACACAAGCAACGTTAGCATTTTTCTTTTTTGGGCAATCACGCATTTTATT
This sequence comes from Tetanocera ferruginea, assembly GCA_958299015.1. Classification (NCBI taxonomy): domain Eukaryota; kingdom Metazoa; phylum Arthropoda; class Insecta; order Diptera; family Sciomyzidae; genus Tetanocera; species Tetanocera ferruginea. The sequence continues at coordinate 87,893,599 of OY282643.1, forward strand.
CGCGAAAGGTCACCACTTGTATTGTTTTTGTTGACCACGGCACTGTCACTTTTAAAGCTCTTTATTACTTCGCAGCCACTTGGCAGCTTCTAGCGATTGAACAAAGCTTTTTATTTCACGTAATTTCCTATGATTTTTTAAACACTATCGATTTTATACGTTCGAGTAAATCAAAACAAGAATCAAAGTTTTGCCTATTAAGCTGATCAATCAATTTGTCGCCATTAAGTCCCGTAATAATGTATCAAATGATCGCATTTTCTGATAAGCTACCGCATTTGGTTATCATTCGTACTTCAAAAGCGTAATCCTCAATTTTTTCGTGTTTCTTTCGACTTCGCGTCATCATTTGTAGATGAATATCCGCTTCGTTAAACTCCACTGGAAAAACTCGCAACATTTCATTTTTTAACCGCGAACAAGAAGTGATACTATCAACTTCAGAATCGATCCAAAATTTTGCCGGTCCCTCAAATTTTATAAAAAATGCGCACACAATCATTGTATCCGTCCATTCAAAAATTTTTAAACGTTTTTCAACTTGTGATACCCACTGTAAGCTATTGACCGAAGTGAAACTTTGGCAACACAGCCACCACCACAGATACCGATATATTCATACCCGAATTTTTAACAATTTCAACTTGATTTTCACTTAAATATTTTTATTATTCTCAATTTCGCAAGAGATCAACCTCTTTTTCTTATAAAATTATTTCACGACATAACAAGACCATTTTTTTTGTTTTGCATGATTTCTGCTTTTCGGAAATCATTTTCTTTATCTTCACATTATCTTCCTGGCACTGCCCAGAAATTTGCTCAAATGTCAGAAACTCGGTACAAACTGCAGTAGCTCCAATAAAAACATCAGGATTCGCTTCTATATAATTGCGTACCAGTGCTTTTGAACCCACTGTATTTAAATTAAACCTTTCTAGCTCTTCTTTCAAGCTAACCACTGTCCACTTGTCCAAATTTTCCAACGACATTATTCAAACGATGGTCATCCAATTTTGTGCACAATTTTTCAAACCTAACATTCCTTTTTTTTTTTCCCTTGATTCCACAGTTTCTCTTGTGCTTTCTGCTTTAAGCGCAAACTGCTTAGCCTAAATAAGCACACACACACACGAACTTCGTATCAAAGTCAGCAGCAAAAATAAATAATATTCCTTTCTACAGAATAGCACAAAAAAAAAACAATTTAAATTAAAAACTTTGTTCTTTTGCTTGCGCTATTTTTTCAATTCAATTACAACTGTCACTTTTCACGGCAAAATGAATGCCGGTTAAATAATATTGCTGTGAAAACAATGTTGCTAGATGCATGTTGCGAAATATAAGTAGTACTTGACTTTCCGCTGTGAACATAGTACATAAACTGCTTTGACGAAAAAGTTGTGAAAATTCCACACTTGTGTCACAGCTGTCCTTTTTTTTTATTTTTAAAGCCGGAATAAAATGTGAACAAAATCGCTTTTCGTCTCTCGATTGATATGCTTGGAATAAAGTTAAACTAAGGATAGTTATCAACGAGCTAAATCATATTTATGCCCCTTGTGAAAATGGCGCTTAGTCACTTAATAATGCCGAAACAGAACTATTATTTTCTTCTGAAATGTTTAAAAATTAAAAAAAAACCATCTAAACACAATACAGGCAAAGAAGTTCCATTTTGACAGTGTTGATCGAGAGTTGCAGCTTTTTTTTGTTGTAATTCTGTAATTGTTGTAGAATATATCGAAAATGCCTCGCGCGATTCAGCAGTAGTCTTCTTGCCATTTTTTCGGCTTTTTGGTTTTAACCTTTTATAACTCAACGTCTTAAAAAAGGAAAATAACGACTGCTTTTGATGGATTGAAGCAAATAAAAAAAAGTGTGCGTGTCAGCTACGACGCGCGATTGGAGTTTACTTCTTATTGATTGCCTTGGAATTTTATATAATCATGTACAATAGGCAAAGTGGTTAAATAAATACACTCATCATGCATTAACAGTAAACATTATTAATTTCATTACCAAAATGTAATGTCGTTACCAACAACTGATGCAGTAAAATTTAAACAACTAAAACCCGAAACGTAAAAAATTGAAGCAAAATTTTTTACAAATCGTGATGATTGAACTAAATCTAGACGTCCCCAGTGTTCTTCCAAAAAACTAAATATAAATTAAGGTTTTCTCTCGAAAATGTTAGTTTAATATAAAATCCATTAAAGTTTCAATGACCCAGCCTAGACCTCAGATAGTCCAGTTACATCCGATTGGCTATAGAATCATAAAGTTTGTTCGAAACGTCTCATGGAACCCATAACAGTACCAATGACCCGCTTGTGACCTCAGATAATCCCATTGCATCCGATTGGCCAAAGAATCATCAATTTTGGTTCAAATGTACCATGGAACCCATAAAAGTACCAATGACCCGCCTACGACCTCAGATAATCCCATTGCATCCGTTTGGCCATAGAATCATCCATTTTGGTCCAAATGTTCCATGGAACCCATAAAAGTTCCAATGACCCGCCTATGACCTCAGATAATCCCATTGCATCCGATTGGCAATAGAATGACCCATTTTGGTCCAAAAGTTCCATGAAACCATTTAAAGTTCCAATGACCTTCCCTTGACCTCAGATAATCCCATTGCATCCGTTTGGCCATAGAATCATCCATTTTGGTCCAAATGTTCCATGGAACCCATAAAAGTTCCAATAACCCGCCTATGACCTCAGATAATCCCATTGCATCCGATTGGCAATAGAATGACCCATTTTGGTCCAAAAGTTCCATGAAACCATTTAAAGTTCCAATGACCTTCCCTTGACCTCAGATAATCCCATTGCATCCGATTGGCCATAGAATCACCCATTTTGGTCCAAATGTTCCATGGAACCCATAAAAGTTCCAATAACCCGCCTATGACCTCAGATAATTCCATTGCATCCGATTAGCAATAGAATCACCCATATTGGTCCAAATGTTCCAAGGAACCCATAAAAGTTCCAATGACCTTCCTGTGACCTCAGATAATCCCATTGCATCCGATTGCCCATAGAATCACCCATTTTGGTCCAAATGTTCCATGGAACCCATAAAAGTTCCAATAACCCGCCTATGACCTCAGATAATCCCATTGCATCCGATTGGCCATAGAATTACCCATTTTGGTCCAAATGTTCCATGGAACCGTTAAAAGTTCCAATGACCTTCCCGTGACCTCAGATAATCCCATTGCATCCGATTTGCCATAGACTCACCCATTTTGGTTCAAATGTTCCAAGGAACCCATAAAAAATCCAATGACCCGCCTATGACCTCAGATAATCCCATTGCATCCGATTAGCCATAGAATCACCCATTTTGGTCCAAATGTTCCATGGAACCATTAAAAGTTCCAATGACCTTCCTGTGACTTCAGATAATCCCATTGCATCCGATTGGCCATAGAATCACCCATTTTGGTCCAAATGTTCCATGGAACTCATAAAAGTTCGAATGACCTTCCTGTGACCTCATATAATCCCATTGCATCCGATTGGCCATAGAATCACCCATTTTGGTCCAAATGTTCCATGGAACCATTAAAAGCTCCAATGACCTTCCTATGACCTCAGATAATCCCATTGCATCCGATTGGCCATAGAATCACACATTTTGGTCCAAATGTTCCATGGGACCATTAAAAGTTCCAATGACCTTCCTGTGACCTCAGATAATCACATTGCATCCGGTTGGCCATAGAATCAGCCATTTTGGTCCAAATGTTCCATGGGACCATTAAAAGTTCCAATGACCTTCCTGTGACCTCAGATAATCCCATTGTATCCGATTGGCCATAGAATCACCCATTTTGGTCCAAATGTTCCATGGAACCATTAAAAGTTCCAATGACCTTCCTGTGACCTCAGATAATCCCATAGCATCCGATTGGCCATAGAATCGACCATTTTGGTCCAAATGTTCCATGGAACTCATAAAAGTTCCAATGACCCGCCTATGACCTCAGATAATCCCATTGCATCCGATTGGCCATAGAATCACCCATTTTGGTCCAAAGGTTCCATGGGACCATTAAAAGTTCCAATGACCTTCCTGTGACCTCAGATAATCCCATAGCATCCGATTGGCCATAGAATCGACCATTTTGGTCCAAATGTTCCATGGAACTCATAAAAGTTCCAATGACCCGCCTATGACCTCAGATAATCCCATTGCATCCGATTGGCCATAGAATCACACATTTTGGTCCAAAGGTTCCATGGGACCATTAAAAGTTCCAGTGACCCGCCTATGACCTCAGATAATCCCATTGCATCCGATTGGCCATAGAATCACCCATTTTGGTCCAAAGGTTCCATGGGACCATTAAAAGTTCCAATGACCTTCCTGTGACCTCAGATAATCCCATAGCATCCGATTGGCCATAGAATCGACCATTTTGGTTCAAATGTTCCATGGAACTCATAAAAGTTCCAATGACCCGCCTATGACCTCAGATAATCCCATTGCATCCGATTGGCCATAGAATCACCCATTTTGGTCCAAAGGTTCCATGGGACCATTAAAAGTTGCAATGACCCGCCTATGACCTCAGATAATCCCATTGCATCCGTTTGGCCATAGAATCATCCATTTTGGTAGAAATGTTCCAAAGATCCCATAAAAGTTCCAATGACCCGTCTATGGCCTCAGATAATCCCATTGCATCCGTTTGGCCATAGACTCACCCATTTTGGTCCAAATGTTCCAAGGAACCCATAAAAGTTCCAATGACCCTCCTATGAGCTCAGATAATCCCATTGCATCCGATTGGCCATAGAATCACCCATTTTGGTCCAAATGTTCCATGGAACCCATAAAAGTTCCAATGACCCGCCTATGACCTCAGATAATCCCATTGCATCCGATTGGCCATAGAATCACCCATTTTGGTCCAAATGTTCCATGGAACCATTAAAAGTTCCAATGGCCTTCCTGTGACCTCAGATAATCCCATTGCATCCGATTGGCCATAGAATCACCCATTTTGGTCCAAATGTTCCATGGAACCCATAAAAGTTCCAATGACCCGCCTATGACCTCAGATAATCCCATTGCATCCGATTGGCCATAGAATCACCCATTTTCGTCCAAAGGTTCCATGGGACCATTAAAAGTTGCAATGACCCGCCTATGACCTCAGATAATCCCATTGCATCCGTTTGGCCATAGAATCATCCATTTTGGTCAAAATGTTCCAAAGAACCCATAAAAGTTCCAATGACCCGTCTATGGCCTCAGATAATCCCATTGCATCCGATTGGCCATAGAATCATCCATTTTGGTCCAAATGTTCCATGGAACCCATAAAAGTTCCAATAACCCGCCTATGACCTCAGATAATCCAATTGAATCCGATTGGCCATAGAATCACTAGAATCACCCATTTTGGTCCAAATGTTCCATGGAACTCATAAAAGTTCCAATGACCCGCCTATGACCTCAGATAATCCCATTGTATCCGATTGGCCTTAGAATCACCCATTTTGGTCCAAATGTTCCATGGAACCCATAAAAGTTCCAATGACCCGTCTATGACCTCAGATAATCCCATTGCATCCGTTTGGCCATAGACTCACCCATTTTGGTCCAAATGTTCCAAGGAACCCATAAAAGTTCCAATGACCCGTCTATGACCTCAGATAATCCCATTGCATCCGATTGGCCATAGAATCACCCATTTTGGTCCAAATGTTCCATGGAACCATTAAAAGTTCCAATGACCTTCCTGTGACCTCAGATAATCCCATTGCATCCGATTGGCCATAGAATCACCCATTTTGGTCCAAATGTTCCATGGAACTCATAAAAGTTCCAATGACCCGCCTATGACCTCAGATAATCCCATTGCATCCGATTGGCCATAGAATCACCCATTTTGGTCCAAAGGTTCCATGGGACCATTAAAAGTTCCAATGACCTTCCTGTGACCTCAGATAATCCCATAGCATCCGATTGGCCATAGAATCGACCATTTTGGTCCAAATGTTCCATGGAACTCATAAAAGTTCCAATGACCCGCCTATGACCTCAGATAATCCCATTGCATCCGATTGGCCATAGAATCACCCATTTTGGTCCAAAGGTTCCATGGGACCATTAAAAGTTGCAATGACCCGCCTATGACCTCAGATAATCCCATTGCATCCGTTTGGCCATAGAATCATCCATTTTGGTAGAAATGTTCCAAAGAACCCATAAAAGTTCCAATGACCCGTCTATGACCTCAGATAATCCCATTGCATCCGATTGGCCATAGAATCATCCATTTTGGTCCAAATGTTCCATGGAACCCATAAAAGTTCCAATAACCCGCCTATGACCTCAGATAATCCAATTGAATCCGATTGGCCATAGAATCACTAGAATCACCCATTTTGGTCCAAATGTTCCATGGAACTCATAAAAGTTCCAATGACCCGCCTATGACCTCAGATAATCCCATTGTATCCGATTGGCCTTAGAATCTCCCATTTTGGTCCAAATGTTCCATGGAACCCATAAAAGTTCCAATGACCCGTCTATGACCTCAGATAATCCCATTGCATCCGTTTGGCCATAGACTCACCCATTTTGGTCCAAATGTTCTAAGGAACCCATAAAAGTTCCAATGACCCGCCTATGACCTCAGATAATCCCATTGCATCCGATTGGCCATAGAATCACCCATTTTGGTCCAAATGTTCCATGGAACCATTAAAAGTTCCAATGACCTTCCTGTGACCTCAGATAATCCCATTGCATCCGATTGGCCATAGAATCACCCATTTTGGTCCAAATGTTCCATGGAACCCATAAAAGTTCCAATGACCTTCCTGTGACCTCATATAATCCCATTGCATCCGATTGGGTATAGAATCACCCATTTTGGTCCAAATATTCCATGGAACTCATAAAAGTTCCAATGACCCGCCTATGACCTCAGATAATCCCATTGCATCCGATTGGCCATAGAATCACCCATTTTGGTCCAAATGTTCCATGGAACCATTAAAAGTTCCAATGACCTTCCTGTGACCTCAGATAATCCCATTGCATCCCATTGGCCTTAGAATCACCCATTTTGGTCCAAATGTTCCATGGAACCCATAAAAGTTCCAATGACCCGTCTATGACCTCAGATAATCCCATTGCATCCGTTTGGCCATAGACTCACCCATTTTGGTCCAAATGTTCCAAGGAACCCATAAAAGTTCCAATGACCCTCCTATGAGCTCAGATAATCCCATTGCATCCGATTGGCCATAGAATCACCCATTTTGGTCCAAATGTTTCATGGAACCCATAAAAGTTCCAATGACCCGCCTATGACCTCAGATAATCCCATTGCATCCGATTGGCCATAGAATCACCCATTTTGGTCCAAATGTTCCATGGAACCATTAAAAGTTCCAATGACCTTCCTGTGACCTCAGATAATCCCATTGCATCCGATTGGCCATAGAATCACCCATTTTGGTCCAAATGTTCCATGGAACCATTAAAAGTTCCAATGACCTTCCTGTGACCTCAGATAATCCCATTGCATCCGATTGGCCATAGAAACACCCATTTTGGTCCAAAGGTTCCATGGGACCATTAAAAGTTCCAATGACCTTCCTGTGACCTCAGATAATCCCATTGCATCCGATTGGCCATAGAATCACCCATTTTGGTCCAAATGTTCCATGGAAATCATAAAAGTTCCAATGACCCGCCTATGTCCTCAGATAATCCCATTGCATCCGTTTGGCCATGGAATCACCCATTTTGGTCCAAATGTTTCATGGAACCATTAAAAGTTCCAATGACCTTCCTGTGACCTCAGATAATCCCATTGCATCCGTTTGGCCATGGAATCACCCATTTTGGTCCAAATGTTTCATGGAACCATTAAAAGTTCCAATGACCTTCCTGTGACCTCAGATAATCCCATTGCATCCGATTGGCCATAGAATCACCCATTTTGGTCCAAATGTTCCATGGAACTCAGAAAAGTTCCAATGACCCGCCTGTGTCCTCAGATAATCCCATTGCATCGGATTGGATATAGAATCACCCATTTTGGTCCAAATGTTCCATGGAACCATTAAAAGTTCCAATGACCTTCCTGTGACCTCAGATAATCCCATTGTATCCGATTGGCCATAGAATCACCCATTTTGGTCCAAATGTTCCATGGAACCATTAAAAGTTCCAATGACCTTCCTGTGACCTCAGATAATCCCATTGCATCCGATTGGCCATAGAATCACCCATTTTGGTCCAAATGTTCCATGGAACTCATAAAAGTTCCAATGACCCGCCTATGACCTCAGATAATCCCATTGCATCCGATTGGCCATAGAATCACCCATTTTGGTCCAAAGGTTCCATGGGACCATTAAAAGTTCCAATGACCCGTCTATGACCTCAGATAATCGCATTGCATCCGATTGGCCATAGACTCACCCATTTTGGTCCAAATGTTCCAAGGAACCCATAAAAGTTCCAATGACCCGCCTATGACCTCAGATAATGCCATTGCATCCGATTGGCCATAGAATCACCCATTTTGGTCCAAATGTTCCATGGAACCATTAAAAGTTCCAATGACCTTCCTGTGACCTCAGATAATCCCATTGCATCCGATTGGCCATAGAATCACCCATTTTGGTCCAAATGTTCCATGGAACCCATAAAAGTTCCAATAACCCGCCTATGACCTCAGATAATCCCATTGCATCCGATTGGCCATAGAATCATCCATTTTGGTCAAAATGTTCCATGGAACCCATAAAAGTTCCATGACCCGCCCATGACCTCAGATAATCCCATTGCATCCGATTGGCCATAGAATCACACATTTTGGTCCAAATGTTCCATGGAACCCATAAAAGTTCCAATAACCCGCCTATGACCTTAGATAATCTTATTGCATCCGATTGGCCATAGAATCATCCATTTTGGTAGAAATGTTCCATGGAACCCATAAAAGTTCTAATGACCCGCCCATGACCTCAGATAATCCCATTGCATCCGATTGGCCATAGAATCACACATTTTGGTCCAAAGGTTCCATGGGACCATTAAAAGCTCCATTGACCCGCCTATGACCTCTGATAATCCCATCCGATTTGCCATAGAATCATCCATTTTGGTAAAAATGTTTCATGGAACCCATAAAAGTTCCAATGACCCGTCTATGACCTCAGATAATCCTATTGCATCCGATTGGCCATAGAATCATCCATTTTGGTCCAAATGTTCCATGGAACCCATAAAAGTTCCAATGACCCGCCTTTGACCTCAGATAATCCCATTGCATCCGATTGGCCATAGAATCACCCATTATTGTCCAAATGTTCCATGGAACCCATACAAATTCCAATGACCCGCCTGTAACCTCAGATAATCCCATTGCATCCGATTGGACATAGAATCACCCATTTTGGTCCAAATGTTCCATGGAACCCATAAAAGTTCCAATGACCCGCCTATGACCTCAGATAATCGCATTGCATCCGATTTGCCATAGAGTCACCCATTTTGGTCCAAATGTTCCATGGGACCATTAAAAGTTCCAATGACCCGCCTATGACCGCAGATAATCCCATTGCATCCGAGTGGCCATAGAATCACCCATTTTGGTCCAAATGTTCCATGGAACCCACAAATGACACAATGACCCGCCTGTGACTTCAGATAATCCCATTGCATCCGATTGGCCATAGAATCATCCATTTTGGTCCAAATGTTGCTTCAACCAATAAAAGTTCCAATGACTCCCCTGTCACCTCCATGGAATCCATTAAAGTGCCAATGACCCGCCTGTGCCCTCAGATAATCTCATTGCATCCGAATGGCCATAGAATCATCCACTTTGGTCCAAATTCTCCATGGAATCAAAACGCAAAAATAGTTGAAAAGTCAACCATAACGCAGAAATAGTTGAAAATTCAAGCGTAACGATAAAAAGTTGAAAATTCTACCATAACGCAAAAATAGTTGAAATTTCAACCGTAATGAAAAATAGTTGAAAATTTGACTTTACACCCTAATATAATTTCTTTTCATGCAAATCGATTCTAAAGGAGTAAACTCCAAAAAACACGTGTTTGCTGGTTTTTTATTTTTCTATTAATAAACATAAATTCTTCTCAAATAAAGGATTGTAACATATATGTAACATTGCGTTAATATGCTTGCTTATGAAGTATGAAATTGCTTGAAGCAATGACGTGAACTAGTTGTCAAAGTAGACTCTAAAATTCTTTTGACGTGGAATAATCCGGGACAATCTCATGATATCGTTGGACGCCGCATTTAAGGGGACGTGACACCTTGAAGCATTTAAGATATCATTTTGAAAAATTAAATATATATTTTTTTGTAAAAAAATTACGCAATTCCTGGCGTACATTGCTCATTATTATTATTATTATTATTTATTGATTTTCATTAGTACAATAAGAACCATGTTCTTTTCAAGTACAAAGCGTGATACATGTAATTTGTTTAAGATTTAATAGTAAACAATAAAAAATGAGAAGATAATTGTAAAACAGCAGTACAGACTTAACAAAGAAGACAAAGTTAAATAAGAAAATATAGAAAAACATAGAAGGTAAAGTGGCAAAAAATGTCACTTGTGTCAAAATGTCAAGTGCAAATCAGATGAAATATTTAAAGAAGAGATTTAGATTTAGAGAACTGAATATTGTTAAGGATTTGTGGAGAGAAATGTTTTAGAATGGCATACTTGAATTTAAGCTCATTAACTAAAGTCATAAGGTGAGTTGGTAGTGAATTCCATAGTCTGATGGCACTGATGAAGAATAGTCTTGTTGAGTTTTGAAATTAAAGCTAGGTAGGATTAGCATTGGGCTTCTGAGCGACTGACCAAAGTGCAATTTCTCATAGAGGTAAAAAGGAGTTTTGTGTTTAATAAGCTTTTGCAAGAAGATGTAGTTGCGAGCATTGAGGTAACTTATAATGTTACAACCGACTATACAGTTTCTATACTGAGCTAAGTGATCAAATTTTCGTAGTCCATATATTTACATATCTAGTAGCATGATTAAATGCAATTTCCAATTTTAGCTGAGAGCGCGAGTCAAGTTTGCTATAGATAAGTGCAGAGTACGTGATCACCGGCAGGACAAGTTGGATTACGAGCTTACGTCTTGTATCAATTGGAGTATACTCAGCCGAAACTCTAAGATTACACAAGAATATATATTTTTCGAACTACATTGTTTATTTGGTAGTGAAAGTTTTGCTTATAAAAGCAAACATATTGCAAGACAATAAAATTACCTGTATATTTTCGCAAAATAGGTATCAATTTCCACTCTAAAACATATATTTTTTTCAAAACTAGCAAGCAAGCGTCTTGACACGATTAACACAATCTTCAATTTAAAACTCTTGATCATCTGATAACCCCCAGCCGTGGCGAAAAGTTTTTTTCAATAAAAAATTTTTCTGATCAGTCACCACCTCTCTGCAGACAATGGCAAACCTCAGAGAGTAAATAATGCCATGTAAAGCTTCTTGAGAACATGAACTTTAGCCGTTCGGAGTCGGCATAAAACATGTAGGTCCAGTTCTCGGTCAATTGTGTGGAAACATTTAATAACACACACAACACAATTGATCATTAAAAGCTCGGTCAAAGTCCTTTCAAGGGCTGAAATGGCCAATTTGTTTGTTTTGTTTGATCATCTGATAACAACGCTTCTTAGAATAAGTAAAACAACAGAAATATATAACGGTATGTATTAATTCTGTCGCATTGGTATTTAGTGATGTTTAAAATTAAAAGAAGTATTTGTGAGCATAAAACCGGTTTGTTGCAGATCTGTTACAACAAGCGATAAAGGGTTAAAATTGAATGAAGAAGCAACGTAACCAGAAAATAGCGATTACCTGCAATTTCACGAATACGTTCTTATTAAATCAAAAAATGTTTATTGTGCATCAGGGAATAACCCTCGCACTTTTTTCTCTGATCAAGGTTCCTTAGAGATAGAAACTTGTGGATGGATGAAACAAAAATGTTTGGTCAAATTTTGGTTTGATGTTTGTAAGATTTTTAGTTTGTTTTTTGTAAGCGCAAACATGGCATACTACTCAACTATATGAGACATCTGGTTCCCAAGATCTATATTTGTATAGAAAATATAGGAGGATTATCAAAAATCTTCTTTTTTTACATTTTGATTTCAATACCAAAAATCATCTGCAAATACCAAAACATCTACTTTTTTAAAAGTTTACAGAGGTTGACCACTAAGGGTTAAAAAATATCCATAATTATTTCTTTACGTATGTTTTTAGCACTAAGGAATTTTGATAAGCAAAAATGTGTGAGAGTGTTATTCCGCAATATTGGGGCAGTTGGCCCGGTATGGGGAAGTAAAGGAGTTAAGTGTTTAGTATCAAAAGATTCGTACTAACAAATTTATATAAAGCATTTCAATATCGTAAAACGTTTAGTTAAAATCAAAAACTAAAAAAAGTAGCATTTCTATAAAAATATATATCTTGGGAACCTCAGACAGATAGGGAATGTATCAGATAGTTACGTAGTGTATCAAATTATATATCTATAAAAATATATATCTTGGGAACCTCAGACAGATAGCGAATGTCTCAGATAGTTACGTTGTGTATCAAATTGCTCGTATTAAAATTACTTACAAATTCTGCGTGCATTATAATGACGTGACTCAAATATTTTGGATGATATACCGCAAAATTCGTAAAAATAATGTATTGCTGAAAATTGGTGTAGAATATTTTAAAATCGTATCATGAGTTGCGAAATAAAGTGCTTTGCCCAAACTTTTTGAGGCAAGTATTTCTTCTCAATTATCACATAGTGTTAAGTCTTTGATGTCCCCATGTCAACATGGATTCCTCTTGGGAAAATCTACGGTCACTAACCTCCTTGAATTTACATCTAAACCAATAGAAACTTTTGGAAAAGGTTTACTGACTGATGTTATCTACACGGACTTTAGCAAAGCTTTTGATGTTGTAAATCACAAGCTCTTGATTCTAAAATTATCTTTGATTGGATTTACCACAAAAATGGTGAGATGGATCGAATCGTATTTAAGTAACAGAACACAATCTGTTCTATTTAAACTCGTGAAATTATACGAGTTTCCTGTTATCTCTGGAGTATCCCAAGGAGTATCTTGATGTATGCTGACGACGTCAAACTATTCCTGTCTTTTAAGAATAAATATGATTTATTCTTGTAAATTGTTATCAACAATCTTCATAGCTGGTGCAGAATAAATCTAATGAATCTTAATATGAAAAGATGTAAGCACATGACCTCCTCGCGAAAATCATTCTTAAAGTGTAATTTCAAAATTTGTGACTACACATTAGAATCCTTAGATAGTTTCCATTTTCTTGGAGTTACCATGGATCCTAAACTACGATTTCACATGCATATACATAAAATAATAAATAGAGCAAATAGTACCCTAGGATTAATTAAACGTTGGGCAAAAGAGTTTAAGGGGACGTGACACCTTCAAACAAAATGTTTTTTATTGCTTTAAAATGCCTATAAGTTGAATAAAAAATAAGATATCATTTTGAAAAATTAAATATATATTTTCTAGTAAAAAATTGCACAAAAAAAAATTTATTTGTTTTTCTCATTTATATATATGTCTACTGGAATTATTTTAAGAAGCATCACAAAAACCATGGCGGGCGTGATTACAACTCACTGTAACATCGTGAAAAAAAAACAAAAAACGGGGTTTTTATCAGCATCAAAACCGCCATAGAATGAACTAGAAGAAACAATTTTGGTTGAAAAATAACAAAATGGCGGCATTTTTTCGAAAATTCTCAAGTTTTTTGGACAAATTCGGCCAAAAACTAAAAAACAATAAACCGATTTTTCTGTCCGTAGTTCATTCTATGCATCGACAAGTGTAAAACAACATATTAAAATTTCAGTACGATCGGTCGAGCAGTTTTTGTTTTATCACGCGCTCCATGATTTTTTAAAAAAATTCCAGTAGCAATATATGTGATTATAATAATAAAAAAAAATTTTTTTTTACGAAAATTTTTCAAAATGATATCTTATTTTTTATTCAACTAATTCGCATTTGAAAACATTAAAATTAAAGATCTTTGAAGGTGTCACGTCCCCTTAATGATCCTTTTATTACGAAAACTTTATTAACTTCTCTAGTTCGGCCTATCTTAGAATATGCTTCAATTGTATGGTGCCCACAATACGGTTGTTACATCGATGACATTGAATCTGTTCAGAAAAAATTTCTTTTGTCTGCCTGAACTATCTTTATTGGAATACTAACTTAAATTTGCCACCTTATGAATATCGCCTACAGCTATTAAATCTTCCTAGTTTAAAAAAAAAGGAGTGTTAAGCTTAATGTTAGTTGGATTGTTAAGCTTTTGCATGGACATGTAGACAGTCCATATTTATTGAGTAAAATTTACTTTAATATTCCACTTTTTCCTAGAAGATCTTTTGAGCTACTTTTTATGAACTTTTGTAGAACTACTTACTTGCAAAATGAACCATTAAGAAGCGCTTGCGGAGACTTTTATTCTGTTTAAAATGTTATACCTTTAAATGAATCCATGTACTCAATTAAACATCAAATAATAGATTATCTGCAGTACCGACAGCGATTCTGATCATTCTATTCTAATGACTCATAATTTTCACCTAGTTATGGATAAACATAAAACAACATATACATCTAAATGAATCTGACCTGAACCTGTTTTGGACCTCCTAAATTAATATAACCTCCTTAATGGACCTCCTTTTGGACTTTGTCCTACAACCAGCGAGAACGATTTGTATGACATGGAATATACGACATGCCAATGAGACCTAGTTGTCTCAGTGCCAGCGTTCGCAACCATTTCTTTGTTTCTATGAAAGTTGGTGTGGTAAATATGACCTTGTTTGTCGAAATACCACCTTGCCGTGAACAATATGTATTATATACAGTTGCGGTCAAAATAATAGCAGTGCTCTAAAATTCAGACATGCTTGAATCAATAATACTAGTCTAAAAAAGTAGGATCCGGAAAACCCAAAATAATTTCTATATGACCTTTCAACGCTGATTCCAAATCTGTACTCAATTTTTA
This sequence comes from Tetanocera ferruginea, assembly GCA_958299015.1. NCBI lineage: Eukaryota > Metazoa > Arthropoda > Insecta > Diptera > Sciomyzidae > Tetanocera > Tetanocera ferruginea. Next base: position 87,908,773 of record OY282643.1, read on the forward strand.
CTGTTGTGGTAGGATTTTCAAGATACAGGGTGTTTTACACTTGTCTAGTTTTATTAATCCAGAATTTAAACAACACACCATAAGATAAAAAATTAAATTTTGTATTTTAGAGAAAATATGAAACTTTCCAACGGTATATCAACTTTTATTGTCTTATGTGTTGTAGCGGAGCTATAATTAAGAGATTATCAAACGAAATATCGCCAAATTTTGTATCTTTTGTTTTAGCGGAGATATAACCGTCCAAATTTAAAGTGACTGTTTTTTATGTAAAAAAACACTAAATCCACAGTTTATTTCTAAATTTAAACTTTGGACGATTATAGCTTCGCTAAAACAAAAGATACAAAATTTGGTGATATTTCGTTTGATAATCTCTTAATTATGGCTCCGCTACAACACATAAGACAATAAAAGTTGATATACCGTTGGAACGTTTCATATTTTTTCTAAAATACAAAATTTAATTTTTTATCTTATGGTGTGTTGTTTAAATTCTGGATTAATAAAACTAGACAAGAGTCAAAAGTGTAAAACACCCTGTATCTTGAAAATCCTACCACAACAGTAAAAATTGAGTACAGATTTGGAATCAGCGTTGAAAGGTCATATAGAAATTATTTTGGGTTTTCCGATTGATTCAAGCATGTCTGAATTTAAGAGCACTGCTATTATTTTGACCGCAGCTGTATATGGTTATACTTATCAGTGTGGCGTACGGACCTTGTTTGTCTTGATACCTCCCACCGTTCTAGGCCGACACCATGATGCTTTACGCACACAACCATGTTTGCTTTGTTTCCATCATGTTGATCTGTATTATTTTGAAACATTGAATTTTAAATTTATGTCAATTTTATTATATTATTATATATGTATCTGTTATTGTATTATATTTTAAATTGCTATATATAATTTTAAGTAATTGTTTATGTATGGCTAAATTCTGAGAGTTATAAAGCCTCAAAGGCTTAGCTTATAATAAATAAGTAAATAAATGAATACTTTTTTTATTTAAAATCAAAAAGTGGAAAAATAGAATTATTTATAATCTTCCGATATTTCCTATATAAATATAACTATATCTTGAGAACCAGATGTCTCAGATAGTTAAGTAGTATGCCTTATGTGACCAACTACTTTTGGTGAAATTTCGGAATAGATTCCGGAAACTGGTTCAAAATTTCGGAATGATATGCAATACGTCAATTTGACAACTTTTGTGGTTTTAATATAGTTTAAAAGATACATATATCGATGGATGAAAGACAGTTTGAAAAATAGTGCAAGTACATAGCTATCAATCAATCAAATCCACAATTTCCTGCGATTGACAAACCCATATTTGAAGAAGAAGTACTAGTACTAGGATTGGCATCGGTACAATATTTTCTTCAGCGTATTGATTTGCAGTTGTCTTCTCGATGGTCCATTTTTTTTTTAATGATAGCGAACACTCTTTCAACGGTCGTGGAAGTGCCTGGCAAACACAAGACAAAGCTGTAAGTTTAAAATATTAAAAGTGGTAATTCACTTCAAAGCTTTTAAGTATTGTTGGATCGCATGAAACCGGGGAAGTTTTTGTCTTCAATTTGACATAGGCAGGACATAAGACTATCCCTTTTCTACCGAAGTTTCCTACATTTTTCGTAAATATGCGCTAGAGAAGAGAAATATATAATAATCTGTGTTCACAAAACAATTGACTCATGCAAAAGTATGCGGTTGCCACCAGAGAACTACATGAGACCATTCGTCATTTTGCCACTCGAATAACAATCGTCGTCAGCCACAATCGCACAAAAAAAATTCATGCATACCACTCGAGTTCGTAAACAACGATTGGTGCTTAGCGCAGTGTGTGACGACTGCGAATCGATACAAAGGCAGCATCCAGACAATGGTTATTTTTGGCCTATCCCGTTTTTAACATTCTTTTTTTAAATATTTTTGGTGCAAGTTTTTGATATAGTGTGACGCCCTCTATCTACGCGTCTTGGTAATACCATCTCTTAGAAACACGTAAAAAGTTGTTATTTTGACCTATCTCTCTCCGTTTTCGAGATTTCCCGCTTTTTCTGTTTTTTTCATATAAGTATTTTATTTATTTTTGGCCTATCTCGTTCTCGTAGTTCGAAACACGTGTTTGAGCTGAAGCTCTACTGGAAAGAGTTAGGCGCTGGTGATCGCTGCTACAGACTGCTGTTAACATTTTTTCCTTGCTGCGAATAAACATAATAGCATGAATTAACTAATGTTTTAAGAGGTTTTTTGGCCAGTAATTTTTAATTGCAATCTTTAAAAAAATATAAAAATTCAATTTTTTACCTGACGTTTCGTCAATTGTTTGTTGACATCTTCAGGGGTATATATTTTTTCTAAAACACAATAAATTCACAATTAAAAGAACAATTTTTTACACATTTTAAATATACTTACATTTCTATTAAAAAACTACATTATATAAACACAAAATAGATAACAATAAAAATTTTAACGATAACAATAAACGCTTTATGAGTCCAGTGCTACTGTGTAATTGTTATTAATGTTGTCAGTGTCTTCTTTAAAATTTATTGCCCTGTCCCTTTTCTGTTGTATTCGTAAACTTTCTAAAGTCATTCTTTTGTTTGTTTTGTTTTCTACGTCTAAAATTTTAGCATCATCAAAATCAGCTGTGTGACCTGTCGCTAATATGTGTTGGGCTAATGCGGTTGTTGTTTTTTTGTTTCTAATGTCCAGCTTGTGTTCTGTCATTCGTATTTTTAGCGCTCTTTTTGTTGTTCCTATGTATATTTTGTCACAGCTTTCATTTTCTGTTCCTTTACATTGTATTTCATATACAACATTGTTTTTGTCCTCTTTCTCTATTTTTGTTTTTGTTTGTGTAAAAATTCTGTTTAAAGTGGTGTTTGATCTGTATGCAAATGTTGTATTGTCCGCTCTCACTAATCTCCGTATGTGTGTGGTGTTCGTTAGTTTTGGTATGTATGTGATGCCGTAGTACTTGTTATTCTCTGGTTCAGGGTTGCCAGATTGTTTATTTGGTTCTGTTGTATGTGGGTTTTGTTTGTTTTTAGAGAGTTCCGTGTATATGAGGGAATTTGTAAGGTGGGTTGGGTAGTCATTGTTATTTAATATTGTTTTTAATTTTTTAATATTCTGACTTAGAAATTGTGTATCAGTTAATGTTAATATTTTATTTGTTAAGTTGGTTATCGTGTTGATTTTTTGTTTCATTGGTTGCGTGGAGTGAAAGTTTATCAATCTACCTGAAGAGGTAGGTTTTGTGAACCATTCAAAAAGGATTTTGTTGTTTCTTCTATGTAATTTTATGTCTAAATATGAGATGTTTTTGTTTTTTCCATTTCAAAAGTGAATTGTATGTTTTTGTGGTAGCTGTTTAGTGTTTTTAAAATAATGCCTAGGTCTTTTCTCTTAATTATGGCTAGAATATCGTCGACATATTTACATACAAAATTTATATTTGTACCATTGTTTTTAAGGGTGACAAAATATACATAGGAACAACAAAAAGAGCGCTAAAAATACGAATGACAGAACACAAGCTGGACATTAGAAACAAAAAAACAACAACCGCATTAGCCCAACACATATTAGCGACAGGTCACACAGCTGATTTTGATGATGCTAAAATTTTAGACGTAGAAAACAAAACAAACAAAAGAATGACTTTAGAAAGTTTACGAATACAACAGAAAAGGGACAGGGCAATAAATTTTAAAGAAGACACTGACAACATTAATAACAATTACACAGTAGCACTGGACTCATAAAGCGTTTATTGTTATCGTTAAAATTTTTATTGTTATCTATTTTGTGTTTATATAATGTAGTTTTTTAATAGAAATGTAAGTTTATTTAAAATGTGTAAAAAATTGTTCTTTTAATTGTGAATTTATTGTGTTTTAGAAAAAATATATACCCCTGAAGATGTCAACAAACAATTGACGAAACGTCGGGTAAAAAATTTAATTTTTATATTTTTTTAGAGATTGCAATTAAAAATTACTGGCCAAAAAACCTCTTAAAACATTAGTTAATTAAAACTTAAAATTGGCCCACAAGAAACACAATAGCATGAATATTCGTTGCTTTTGGCAAATGTTCGAATGTCTGGCTTCGTCGGACAGCGATTGGTGAATGTGTTTGCGCATTAATTTTAATGCAGAAGGCACATTCGTAGCTCGTATTTTGACGAGACATTCAAAACGCCATTTGAATGCCCCCAAGTTGTTCTCTGGTTGCCACCTTTCAAGATTGTGCCATTTATCGCCAGCTGGACGGCATTTTCTTTGTTTGACTTAATTATAATATTTTGTTTTTTGTTGATCTGAGGGAAATTTTGGTATATTTCGGAATAGACCGAACAAATTTCGGTATTCCGAAGCTTAGCTTTGGAACACCGGAACTTGCCTTTAAATTTCGGAATGATTCCGATTTTTTCGGAACAATTGGTCACATTAAGTATACCCAAATGTTTGAATATAAATTATAAACAAATTTCTGCATGCATTGTGATCATGTCACTTCAATACTATGGATGCTATTCCTAAAATTGGCAAATATATCGATTTTTGCGTTAACAACAGGTCACGGAGGTGGGCCGGTATGGGTAAAAAAAATGTATCGAACAATTTTTTTTTTGCATCCATCTCCATATGTTTTTATTGCTAATCAAAATTAATCGGTTTCTATCGTTACGCCCTATTCTGCATTGCATAAAAGTTTAAAAAAACTTGTCCATTTGATGTGCTTTTCAATATTCTTAAAATTGACATCTATTTGACATTGAATTTGACGTTTGATAAACGTAAAATCAGTTAAAATTGATAAATTTGTGATTTGATGATTCGCTTATGAGAAGATGTTTCTTTTAAAATTATTTTCCATAATTATTAATTTTCTATTTAAAATAAGCTTTTGAATGACCATTAGAGAAAAATTATATTTGCAAGTAATCAAACTTCCTTTCTATGAGGTTAACGTCTATTACACACAAATATCAGTTCGATCAGATAACTTCATGACCAAATGCAGAGTACCGAACCTTACGGAAATTTCAGATTTTTATTATTTAATCACAACTTTGATAATTTTGGTCAAATCTCCATGTTAAAAAGCTAGGTGCGGACCATTTTTTGTTTTTATTTGGAGGTTTTGAAAACAACCGACTTTCTTTCCATTTATAACATGTTTAATAAACTTAAAACTATAATGTTTCATGGCCAAAAACTGGCTAAAGTAAAGCTTTTTAAGTATTTTGTGCAAATAAATTTAAAAATGGAAATAACGGATGTTTTCAATGTCTAGTATATTTCGTTGCATGGTGCAAGAATAGAAATGTACAATCCGTCAACCAGTAGCGCAAAAAGGGGTTTTGGGGTTTAACTACTTTACTTAGATGGCGCTTACAACCGCTAGTCGGTTTTGGCCTTGTCTAAGAATTTGCGCCAGCCTCTTTTGTCGTGCAGTTGCTGGCGCCAGTTGGAAACTCCAAGCGTTGTCAGGTTATCCAATGCCTGGTCTGTCCAACGGAGATGCGATCTTCCTCGTCTGCGTTGGCCAACGCTGGGTACCGAATCCAATAATTTTTTCCTGGAGCTTCGTCGTTCATTCTCTGACATGACCTAGCCAGCGAAGCCGGTCTATTTTAATACGCTTGTCTATATCGATGTCGGCATATAGCTCATACAGCTCGTGGTTCCATCGTATTCGGTACTCGCCATTGACGCAGATTGGACCATAGATCTTGCGAAGGATTTTTCTCTCGAACGTTCCCAAAGTCCTTCAGAGCTGCTCAACGTCCAGATTTGTGATGCGTATAGTAGGACGGGCATGATTTTTGACTTATAGAGCGTCAGTTTTGTTCGTCGAGAGAGTGCTCTGCTTCTGTTGGCAAGAGTTATCCTTCGTTTAATCTCAATACTGATATCGGTGGAGGAGTTAATGCTGGATCCCAGGTAAACAAAGTCCTTCACTACCTCAAAGGAGGTGTTGTGAACAGTGACGTAGTTTCCAAGACGCTGGGACTGTTTGTTTGTTGACACAAGATTCTTCGTTTTATCTGCGTTCACTGCAAGACCCATTCGACTCGACTCTTTGTCTAGCCTGGAGAATACTGCACTTACTCGCGCGTATTGTAGCCAATGATGTCGATATCATTTGCATACGCCAGCAGCATAACAATCTTATAGACAATTGTGCCGCTGCGTCTCAGGTTAGCAGCTTGGATGATCTTCTCCATTACTTTATTAAAGAAGTCGCACGATAAGGAATCACTTTGTCTAAAACCTCGCTTGGTATCGAAAGGAAGGGAGAGGTCCTTCCCGATTTTCACTGCACTGCTGGTGTTGTTCAGTGTCATCCTGCAAAGACGTATTAGATGACTCCTTATTGGACTGTCGAAGGTGACTTTGAAATCGACAAAAAGATGGTGTGTGTCGATTTGTTTTCCAGGGTCTTTTCCAAGATTTGTCGGAGCGTGAAGACCTGGTCAATGGTGGACTTTCCAGGTCTAAAGCCACACTGATAAGGTCCAATCAGTTGGTTAACGATGGGCTTTAGTCTTTCACACAATACGCTCGACAGGACCTTATATGCGATATTAAGAAGGCTAGTCCCACGGTACTTGGCGCAAATGGTGGGATAGCCTTTCTTGTGGATTGGACAGAGCACACTGAGATTCCAATCATCTGGAATGCATTCTTCCAACCATATTCTGCATAGAAGTCTGTGAATGCATTTAAACAGAGCTTTGCCTGCGGCTTTGTTGTGTTTAAGCCGAGTTATAGCTGCTAAGACCTCGTTATAGTCGGGCAGCGCAACTTCAACACTGTCATTCATAATTGGGTTTGCGGGATATCATCTCCACTGGCGGAATTGCTGCCAGCGTCGCCATTTAAATGACTTGAGAAGTTCTCCCTCCATAACATCAATGTACTCTGGATATCTGTCACTAGATTCCCATTCTCATCCTTGAAGGAAGAGGCTCCGGTCTAAAAACCATCGGCCAGGCGACTTATTTTTTCGAAAAATTTTCAAGTTTCATTCCTGTCGCCTTGCATCTTAATTTTCTCGCACTCACGCATTTCCGCCTCTCGTTTTTTTCGCCTGGAAATGCGTCTCTCTTGCCTCCTCTTCTCTCGGTATCGCTCCATAACAGCACGCGTAACAACCGACTGCAGGGTGGCTTTGTAGGCGGTGTCCTTCTCTGCAGTGGCGTCGCAACACTCCTGGTCGTGCCACTAGTTTCAGCGAGAGCGGTGGTAGTCTTTCACCCCTTCGGCATCCGTACGCATAGAGTGGGATATGTGCGTCCACTCACTGTCCACATATACCATCGATTGCAGGAGTGCTTTCTTGAAGCAGGAGTGAGAGTGGAGTAGCGAAGGCTTCGGCCGTCCGTTTTGACTGCAGCTTGTCGACGTCTAGCTTTCTTAGTGTAGGATTGCGAGCATTCTTAGCTGCGCACAGACGTTTGCGGATCTTGGCTGCGACAAGATAATGATCCGAGTCTATGTTGGCACAACGGAGTGCCTTCCGTCAATCAAAACGTGATCAATTTGGTTGCATGTTTTTTGATCAGGGGACAGCCAGGTGACCTTATGAATATAGAGATGCTGGAATCTAGTGCTACTAACGACCATGTTTCGTGCTGCAGCGAAATCAATAAACCTCATTCCGTTATCGGATGTGTTGTCGTGGAGGCTGAACTTTCCGATTGTTGGACCAAATATGTTTTCCTTACCCACCTTGGCGTTGAAGTCACCAAGCACGATTTTTATGTCATGACGGGGGCAGCACTCGTATGCGTCTTCAAGGCACTCGTAAAAATTTTCTGTGGTCACGTCATCTTTTTCTTCTGTCGGAGCGTGTGCACATATTAGGCTAATGTTAAAAAATTTTGCCTTGAAGCGGATTATGGCAAGTCGTTTGTTCACAGGAGTGAATCGCAGGACATGATGCCGTATTCTCTTGCCGCTGTAGTAGATATCACAGGATGCTTGCCGTAAGCAACCCTGTCCCTTCCATCGCATTTGTTGGATTGCAGTTATATCAGAATCATATCTTTCCAAGATATTAATCAGTTGGATAGAGGCACCATCCCAATTTAGGGTTCAGACATTCCAAGTGCATATCCGTAAATCATTATCCGTTTTTCGTTTGCGGTAGTCGTCATCAGATTTGGGATCATTCTTTTATTTTTTCTTGTACTTTTCATTGAAATGCTTTTTTATGTGGTGGTCTATCGGGCGATAGTTTTTTGACGTTTCCAGGAGACACCGCGCGGAGGTTTAAGTCGACTTGAGACGATTTCGATATGGATAATGTTGGCCTCGTCAAGTTGAGGCAGTCAGACACGTTGCCATGTGAAGATCGCCCCTTATCACCCAAACCCCCTTATTTTATGGGGGGTTTTCAACCCTCCCAAAATTATTGTAGCTCAAGAAAAATAGCATACAACAAAGTGAGTCACACGAAATTATATTTTTGCTGTGTCAATTAGGAAAAACTTCATTTTGACAAATAAACTGAAAATTGGTATACATTTGGTTTCTTTTATATTCTTGCATCACTTTGAAGACACACTAAAAAGTGTATAAATTTAATTGCAAAGCTCGTTTAATCCGTATCCAAATTATTAACTCATTTTCGAAACGAATTTGTTGCAAGTTCAGGCAAATATTTACCAATGTTTATCCGGTAGCTTGGAAAGACCGATAGAGTGCTTTTCTATTTCGAAGTAAAATATATCTCAAGACACTGTAATTATTACATTTTCTATTACTCATTCTTAGTAAAGCAACAGTCAGATAATTAAAGGGCGCTCTGCAATCTCATACACTGAGCTAAAAAACAACTTAAAATTAAAGAAAACCACTTCGATTCAAATATTTTTCGGAACAATTTGGCACCAAACACGAAAGTATTCAATTCGAAGTGTTTTCACTTCGAAACACACATATCCAGTTTGATATTGTTTCCACTTTCGACTAAAGTGTTTAACACTTTACTAGAGCAAACCAAATTAAACTTTTTTGGATTCTCTCTATACTTTCAACATGCACACTATAACTTGGGGACCCAACTTGACTTGCGTACTCCAAGTTAGGGCGCACTATTACATAATACATACTATTACATAATACAACGATGTAATTATGCTATTGAATTCTTTAGCCCAGCGTTTTATAAATCCAAGCAAATGTAATAAATTTGATTGTTGAACGATAGCTTATAATCCATGTATAACCAAGGTCTTTGACGGCCTCTTCACGACTCACAGCAGTATCTTTAATATTGTAATCAAAAATTAAATGATTCCTTTTGCGCGAAAAGGTCATAGTTTGGCATTTATCAAGATTTAGAAACATATTCAGCCCAATAATGAAACATTTTCGAAGAACACTTAGTTTGGAGAAGTTAAGCTGGAGGTAACCGTAAATAAAAAACTCGGTGACTGGGTCGTTGTTCAGGGCGTTCACTCTGAGATATCCCTTGAAGAATTCATGGGGGACTCTACGAGTTGAACCTGAAAGACAAGATTAGTCATGATGAGTTCAAGAAGAGCGTGAAGCTTGTGAGCCCTCCATAGAAGGTTGGCTCTGGCGCACAGTGCTTTGTCCCCATATAGTGAATCGGCAAAATTAGAGAAGTTATCGCAGAAAAATGAAATTTGGTGTGCTGGTTCAAAATATGTTAATTAAGAAAAATTCGAAGTTTCGGAAAAATCGGTGCAAGGACATGACTACCTCCCATACACCTTTAAATTTAAAAGTTTATTTTTGGCTATAATTGTATATAGAATAAATCGAAAGTTGGTAACTATCTGTTAAAATATGTTTTTTAGCTTAGTGGTTAATTTTGTTTCGTTCGGTGCAAGGACATGACTACCTCCCATATATAATTTTTCTCAAAAATTAAATTGTAACTGCATTAGTGATCAGAATGCACTGAAAACTTATAAAAACTTATAAAACTATATTTTTGGGCTCTCTGGGAAATTTCGCTTCATTCGATACATGGACATGACCATCTCCCATATATCATTTTTACCAAAAACTAACTTTTAGCTACATTTGTGATCAGAATGCACTGAAAACTTAAACTTTTTGGGCTCTCTAAGAATTTTCGCTTCATTCGATACAAGGACATGACCATCTCCCATATATCCCTTTTACCAAAAACTAAATTTTAGCTACATTTGTGATCAGAATGCAAATAATTTAATATTCTCTTTAAAAAGGGTCATAAATATATTTGTTTCTAAATTTGCTCAACTAAATATTTTAGTTTTAAAGTTTAACTTTTTTACTCAGATTAAAAAAAATATCAATATACAACTTACATTGTCTGGGTCGAAAAATTTCCAATTCACCCACTTAGAATACTTTTTATCGAAGATTTGTCTATTGAATCTACTCTCGCTCCAATATTTTTTTATTTTATTGTCAAACAATTAAATTTTTCTTTACAACACTTCTTTTTCAAGACTTGACTCCCCAATTTTGCCTTTTATAAATTTATATACTTCTGGGCTTTTATTTTTTGAAGACACTGATAACCAAAAATCAACTACATCGGAATTAATAATACCTACAATTTGTCATTATCGAAAAATATTGCTTCACAACTAGTAAATAAATTTGACAGAATAGTTTTATTATGCATATACATATATAGAGATGAACTAGTGAGATTATTCAACTCACGAGGGCTCACTATTAGATTATATAATTACTGCAGCACGAGGTTATTTCAATATTGACTAGGTATTCATTTAATGTTTTAGTGGTTATTCCACAATTAATTCAAATATTATTGATACAAAAATGGTGAAAACTTCAAAACAATTGCAAACTATTAGAAAATAATCACGTTAAACTGAAATAAACACGCTCTCATCTCTTGCTCAAATATAAAAAATAACGGAAAATAGCAAAATGTAAATAACAAGAATTCACGGAGTAAATGAGTTGAAACATAGGAAAACCAATGAAACGAAAAGCAAAAAGGAAAACATGAATCAGCTGTTAACAAACAAATGTTGATTACTTGATACTTTTTACTGGATGTCGTTCGTTTACTTTTTGTGATATTTTTTAATGAGAGAGTAAAATCATTCTTACTCTCCCAGTAAAAGTTACTTTATATTTTTAACTCGAAAAGTTCTTAAACAGACCTAGAGTCAATAAAATTGCACAGCTTGCAAAAATTGAATTGAACATTGAACGTCGCTGGAGCCCTTAACTTGGAAAAAATTATATAATCATATTTTTGGTCTTTGTAAAACTCAAAAATATAGATGTTTTCAAAAAATACAAAATTTCAAATTTCCGGTTAAAAATCTTAAATTTTTTTTTTACTAGTGGTTAGATTTGTTAACAAAGTATATAAATAAAAAATAAAAAATCGCCTACTTTTTATTTATATAATTTTTTAATTGTTTCAAAGTTTGCAAAACTTTAGGGTTTCCGCCAAAAAAAATAAATATATTCTTTCAATTTTTGGTAAGTTTTTGTCACTATTTAATAAAAATTATACACTACATCAAAATTTGATTCATTTTTAATAGTAATAAAAACAAAAAAATTGTATAAACTTTTTTTTTTAATTTTGGCAGTACCATAAACTTAGGTCTTTGCAACTTTTTCTGAAACTTAGGAAATATGTCTCAAAAAATTCATATCATTTTTACATTTCCGGGTGAAAAATCTAAAACTTGTTCACATATTCCATTTAAGCCCTTTCAAGTGTACTAATATCAAAAAGAAAAAAATTACCTATTCTTCCAAAAAAAAAATTTTCACTCTATCAAACTTTTGCATTTTGGGAATTCCAAACAAAAAATCGCAAAAGTTTTCGATGGCACAAACAACTTTTCCTTATGAAATATTTACAAACAATTATTTTTGGTTTTTTCTACCTATGGTTATAAACAAAACTGCTAAGTTTCAAAGCAATACAATATAAAATGAAATTTTAAAAAAAAAATTTGTAACACAGTAAAAACAGTTTTTCCGTTCAACAGTTTTACCTCAAACGTTTTCTGACTTTAGCTTTACTGTTAACAAAAAGACGAGATGATAAATTCTATCAACGAATTCTATCAAAAATGTATATTACTTAAATATTCTAAGCACTTTATTTTATTTTAATTTTGCCTATGGAACAAAGCACTGTGTGGCGTGGCGGCAAATGTCGTGCTGGAGAGCAGTGGCGTAGCCATGAATGGCCTTTTGGATGTCGCACGTTGCTACATCAAGTGGTTCTCCTTCTTGGTGATGAGCTTCAAGCCTTGGTTCGGCTGTTTCCGATGCTTGAGCCTGGATCACAGGATTAGTGAATGGACACAAGGCGGGCCGTTGCATGTGGACAGAGTGGACACAAGGTGGGCCGTTGTAACAACGCGTTGAAATGCCGCAATTGTGCATTTAAATGGCATGCCCGCTGAACATCGGATGATGTTAGAAGCATGTCCGTAGCACTGTGCCATGCTAGCCCGGATGAACGCCAGACACAAACGAGTGCAAAAATCTTGCAACTCAATTGTCAGGGTTCATATGCAGCAATGTGTGATCTGGACCCGTTATTGAGAGACAGTGGGAGCTGTTTTGCTCTGATCCAGGAACCTTATGCCACCAATGGCTGCATAAGGGGTTTACCTGCAGATATGCGGGTCTTTCTGGATTCCAGAGGTAATTCTGCTGTCATAATCAATGACATGAATGTTGAGTGCATGATTGTCAGCGTTAGTGACTGGGGGGTTTGTGTCGCGGTGGAGGGGGCGTTTGGTAGGATGCTTCTGGCATATTTCAAGTTCGGTGAACACATTGAACCGTATTTAATGTACTTGGACTCGGTGCTTCTAATCAAGAGGAGCATTCCGCTGATCCTAGGCGTCGACGCGAATGCATCATCCCCTTAATGGTTCAGTAAGGTATCCACTGGATATCGAAACCATGTCAGGGGTGAGGTGCTGAGTGAATGGATGCTTAGTAGGTGCATCAGTGCGATTAACGAGCCAAGTGGTCTCTACACGTTCCACGGGCCCAATGAGGCTAGCGATATTGATGTAACAATGGCCAATAGAATAGCCTTAGGTTTATTTAGGTTTACTTGGGAGGTTAGGGCTTGGGCGTGAGTGATCGCAATTTAATAGAAATTGTGCTCACTTACGATAGGGTTGCACGTCGTCAATTAGATCTGAAAAGATGGTGTACTCTCGGCGTGGACTAGAATTTTTATGGTGTATTTCTTTATGAAATGGCCATGGATATCCTGGTTCACGTGTTTCGTAACCTAGACACTAGTCAACAGATTGCTCTGTTATGTGAGTGGGTTGCACGTGTCGACGACACTCTGCTGACGAGGTGTTGCAAGATAAATCGTAGTAGGGTGAAGTGGTGGACACGTGACCTGACATTGAAAAGTAGGTTGCTCAGGCGTCTCAGAATCAGAGTCCAAAGGGCCAGGAAAGCCAGTGGTCTCAGCTTAGAGATAGTTACAGAGCAAGCTTAATAGTACGTTCAGACTGATTTCTAAATGCGCATTTAGAAGTTCGAAAATTCAACCAAATGTCAATTGTTCACATTAGGGAGAAGCGTAAAATGCGAATTTAAATTGACAAGTATTCGAACATGCATTGACAAGTATTCGAGCATGCCGAACATTTATCAGGCTCTGTGCCAATCGGAAACTTTTCACTCGTGGTAGGAAGGAAAATTCTGAGTTGAACAAAATTTCTGTCTATTGAAATTGAATTGTCATTTTTACTGTGCCAAATGAAGCATGAAAAGTTAACTGCTGCGTTTTTTAATACTTTTTTTATTCAAAATTATATATGTTTAATAAATACTGTTGCTTTGCGTAAAATAAGATTATTAAAGCAATAGTTGTGTAAACATGTATAAAAATTAAACAAAAAACCATTTGGTCTTTTGACAAAAATAGGTTGTCGTCAATATAATATCTATATTGTGTTAATTTGTTGAAAATGCATAACCAATGAATGCTGCTCAGTACATATGTAGTTCAAGTTAGTATTTTGTACTGAAATATATTGAAATGTAAAAACAAAATCGACGTTTCTGCACATGTAAAATTTTTCACTTATCAGTTTAGTGTACTTAACCATCGATTTATTCATAATTATTTTCATTCAACATGTTTTTGGTATCATTTTATTCCATTTTTTTCCATTTATAAAATATACTAATGAAAAAAAAAAATCAGTAGTAATGCTAAAATTTTGTCCACCGAACCTAAAAACCTTAAAACTTAACACGCACTCCAAAAAAATCTCACTTAGTCTTGACCTTGCAACACCCAAAGTTGCAAATTTTTAGTAAACCATTCAAAATTTGAACACGTGCTTTGAAAAAAAAGTTCCAGTTGTACCCATTCTAAAATTAACCTTGATGTATTTTACGGTGATTCCCAAAATATTCGGCTATACCGAAATATATACTGAGCTTCCGTCAGTAAGCTAAACCATTTTGCAAAAACCTCCAAAAATCATTTTTTCCGTATATGTATATATTAACAAGTGTAATAGTTGTAAGCAAATAAACTGTCTCAAGTTATAGGCCTGAAAAAGTTCGTTCAATCTGCATCAAAAATTTGAAAATATTTGCAATTGCATTTGTTCCTTAATTCTAAAATACATCTTATTTATAGCTTAAAATTATCTTAAACTAAACCATCTATCCTGCGTACCTTATTGATAAGAAATACAATTTGTCTACCTACCCTATTCTTCGTATCTATTAGAGGGATGAATTCTTAATAGTTCGTGGACGCCTATCAGTACTGATAAATCATGAATGCATGGTAATGAGCACGCTTCATAGTGGACTGTATTTAATTATTTTTATCAGCAAAGATAACGAGACAACGCATCCTAAACACATCCCTCTGCCTGCATATACTTTTGCACTAAAAGAAGTGTGTTCATATCTGAACAGCATTAATGATAATAATGTTTTCATGTATTTTTTTTAGATTATTTTGACAAAACTTCAAATAACTTTATTATTTCTTATACAATCTTCGTTATCAATATACCATTGGAGAAATAAAGACGGCTGTCATTTATTTTTGGACAGAATTGCTTAAACCGAATAACAAAAAAGGACTAATTTAAAAAAAAATTATATTGGAGAAAAGTCCTGCTGGAAAAATACTGTAAACCATCAATAAGCATGTGCGGCTCTTTGTTTAATAATGTGTGGCTCTTATTTTATTTCCCCATTTGTGTGCAATTTACCTGAAGGTAAAATTTTCAAAATCCAAAATACTGTATATTTATACTCTATAATTACATTTATAAATCCTTATATACATTACATTTTGAGCACTACACCACCGCCCCCACATTGCTGTAATGAAAAATTAATATATTCTGAATAATAACAGCATCCAGAAACATCATCAAGCAATACTATTTTTTCAGATAAAAAAAATCAAAATAATGTAGCTTATATATTTTACACAACCCTCCTTTTAATTTTTCCAAACTTCAATGCAACTAAGACATGCTTTTTTTTAATTTTCACTTGTGTCAAAAATTCTCTTCCCTCTTGTCAAAATTTATACTATACCCTGAGTATCAATCCGAGTCAAAAGTTTCCGATTGGCACACAGCCTAAGCAAAAAAAATCTGACAGTAAACAAAATTGACAAATAACGAAACGAGTTCAATCTGGGTCGCAAACTGCTAAATGCTCATTTGAAGTAGCATTTAAGTGAATTAACTTGACAGAATTTTCTATGGGTAAATGCGCATTAATGAAATAAATGCGCATTAAGCTTTAAATGCGCATTTAGCTTCCAGTGTGAATATAGTATAAGAGAGTACAAGGAAATGTTGGAAAGGGATTTTGTCCGGGGCAATAGAGATGACCCGTAGTATACGGCATATAAAATATGTCGTGGCCAGAGTCGCTCTTTTGATGTTAACTGTATCAGCCAAGATGGTACTGTTTTAACAGAATGGCGGGATTGTGTTCATGCACTGCTGAACTCATTTTTTCCGAGGACGGAAGTTGAGGCCTCTTCTCTTTACAGGGAGGTGGTTGATCCCCCGGCATTTTGAGTGGGTGAAGTGGAGCATGGCATATCGCATCTCAGGGGGAAACAGTCTCCGGGTATAGATGATAGGACTGGCGAGATGTGCAGGACCATCAGTATGTGCAGTATGGTAAATACTTAAGCGAAGGCATCTTCCCTGATGCATGGAAGCAAGCATGAGTTTTTGTGCTCCTGAAGACATCTGATAGGCTGAGGAGCAATCCGAGGTCCTACCGGGGCATCAGTCTCCTTCCGGTGCTTGGAAAGGTACAGGAGAGGGTCATGGTGGAACGGCTCCAGGAGTGCGAGGGTGCACAAATTTGCAAGAGGCAATTTGGTTTCCGCAACGAAAAAAGCGTCGAAGATGCCTGGCTGTACGTTAGAAGTACCGTAAATGAGAGTAGCTCCAAATATGTTTTGGGGTTGTTTGTTGATTTTATGGGTGCTTTTGACTTTCTTAGCTGGGAAAAGGTGATAGGCAGGCTAGAAGAGGTGGGTTGCTGGGAGATTAAGCTTTGGCAGAGCTATTTCTCGGGTAGGAAAGCATGCGTGATAGGTGTAAACCAAACAGTAGGGATAGATGTTGTTCGTGGCTGTCCGCAAGGTTCTTTCTGTTGTCCATTTATATGGAATATCATGATGAATCCCTTATTGCGGCGGCTTGAACATCTGTCTAAGTACTGTGCTTAGATTATTACGTGGTCGACCTCCTATTGTCAGCTTGGAGGGTGTGGGCCTCAGGTATGTAACTGAGGTCAAGCACTTGGGGATCCACATGAGAGAAAGGCTGAACTTCTTGGTGCACCTAGAGAAGTTAAGAAAGCTTCTATTGACTGTGGTAGCGAAAGTAGGAAGGATATTGAGGAGTGATTGCGGACTCAGTAGGCGGGCTTTCCGTCTCATGTATGGTGGGATGTTTGTTCCTGTGCAACTCATGGCTCGCCTGTGTGGGGCGACATAATCAGTTCTGCTGTTGTCTACCGCAAGATACTCTCATGTCAGAGAGTGATTTTGATTGGATGTATGCCGGTGTGCCGTACGGTCTCTACGGATGCACTTCAGGTGTTGATGGGGGTACTGCCCTTGGATTTGGTGGTAATACAAACCAGCATTGCATAATGACTTCGTAGGGGTTTGCGTGGTTGGCTCCTGATTGGGCTTCGGACGTGTTAGGTAGAAATTTGAGCTCGATTGAGATAAAAGCTATGCTAAAACTATGCGCTACATCTAGATGGAGTCACAGTCAGAATGTTAGAGTAACCTACCAGTTTATACGTGACGTGACTTTTGTGGAAGGTCGTCCAGATTTTAGGTTTTCCCTTTGTCTGGGCTTCCTGTTGACTAGCCATGGTTCTCTTAATGTATTTTTGCATAAGCGGAACCTCAGCGCAACTGAAGGCTGCCACTGTGGGTCAATTTCCGAGTATTGGTCACATGTGTTGTGCGAATGTCTTCTTTACGAAGATATTTGAGATTTAGGTTCAATGGGTATTGTTCAAGAAGCAAATGGAGAGTTTAATGTCAGTAATGCGCTTGCATCTAGTGAGCAAATTGACAGATTAAACAATTTCGCGTGTAAAGTGCTTACAAGACGGCGTATCAGGTGATTGGTTATATATAACTTTTCATCTGATTGTTAGTTCGTAGATCCGACTTGATGGATCTTTTGAGGGTTTATTCTGGCAGAATAATGAACTCTTTTTGGTCACCAGTCTGGAGCTGTGATGAGCTCAACTGGTAGTAGCTTTGCTACGAGGTCTGACTAAGGACTTGAAAACTGGTACCAGCGGCCCCTGACTTTGCCAGGCTGACTTGATGGGCTGGCCCTTCGGGGAGCTTCGTGGTGGTTGTGGTTTACTACCCATATCGCGGGCAGAGCTACCTAGCTCGGTGTGTGAGTTGCATTCTCAATTCGGGTGCCGTACTCTGCAGTACGGAAGAGGTGTTAGATAGGCCTCCACCCAAACCAAGGGTTGCGACATGTCATCACAACATTTTACTAAATTGGTACCTTTGAACTCTCAAAGGGGCGTTGGCCGACGCAATGTGTCGGTCCAGTGATGAGAGCACCGTAGAATTAAGCCTTCACGGCAGGTGTCTACGAACTTTTGGATTTTCTGTCTGTCGGCTTGCATTACAGTGTTGAAAAGAGAAGGTAATCTTTTTCTTCGCATGACCACTTTTTTTAGAATCATATCCCGCGTTATTCAACGGTGGGTCGGAAATTGTCTATTGTTTTCTATTATAAGAGCGTTTTCTGTAATAAGTGTCCAGCGTTGTGTCCAACGGCGGTTCGGAAACTGTCACGACCTTCTCTGCTGGATTCACTTTAGTGGAAGCTTGTCCCGCGATGTCCATCGGAGTGTCAGAAGATGTCACGAAAGTGTTGCTTTCCTCCGTCGTATGGGCTGGCTTCAGTCGATCGATTGACATCTTAACTTTCCTTCCATTCACGGTGATGACAAAATACTTGTTTAACCTTTCGGAAACTGCAAACGGTCCTTTGAACCTGGACTGTAGCAGTCGTTGAACCTTGTCAATTCTCACGAAGACATGAGAGCAAGTGTCCATGCCTTAATGGACAAATACTCTTGGTTTGTTGTGATGACTCGTCTGAGGTGACATGACTTTACGCATCATGGGCCTTAGATCTTTCACGAACTCTGTCTTGCTAGTCTTCAGTGGTGTTGGAGCTATTAGCTCACCTGGGAGCTTAAGTGCGGTCCCGTGAACTAATTAAGCTGGAGGAGCTGCGATGTCTTCTTTGACTGATGATCGGAGCCCTAATTAAACAACTGGTAAAATCTCGCTCCAGTCATCATTTTCATGACGAATTATCGCTGCTTTTAGTGTGCGGTTTCATCTCTCGATTAGGCCATTTGACTGCGGGTGGTACGGAGTTGTACGAAAGTGGTCAATACCCAGCATCCGATTAAGTTGACGAAAAATGTCAGATTCAAACTGGTGTCCGAGATCGGTTGTGATGCGTTGTGGAACACCATATCGTGCTATCCAGCCTGCAATCAAATGACGGGGGACTGTTTTAGCCGTCATATCTTGAACAGGGATCGCTTTGGGCCATCTCGTAAATCGGTCGATAAAAGATTAACAGTAACGATTTTCTCGTGAAATCGGGAGAGGACCCACAAGATCTATGTTTATTTGCTCAAAACGTTCACGTTGCTTATCAAAAAACGCAAGCGGTAACTTGTTATGCTGCTGGACCTTGAAACGCTGGCATGGCAAACAGCATTTAACGAATTTACAAACGTCTTTGCCCATGTTTGGCCAGAAAAATCTCTCTTTAATCAGTTTTGTCGACCCAGTAACTCCTGGATGAGTGAGTACGTGTAGTTTTGCTACCACTTCTTCGCGAAACTTACTAGGGACAATAGGACGAATTCTGCCATGTGCCGTATTGCGGGATTTGGAAACGGGATTTGAAACGTTCGTTCAACTGTTCCGCGGCCATTGCATTAAAACCATAGCGTTGATTTGTGCCACCTGCTGGATTCTAGACAGAGCGTCTGTCACTGTGTTGTCCATGCCCGGAAGGTGTCTAATGTCGAAAACTGCCCTTTATAGTCCAGGTGTCGTGCCTGGCGTGGTGATGCCTTATCCAAGTTTTGCCTGAAGGCGAATGTAAGTGACTTATTGTCAGTGTAGATAATGAACTCGCGACCCTCTACCATATATTTGAAAAATTTTACCGCTTGGTAGATAGCTAAAAGTTCACAATCATACGTGCTATATTTCCTCTGTGCAGCCATGAGTTTCTTTGAATAAAAACCCAGTGGTTGCATCGCGCAACCTATTTCTTGATGCAAAACTGCGCCTACCGCAAAATCGGATGCATTAATGCTGAGTGAAAGTTTGGCGTCCGATTTGGGGTGGTAAAGAAGTGCCGCGTTTGCAAGATCGTTTTTGCATTTGGCAAATGCTAGCTCTGCTGCTGTATTCCACACTGAAGGCGTTTTATCATTTTTCTTATTTCCGACTATCATGCCCTGCAAAACGGACTGAGTTTATTTTATTTGATTTAATAAGTACAATAAGACTTGGGCCCGTTAACTGATCTCCGAAGTTTAAATTCCTTAATCTCAGATTTCGTAAACAGAGTTTAAATTTTAAACTCAGTTAAAATTATTTTCGTAACTTATCTCATTTTTATCGGCAGTTTTCTTAAACTCTGTTTAAAAATTTAAACTGAGATTAAAAAACATATTTGAGCGGCACTGTAGTAAAAATTCTACAACTTTGACGTAGAACATCAAAATATTTCAAAAATTTTTGATAAAATAATGCAAATTGTCAGTTTCATTGAAATTTTTTTTTTTCAAAACTTAAAATATGTTTGTTTTTTGTTTATTGTTTTGATTTTTTTGAGGTATGATATTTTTATTTTATATTTTTTGCTTATGATTGAGAATATTTCCAATGTTCTCAGAGAATTTTTGACAAAATCTAAGTTTAAATTTTTTAAACCTAGAATTTCTGTGTTTAAATTTAAACTTGCCTCACCAAGTTAAACTTAGATTTTTTTGAGATGAGGTATCGGCGTTAAAATTTAAACTGAGGTTAAGGAATTTTAAACTTTGTTTAAGCTAAACTTTGTTTAAAATTGAGATCAGTTAACGGGCCTTGGTCTTTTATAGTACATCATTGGTCATATAATAACAATGTAAGATAACTAAAGATTAAACATTATAGTTACAAAAATGGAAGTTAACTTAAATTAAATTAAATAATACATTAAATTAAATAATACATTAATTTAAATAATACATTAAATTAAACAAAATTAAATCAGAGCTGAATTAAATTATCAGTAAAAATAACGTTATATAGGTCATAACTGAATAAAGTAAAATAATTTGTCGAACGAAAAATAGAGGTAGGCATACAAATAATAGAAAAGAAAAACCAATGATAGAATGAAATGATAAGCTTGACAGAAAAAGAAGAAAAGATTAAGAAATATAGTTAGATGGCTCGAAAAATTTATAAATTGCTCTTTTAAAGCTGCTACTTAAAGTTATTTGCTTAATATTCATCGGTAAAGAGTTCCAAATTCCAATGGCGCTAATAAAGAAGTACCTGCTACTGTTGAGGTAGTTATACCTAGGAACAATGAAGTTCATACACCGCATGGATTGAAAAAATTGAAGTTTATCATATAGATATTCCGGACATTTAGTATGCATGAGTCTGTGCAAGAAAATAAGGCTACGAATTTTTAGAAAATTTACGAAATCACATCCTAAGATTTCTCTACTTTTAGTAGAAATGTGATCATATCGATGAACACCATAGACATATCTTGCCGCACTGTTAAACGCTACTACTAATTTGTGTAATGACTGTGAGTCAAGTTGAGAATAAACAGTTTCAGCGTAAGATATAAGTGGCATTATAAGCTGTACAACAAGTTTTCGACGAGTTTCAACTGGCGTATAGGCAAAGGAGAGTTGTAAGTTTCGTAGAGTACCATATATTTTCCCGACAGTACTATTTATATGGTCAGTACATGTAAACTTGGAATTCATTATAAAGCCAAGATTTTTAATTTTTTCAACAATTTCTAATTGGTCACATCCAATAAATAAAGGTTGAATGTCTACAAAGCTAGTAAAATTTCTAGAAATTGCCATAACTTTGGATTTTAAGGGATTTATAACAAGTGAGTTAGCAACAGCCCAGTTATAAATAGATGATAAGTCAGAGTTAAATCTGAAGCTTAAATCTTCTAAAAGACCAACAGGACGAGACAGGTATAGCTGAATGTCGTCAGCATATGCATGAATAGAGGAATATTTACATGCTTCAAAAATATCATTTAAAAATATGGCAAACAAGAGGGGACCTAAAATGGATCCTTGTGGAACACCAGTGTCTATGTTTTTAAAAAATGAAAAATTATTGCCTACCTTAACTCTTTGCGTTCTTCCTTCTAAGTAATGTCTTATTAAACTGGTTGCGTTTTGACTAAAATTAAAATATACTGATAGTTTAAAACAGAGCAAAGTATGATTAACAGAATCAAAAGCTTTTGAAAAATCAATAAGACACAGCAATGTTATGAAATTTTTGTCATACTCCATCCTGATATCATCAGTAATTTTTAATAACGCTGTCGAACAGCTGTGCCCTGCTCGAAACCCTGACTGAAAAGGCGATAGCAGTTTTGGCGATAGCCATGATTTTTTCAAGCACCTTTCCTAAGGCAGGTAGTATGCTTATTGGTCTATAGTCCTTATAGTCGGAAGCGTTGGATGTTTTGGGTACCGGAGTCACTGTGGCAGCTTTCCACATTTTAGGGTATTGGGAAGTAGATAAACTGCAATTAATAATGTGGGTTAAAGGCTCAATAATAAAAGGAAGAAAAATTTTAATAAATTTAATTGGCATCCCATCAACGCCAACTGAATTGGATTTTATCTGCATAATACATTTTGCAACAAAGTCTACATCGACAGGAGTAAATTCAAATGATGGAAAAACAAAATCATTTTGCATAGGGGGCAAGTTATCGTGGCTGGTATTCGTACTTGGACCACTCAAGAAAAAATCATTAAGAAGATCAGGATCTAAATTACATTCAACTGATTCGCTCCCAAAAACTCTCAGACTTTTAATGTTCTTCCAAAGTTGTTTCGAGTCCAAATTAGGATTTAGTTTTGAATTATAGAAATTAATCTTTTCGTGTTTTATTATTTCAGAGGCATTGTTACGACTTATTCTATAATTTCTCCAGTTTTGGCAAGTTGAAACTACATTCTTGATAAATCTTCGATAGAAGTTCACCACCCCTAGGAATTGCTTCATATCGCGCACAATTTTGGGTTTCGGAAAGTAAACGATGGATCGCACCTTATCTTTGTGAGGTTGTTTTTCGCAACTTGCTGTCGCTCGGTTCGCAAATACCGTTTTCTATAAGGTATTCGAATTCTTTTCGAGCCGCAGCCAATTTGTCGGGAGCAAGACGTCTGGGTCGGGCGTGAATAGGCGGCCCATTTGCAATGGATCTACACAATGGTTGTTCGTCCAATTTTACTCTACGGAATCATTGTGTGGTGGCCGGCGGTGAATAAGTGAACATATCTCAAATACTTGGAAAAAAACTCAGCGACAAGCTGCGCTTTGCATATACGGCGCGTTGAAGTCAACTCCTACGAAAGCTCTTGAAACCTTTCTATGTTTGGATCCTCTAGACATATATGCAAAACTAAGGGCTAGTAAAACAGCACAGCGGCTTACGGCAGCTGGCAACTTCCGCAAACAAAATTTTGGACACTGTAGAATTGGCAAGGATGCAATTAGTAGCACAGACTACATGATCCCTAGCACAACTCTCGAACCCTAAATACCCACATTTCTAGGACCAACCGACTGGCGCAAAGGTATCAAACAGGCCCAGAGGGCGGTCAACTTATTCACAGATGGCTCCAAAATGAGTACGGTAGTAGGTGCGGCAGAGTAATGCGCAGAGCCCGATATAAGGCAAGCATACAAATTACCGGACCACTGCAGTGTCTTCCAGGCGGAGGTTTTTGCCACCAGGAAGGCCGCAGAGATAGCTCTTAGTACAAACACTTAACACTCTTTAACTTACATCTTTGTTGACAGCCAAGCGGCAATCAAATCCATGCGATCTGATGCCGTCAAGTCCAGAAATGTCCTAGCAAGCAAAGACGCACTAGATGCATTGAACACTTCAAAGAGAGTGTGTATCTTTTGGGTTCCAAGCCACAGGGGCATTGAAGGAAATGAGATGGCAGACGAACGTCGTTTATCCTGGCTCGCACCCGAAGGGACAGCAGGACACTGGTGGGAATTCTCACAGGTCACAGCATGGTGGCGGCCCACGCTAAAAAGCTGGGTATAACCATGGATGACAACTGCAGGAAGTGCAAGGAACCAGGTGCCCAGGAAACCCTGGAGCACCTTCTTTGCACATGCCCCGCCTTACTTAGATCGATACTTAAATACTTAGGCTCACCGACTTTATCGTCGCTTAAGGATGCAGCCAAAATTCCCCTAGAATCCCTCCTAAGATTTGCGAATAAGGCGCAAATCTTTGAAGACTTCCACTAATTCCCTCAAGGATTTCATAAGCCGGCACCACTAAGGACCATATGGTGAGACTCCAACGTGAGGCAACCGGACTAACCTAACCTAAACTATGTCGCGTGAGTTCCGGCAAAGATTTTTCGGAAACTCAAAATATTTTTAAATAAGCAAAGCTCATCGGTAAAGTGGGTTTAATATGGAACTTCACTGTTTCCGTATTTAAAAATTAAAATCAAAAACAAGTTATATGGGAAAATTCGCTGAATTTTTACAATCTAAACATGCTTGTCAAACACACGTTCTCTTTTTTTACGCGTGAGTTACGCCCATATTTACCACTGCTATTCGTAATAAGTGACATTAACGACAATTTTGGTAAATCATACCATTACTATTTCTTCTAAAATATATGTACATAAATATATTTGTTTAAATGCAATATGCGTTGACCACATTCAGCTGCGTCAACTGTTGTGACAGCGATACATCGGGGAGCGATGTTATCGGTATGGAAGTGTCAGAAAAGTTGTCAAGTTTATGACAACTTTGTATCAAATACCAGTGGCATCTTTATCGACAAATAAAAAATTTTTTTTTTAATGCATTTTTATGCGCAACTTCATATATATGAGCATCATGTTTTGACATAACAGTTGCCAGATGTTGAGTGAGCTGAATGTAAACACTGAAAATTTACTATACGTAACGGTCGATTTTCGAAAAGTTAGAAAAAGGTCATTTAATCTATAAATATTTTATGTAATTTGCACCAATTTTACGGTTGAAAATAAAAACTTCTTAAATTAAAAAAAAATCTTGCTTTTCATTATAAGAATTAAAGAGCGCAGAATAAAAAGTTGCACCCGGGCGCCGGAGGCTCTCGGACAGGCACTGCATACGTTCATACATTCATGCATCCAGAAATGATTGGGATGAATGGATAAGATATTTTACATATACTTTCAACACAACACCATCAATAGTACATGGATATTGTCCATTTGAATTAATATTCTCGACCGTTCCAAACCCTAACCCTTTAATACCATTTGAAAAAATAAATACCGTATATAATTTCGTACCTATTCAAAAGAAGTCAAATTTCGTCTACAGACAGCATTACCTAGAGCACAACATTTAATTAATAAAACAAAAGAGATACAAAAACATTCACATAATCAAAATATCAACAATACCGACATTACCATAGGTCAAGAAGTATTCATTAAAAACACAATGTTCCGAAATAAGAACCAATTTAAAAGGGACCATTTAAAGTAATTGACATTGATGATAAAAATTATGTTATTATAAATAAAAATAAAATTCAAAAAATTTAACAAACAAAATGTAGAAATTTTTAATAATACATCTTCATAGCTCATATACTCAAAGAGTTAATGTTTAGATCATATTTTCAATATCTTATATAAATTATATCATTACACAAAATATTAAATTAATTAAACCTACTAATTTATGTTGATATAAACTTTTATATTTTCTAAGTGTTAAGAAAAATTACTTGTATGTTATAAATTAAGCAGCACTGGCAACGCTAAATGAATTGATGACATATGCGCTCTTCTCTTTTATTATCTTTCTTATGTTTTCCTTATATATTTTTTCTGCTTGCATCTGTAAAGTAAAGGCTACTTGACACATACAATGAACAACAGCTTCCATGCAATAGCAGAAACGAATCAATGTGTGCAGCTGCTAGGTTACCTAAAATTGACTTGCCGACGTTTTCTGGAGAGTACCTAGATTGGATCCCTTTTCGACACATGTTCATATCTCTCGTTCACACAAATTACGTGCTTACCAAATTACAAAAGTACTATTATTTAAAAGGGTCTTGTAAAGGAACTCCATTAGACATGGTAAATGAACTAGCAAGTTATGAACTAGCGTGGAATGCATTGTACCAAAGGTTCCATAATAAAAGAAAACTGGTAGAACAAATTTTGCAACGTATTTTTGCCGCAACTGGTACCTACGAAAGTGTAAAAATTATTATTAGATGCTACTCGTACCTGTCTGGCTTTACTAAGTACATTGAGCATCGACACTACGACCTGGAATGCTATTCTCATCTACATGACCACTTAAAAGCTTCACAAGCAGACTATAAAATGCGTGGAATGCATTGTACCAAAGGTTCCATAATAAAAGAAAACTGGTAGAACAAATTTTGCAACGTATTTTTGCCGCAACTGGTACCTACGAAAGTGTAAAAATTATTATTAGATGCTACTCGTACCTGTCTGGCTTTACTAAGTACATTGAGCATCGACACTACGACCTGGAATGCTATTCTCATCTACATGACCACTTAAAAGCTTCAAAAGCAGACTATAAAAGAGTGGGAACAATCATTAAATGCTAGTGCTGACGTTCAAGATATGTCAACTATGCTTATTTTTTTAGAAACGACCTTTCGGACTCTCGAGTCAGTTGAAGGTGAAAAGTATTTCCCTCTCTCTTCCTCTGTCAGATCAACAATCAATAAACCCATTTGCCGTACTACTTGCGCTCATACAACAAATACACAACAAAACGGAAACTGCCCTTGCTGCAATCAACGACACTTGCTGTATAAATGTTTTAAGCTTCAAACTCTTTCTTCTTCTGCGAAGCGTGACGTGCTTAATAAAAGCAAAGTGTGCCTTAATTGTTTAAACGCAGGCCATATGCGTCAACAATGTAGGGTATCAACACGCTGCCAAATCTGTCACGAGCCACACCACACTATTATTCATAATGAATATTCATCTGGAAGTACCTTTCATAATAATACAAACCACGCCCATGAGAATATTAGCTTGCAAGGCAATCCTACCACCAACAGCTCAGCCGTTAGCACAAATATTTCCTCTCTTACTACTGACATTTCGTTAGCAACATTTCGACCTGGTCACCGCGCAGTGGACACAATCAGAGTGAAATCAATAATCCAAACGTAGCCATACACGCAACTCAGGCAAGCTATCCCGTTCTACTTGCTACTATTCAAGTCACCATCAAGTCACAGACTGGCTCTCATTCTCTCAAAGCACTTGTTGATCAAGGTGCTCAGGGTTCGTTTGTATCGGAAGACGTTTCTCAGCTGCTTGATCTACCAAAATTTTAAACACATATCACTGTTGCTGAAATTGGTAATAAGAAGTCGACTACAGTCAAAAAGTATGTATTTCTAAAATTAATCTCAAAATATCAACCAAAATATTCTATTAATTGCAATTTACTTGTTCTTCCTTCGCTCACCTCTTATAAACCTCTCACGCCGAGCAACTTTAAGCTTCCAAAAGGCGCAGAAACTTTATTTTTGGCAGATCCAAATTTCATGCAAGCAAACAAAATTGATTTGATTCTTGGTGGCCATCGCCACCATTTTGTTTACGGCGACCTTTTACTCTCAGGTATGAAAAAATATGAAAATAGATTGCTCCTACAAGAATCGAAATTAGGATGGATGATTTCTGGACCAACTGGGTTCCGTGATGCCACGATAACTATGAGTGCGAATCTGTGCTCGCTTGAACAACAACTACGTTTTTTTTGGGAACAGGAAGAGCTGCACGAAGAGAAATCGTCTAGTGTAGAAGAAGCAGCCTGTGAAGCTCATTTTTTAAATACACTACATCGTGATAGCACAGGGAGGTACACTGTTAATTTGCCGTTCAAATCTATTCTGGCAGGGAATGGAATGCCATCCTTTCAACAAACTGACTACAACGCACTTAAGCGCTTAAAACAATAAGAATCTTCATTTATCCAGCGTACTGTTTTCGCAGAACAATACAAGCAATTTTTGTCGGAATATGAAAGTCTTAATCATATGTAAAAATTACGAGTCTATCCAAAAGATTTGCCACAAAATT
The DNA here is from genome assembly GCA_958299015.1 of Tetanocera ferruginea. Lineage (NCBI taxonomy): Eukaryota > Metazoa > Arthropoda > Insecta > Diptera > Sciomyzidae > Tetanocera > Tetanocera ferruginea. The sequence goes on from OY282643.1 coordinate 87,936,822, forward strand.
GTTTCTTTTTTCCTCACCATGGTGTTCTAAGAGACACTAGTAGCTCTACCAAATTGCGTGTGGTATTTGATGATGGTAATCGCAAACCACCACAGACTTCCCTAAATGATGAGCTTTACTTAGGTCCTGCACTACAAAACAATTTAGCTACAATTATAACGCGTTGGCGTCGCTTCCCTATTGGCTTCACGGCTGATTTGGAAAAGATGTTTAGACAAATTCAAGTTTGTGACGAGCATCAGAAATTCCAATGTATACTATGGCGCGACTTAACTACTAATGAGATCTGCATTTATAAACTACGTACTGTGACAAACGGAACTTCTTCGGCTTCTTATCTCGCCATTCGTGTCTTACAGCAATTAGCAGAGGATGAAAAAGACAATTATCCAAAGGCGAGCAGAATTTTGCGTTCGGATACATATGTGGATGATGAACTCCGACAACTTTTTGAATCGGGTGGTTTCCACTTAAGAAAATGGTCTTCAAGTTCGATTCAGCTGCTGCAGTCTTTACCCGAAGAAGATCGACATAACGCCGAGGTTTTACATCTTCCAGATCGAAATTTCGTGAAAGCATTAGGACTTTCTTGGGATACCATAAAATATACATTTTCATTTAAGCAGAATTTTTCCTTTTGGGAAAATTCGACCCGCTTGGTTGGCTAGCACCGACAACCATTACAGCCAAAATAATATTTCAAAAGCTATGGCTATCTGGTATCGAATGGCAAGATGAACTTCCAATGCAAATTCGGGATGAATGGTTAAAATACCGGAATTCGCACAAACAGCTGGAGCAGATAAGCATACCTAGATGGATTGGAAGCAAGCTCAACAGCAACATAGAGATTCACGGATTTAGTGACGCATCGCAAGTTGGTTATGCGACCGTTATTTACGCTAGGGTAACCGACGATCAGGGAGGAGTTTTCACACATTTAATACAATCCAAAACAAAGGTAGCGCCCTTGAAAGTCGTTACGATTCCGCGACTCGAGCTATGTGCTGCTACTTTACTAGCAAAACTAGCATCAAAAATTATAAATAATTTAGATTTTAACATTAACAGTGTAACCTATTGGACGGACAGCACAACAGTGCTAAGTTGGATACGTAGTCATTCTTCGAAATGGACCGGATACGTCGCGAACCGCGTTGCGAAAATTCAGCGCCTAACAAAGGCCAATGAATGGAAATATATCTCAACTCGCGATAATCCAGCCGACTGTGCGTCAAGAAGTTTTAAGTCCAAGAGATCTTCAGAGTCATATTCTCTGGTGAAATGGTCCACGATGGATCAACAAACCTGTATCCAATTGGCCAAACAAATCGATTAACCTAACAACGAACCTAGAAGAAAGAACATCAGGTGTCATGGCACATGCAACTTTAGTTCACCTTAAAAGCGATTCTTATCCAGATTTAATCTCAAAATATTCCTCTTTCAACACTTTAAAACGTGTTATAGCGTACATTTTAAGGTTTTATAACAATTTAAAATCATGTATTCTACCATCAAGCAATAGAAGCGAGTTTGGGTATCTCAAAACTTACGAGCTAAGCACGCTCATCTGACACTTATTAAAATAACTCAAATAATTTCATTTAAAGAAGAGATAACCTGTCTCAAAAGCAAGCAGGAACTTCTCAAACAGAGCAGAATTCTTCAACTGCATCCATTTCTGGATGATGATGGTATCGTAAGAGTTGGCGGTCAAATCGGCAATTCCTATATTTCATATCAAACCACATATCCTATTCTTTTAGCAAAACAAAATCGCTTTTCACATCTTATATTTTCAGAAGCTCACAAGCAGACTCTTCACGGTGGACTACAGTTGATGCAAGCTTACGTACAAAGACATTATTGGATATTATCGTCCCGTAATCTAGCTAAAAACGATAAAGGAAAATGCATTGTTTGTTTTAAATACAAAGCTCAGTCTAACCAACAACTTATGGGAAATTTGCCTGCAATTCGAGTGCAACCAGCACAGTGGACTTGACTACGATGGTCCCATCTCAATTAAACAATCAACACTTAGAACTTCAACTGCGACAAAGGAATATATATGTCTCTTCATCTGCATGTGTACACAGCGTGGGCGATTTGGTTCTTCTTTTGCACGAAAGCAGTGCACCAGGACAATGGCCCTTGGCAAGAATCGAAAGTGTTCATCCTGGACCTGATGGCTTGGTACGCGTCGTTACTTTGTATTATAACGGAAAGCTTTTTAAACGTCCTTTCTCTAAAATCTGCTTGCTACCAATCAACGATGTAAAAGCCGACTACTCACATTTCCTTCATCATATGAAATCTAGCCACCTACCAGTGCTGTGAGACGAGGCATAGCACGGTCAACCAGGAGACCAAACAAAACACCTCCACCGGGCTGGATTTTATGTTCAAGAACAATCGTTCTTAAGGGGGAGTATGTTAAGGAAAATTACTTGTATGTTATAAATTAAGCAGCACTGGCAACGCTAAATGAATTGATGACATTTGCGCTCTTCTCTTTTATTATCTTTCTTATGTTTTACTTATACATTTTTTTTCTGCTTGCATCTGTTTTTCGGCTCGAACAAAGTCAGCTTCTAAAAAAACGTGTTCATATACGCAAGACAAATCTAAAATATATTTAGTTAGAAATTTTTAATAAAAATAACTACTTAACTAAACTAAATAGTTTTAATAAACAAAAATCTCCTACACTAAGAAATAAATTAGGTTAAATATTATTATTAAATATATTTTTATTTCAATTAATTGTAAAATAAACTAAAATAAGAAACCAATAGTAATTTAAAATGAATAATAATAATATATTAATTTTAATAAAATATCCCTTAAAAAGCCCCTTTGGCATCGTATGATCAACGATCTCCACACGACCTTTCTCTTTTAATGGGAAGATGTAGTGAAAACACAATGCACAAATGATTCACGTTTACTAATCTTCTCACTTGACACTCTGATATTGCCAAAGTGTGAAGCTGAGTAAGTATTTCTTAATCGGTGCTCATGCTATCAGCTGCAGGTGCCTATCAAATTTTATTTTTCAAGGGCCAGTAGCTTTGGCTTGGTGTCGATCAGTCAGTGAGTGGTCAGTCAATCTTCTGGCTAGAAAGGGGATGCACCTCACCTTTCCCTTATTCGATCTGTCCTTAACTTTGCAAAAAAATTTCGTATTATTTATTTATTTATTATAAGCTAAGCCTTTGAGACTTGTTAATATAAATATATATAACAATTGAAAATACATTATAATAACAGAAATATAATGATATTTTAACATTGACGTAATTTAAAATTCGATTTTTCAAAATAATACAGATTAACTTTGTGGAACCAAGACAATCATGGTTGTGTATGTAAAGCATCATGGTATCGGCCTAGAACGGTGGGAAGTATCAAGACAAACAAGGTCCGTACGCCACACTGAAAAGTATAATCATATATCTAATACATATTGTTCACAGCAAGGTGGTATTTCGACAAACAAGGTCATATTTACCACACCAACTTTCATAGAAGCAAAGAAATGGTTGCGAACGCTGGCACTGAGACAACTAGGTCTCATTGGCATTTCGTATTATTACATGTCATACAAATCGTTCTCGCTGATTGTAGGACAAAGTCCAAAAGATACGACCAGCACAGCACAACTGAAAAAATGCGTTTACATTCACCAAGCATGTTCGAATATATTGATTTAGGAGGTCCAAAACATGTTAAGGTCAGGTCGATTCAGATGTATGTGAAAAATATAATATGTTTCTTGGAATAGCATGATCAGAATCACTGTCGGTACTGCAGATAATCTATTATTTGATGTTTAATTGAGTACATGGATTCATTTAAAGATTTAACATTTGAAACAGTATTAAAGTCTCCGCAAGCGCTTCTTAATGGCTCATTTTGCAAGTAATTAGTTCTTCAAAAATTAATAAAAAGTAGCTCAAAAAATCTTCTAGGACGAAGTGGAATATTTAAGTAAATTTTACTCATTCAGTTTTGCCAGTCAAACCGTTCGGACGTGTTTTAAATCTGCTCTGCAAGCTTATTTGCTTTTCCATTTTCAACCCGTTTACCAGACCCAACCAAACTATTATAACTTCAATTTGCAAAACTGCAACTTTGCAAAATAACAGTGACCCAGAAAATAAAATTGTGCTTTATTTCTTATACGGAAAAAGAACCAAAAAACGTAAATAAAAATAAACAAAATTGTAAAAAAGTGCAAGTGTAACTTACATACTTACTTACTTAGATGGCGCTTACAACCGTTGGTCGGTTTTGGCCTGGTCTAAGAATTTGCGCCAGCCTCTTTTGTCGTGTGCTTGCTGGCGCCAGTTGGAAACTCCAAGCGTTGTCAGGTTATCCAATGCCTGGTCTTTCCAACGGAGATGCGGTTTTCCTCGTCTGCGTTGGCCACCGCTGGGTACCGAATCCAATATTTTTTTCGCTGGAGCTTCGTCGTTCATTCTCTCGACATGACCTAGCCAGCGAAGCCGCTCAATTTTAATACGCTTGACTATATCGATGTCGGCATATAGCTCATACAGCTCATGGTTCCATCGTATTCGGTACTCGCCATTGACGCAGATTGGACCAAAGATCTTGCGAAGGATTTTTCTCTCGAACGCTCCCAAAGTCCTTTCATCAGTGCTGCTCAACGTCCAGGTTTGTGATGCGTATAGTAGGACGGGCATGATTATTGACTTATAGAGCGTCAGTTTTGTTCGTCGAGAGAGAGCTCTGCTTCTCAATTGCCAACTGAGCACAAAGAAACACCTGTTGGCAAGAGTTATCCTTCGTTTAATCGCAATACTGATATCGGTGGAGGAGTTAATGCTGGATCCCAGGTAAACAAAGTCCTTCACTACCTCAGAGGAGGTTTTGTCAACAGTGACGTGGTTTCCAAGACGCTAGGACTGTTTGTTTGTTGAAACAAGATACTTCCTTTTATCTGCGTTCACTACAAGGACCATTCGACTCGACTCTTTTTCTAGCTTGGAGAATGCTGCAGTGACTTCGTGCGTATTGTGGTCAATATCATCTGCATACGCCAGCAGCATAACACTCTTATAGAAAATTTTGTTGCTGCGTCTCAGGTCAGCAGCTTGGATGATCTTCTCCATGAGTATATTAAAAAAGGTCACACGATAAGGAATCACCTTGTCTGAAACCTCGCTTGGTATCGAAAGGAAGGGAGAGGTCCTTCCCGATTTTCACTGCACTGCTGGTGTTGTTCAGTGTCATCCTGCAAAGACGTATTAGCTTCGCAGGAATACCAAATTCAGACATGATGGCATATAGGTGACTCCTTATTGGACTGTCGAAGGCGGCTTTGAAATCGACAAAAAGATGGTGTGTGTCGATTTGTTTTTCGAGGGTCTTTTCCAAGATTTGTCGGAGCGTGAAGATCTGGTCGATGGTGGACTTTCCAGGTCTAAAGCCACACTGATAAGGTCCAATCAGTTGGTTAACGATGGGCTTTAGTCTTTCACACAATACGCTCGACAGGACCTTATATGCGATATTAAAAAGGATAATCCCACGGTAGTTGGCGCAAATGGTGGGATCGCCTTTCTTGTGGATTGGACAGAGCACACTGATGTTCCAATCACCTGGAATGCATTCTTCCAACCATATTCTGCATAGAAGTCTGTGAATGCATTTAAACAGAGCTTCGCCACCGGTCTTAAACAGCTCAGCCGGTAGGCCATCGGCTCCTGCGGCTTTGTTGTTTTTAAGCCGAGCTATAGCTGTTAAGACCTCGTTATAGTCGGGCAGCGGAACTTCAATGCTGTCATCCATAATAGGAGTTTCCGGGATATCATCTCCACTGGCGGGATTGTTGTCAGCGTCGCCAGTTAAAAGTCTAGAGAAGTGGTCCCTCCATAATATCAGTGCGCTCTGGATATCTGTCACTAGATTCCCATTCTCGTCCTTGCAGGAAGAGGCTCCGGTCTTAAAACCATCGGCCAGGCGTCTTTTTTTTTCGAAAAAATTTTCAAGTCTCATTCCTGTCACCATGCATCTCAATTTTCTCGCACTCACGCATTTCCGCCTCCCGTTTTTTCGCCTGAAAATGCGTCTCTCTTCCCTCCTCTTCTCTCGGTATCGCTCCTTCACAGCACGCGTTACAACCGACTGCAGGGTGGCTTTGTAGGCGGTGTCCTTCTCTGCAGTGGCGTCGCGACACTCCTGGTCGTGTCACTGGTTTCGGCGAGGGCGTGGTAGCCTATCACTTCTTCGGCAGCCGTACGCATAGAGTGGGATATCGTCCACTGTCCGCATATATCGTCGATCAGAGGATTGCTTTCTTGAAGCAGGAGTGAGAGTCGAATAGCGAAGGCTTCGGGCGTCCGTTTTGACTGCAGCTTGTCGACGTGTAGCTTTCTTTGTGTAGGATTGCGAGCATTCTTAGCTGCGCTCAGACGTGTGCGGACTTTGGCTGCGACAAGATATTGATCCGAGTCTATGTTAGCACCACGGATCGTGCGTACGCTTAGTACACTGGAAGAGTGCTTTCCGTCAATCAAAACGTGATCAATTTGGTTGCATGTTTTTTGATCAGGGGACAACCAGGTGGCCTTATGAATATTGAGATGCTTGAATCTAGTGCTACTAACGACCATGTTTCGTGCTGAGGCGAAGTCAATCAACCTCATTCCGTTATCGGATGTGTTGTCGTGGAGGCTGAACTTTCCGACTGTAGGACCAAATATGTTTTTTCTACCCACCTTGGCGTTGAAGTCACCAAGCACGATTTTTAAGTCATGACGGGGGCAGCGCTCGTATGCGTCTTCAAGGCGCTCGTAAAAACTTTCTTTGGTCTCGTCATCTTTTTCTTCTGTTGGAGCGTGTGGACATATTAGGCTTATGTTAAAAATTTTGCCTTGAAGCGAATTATAGCAAGTCGTTCGTTCACAGGAGTGAATCGCAGGACATGATGCCGTATTCTCTTGTCAACTACAAATCCGCATCCAAACTCGTGCTTCTTCGCATGGCCGCTGTAGTAGATATCACAGGATGCTTGCCGTAAGCAACCCTGTCCTTCCATCGCATTTCTTGGATTGCTGTGATATCAGCATTATATCTTTCCAAGATATCAATCAGTTGGATAGAGGCACCATCCCAATTTAGGGTTCGGACATTCCAGATGCATATCCGTAAATCATTATCAGTTTTTCGTTTGCGGTAGTCGTCATCAGATTTTGGGATCATTCTTTTATTCATTCTTAAACTTTTCATTGAAATAGTTTTATTACATGGTGGGCTTCAAACCCAACGCACAACCTTTGCTTGATGACCAAAGGAAGCCCGCCGCTCAGATTCGCCGCCAAAGTATATCGGTATGATAGTTTTTTGACGTTTCCAGGAGACACCACTCGGAGGTTTGAGTCGACTTGAGACGATTTCGACATGGATAATGCTGGCCTCGCCAAGTTGAGGCAGTCAGACACGTTGCCATGTGAAGATCGCCCCCTTATCTCCCAACTATTAACATAAATAAATTACACTCAAAAAATTACTGCTTGCCTCAATTTCTTTCTGCGTTTTAGTGACACAATTTTCAAATAAAAAAAGCAAAAAAAATAACGCAAAAATAAAAAATAAAGTGAAAAATCAAAGAAACCAAAAAAAAAAACATCAACCAAAAAGATTCGAACATACTAAAAAAAGTTTATAAAAAAATAAATAAAATGGAATCCTTCCTTCAGCTTGTCTTCCTGCGCCGTTGAGGACCGGAAAGTTCTTAACATAAAATGTAGTGGTATTTGCGGTAAACCGTTCCACACACTATCTTATCTTAAGGCTTATCTAAAAGAAGCCTTACGTACCTGGACGATTACGTTAAGAACTTAATGTTCTTCTGCGATGAGTGCAAGGACCTACAGTTAAAGCACGTCCTCATGGCGATAAAATTCCTCAGCGACACGAACAACGAAGCGCGATCTGAAAATAAACAATTCTTCAACAAAATAGCCGACCAAGTTGAAAGACTTGATGAAGTGTTTAAATCTGTAGATGATCTGAGTGGCGTCGTCGAATCAATGAATTAAAACATTGCCAAAGATTTCATGTCAGTAAGAAGTTCAATTTATGACTTTAAAAATGACATGAGCAGTTTTCAAAACGATTTCAAAAGAGTTGAAACCACAATGAATGTCATAAATACATCCAATATCAAAACTTTGATAAAATAAATACAACGGAGTCCGTGAAAATTATAACAGAAAATATCGTCTGCTGACGGAATGACGTCGACACCCTGATGCAATCGACCTCGAGGAAAACAACACAATCATTCATGCTATCAGATCCCTTGATTGAAGTCTTGTACCACAAAGTAAGCGAAATCAGTGGCGATCTTTGTTTGTTTAGGGAGTCCCTTGCGGAGATATCGGATGCCATTAGCTCTGCTCATAACAAATTGATCATGTTAGATGCTACGGAATAGGATTCATCATCCCTATTCGATGAAATCATGGAAGCGTCCATACTTTCTCCTGCAGTGCGTCCCTTAACTTCCTCTGCAAATAAGAAAAAAAAGTCGGACTTGCAGCCTGCCCAACCTATGCCAAGCTGTACCACTGCACCACTATTAACACCACCAGTTGCTGCACCGCGTAAAATCATTCAACAGTTTGGAACCTCTTGGACCACTTCAGAATGGAATGACCGAATTCAAAAACTGAAGACAGGAAATCAAAAGGCTAACACAAGACTGTTTGCAAAAGGCTTCCCAGCAACTGCAAATGCATCTTGGTTAGAAAGTTACTTCAGAAAACACTATAAATTAACAATTCCGAACTGCCAAAAATGTCATCTAAGAATTCCAAGTTTAGAATTTTTAAAGTAAGTGTACCCAACGTATATGCATGGATGTTCCTTAAATCTGGCAAAGAAATCCCGAAGCAAGGCAACATTCCCATCATCTTGTCATCTTGTCGTTGCAGATACCAGCTATTAAATAAACAGTGTTATTCTGCTTATATAGCCAACATCAAATCTCAATTTAATGATAATCCGAAACTCTTCTATACTTTTGTTAATTCAAAACGTAAGGCTTCCAACTTTCCACCCCTTATGAGATTCAATCAAGAGGAATCGTCTTGTGACAATGTTATTTCCAACATGTTTGCAAGCTTCTTCAAATCAACTTACTCCAACATACCATTTAATATGTGTTCTGAGCATCCTTATTTACCTCCAGTTAGCTTTTTCGAAACTCCAGTAATAGACTCAATTATTGTTATGCATTACCTTCGTCAAGTAAAATGCTCTTTTTCGACTGGCCCTGATGAAATTCCGAGTTGCATTCTAAAGGAATGTGCTAGCAACCTGTGTGCTCCTCTAACAAACATATTTAATATATCCTTGCAAAGTGGACATTTTCCCATTATATGGAAAGATTCATATATTATACCCCTTCATAAATCTGGCTCCAAAATTGATGTCTCTAACTACCGAGGCATCGCCAAATTAAGCGCAATCCCTAAATTATTTGAGAAAATCATAACTGAACAACTAACCCACTTCGTATCTTCTTCCATTTCTGACACTCAACATGGTTTTTTAAAAGGTAAATCAACTTCAACAAACCTTTTGGAGTTTACAACTCGTGTAATAAAAGGTTTTGACAGTGTCAATCATAATCTTCTATTGAATAAACTTAAGCTAATTGGGTTTCCTGTAAAATTGCTAAATTGGATAGAATCTTATTTATCGCGACGTTTTCAAAAAGTTTTATATAAAAATTCTCTTTCACAAAATATAATGGTTACATCTGGTGTTCCGCAAGGAAGTCATCTTGGACCGGTTTTATTCTTACTATTTATTAATGACCTTCCCTCGGCAATTAAACATTGTGACATCTTAATGTATGCTGACGATGTGAAACTTTTTCTTACCTACAAGTCACTCGACGAACAACACCTTTTACAATCTGATTTAAACAGACTAGTGGATTGGTGTAACTTCAACCTATTAAACCTTAACTTAAAAAAATGCAAATCAATGACCTTCTCACGTAGAACTGCTCATAATACAAATTACACTATAAATTACATCCACTTAGAAATTGTTCATAGTTTTGTTGATCATGGTGTAATTATGGATCCAAAACTTCGCTTCAATCTCCACGTTAATTTGGCTGTAAATAAGGCTAGAGGTGTCCTTGGTTTCATTAAAAGATGGGCGAAAGAATTCAATGATGCCTTCACAACTAAATTACTATATATATCTCTCGTAAGGCCTATTCTTGAATATGCTTCCGTAGTATGGAACCCTCAATATAACGTCCACATTGATGCAATAGAATCGGTTCAAAAACAGTTTTTACTTTTTGCTTTACGTCATCATCGTTGGAACCCAGATATTATTCTTCCTTCGAATGAAACCCGCCTTAAGCAAATTTTACTACCTTCCCTGAGAAGCAGAAGGATGGTGCTTAATGTCACCTTCCTATATAAATTACTTTGTGGTGATATTGACTCCCAATACATTCTCTCATCTCTTAACTTTAACATCCCAAGAAGAGGATCTAGACATTTTGTGCCTTTTAAGTTGAGCCAGTGCACTTCAAATTTTGCCCTTCATGACCCTTTGCGATGTATGTGTAGTGATTTCAACAATAGCTACAGCTTAATTAATTTTTGTGAGTCGGTGGATGCCTTGAAACGGAAAATGATTTTACATTTAAATAATTGATACATTTTAGAATTTTGTTTCAAACATTAACTCGGTTAATAATATTGTTATATTCTGTTAAAATGTTGGCTGAAGTTATTCCATATATTCGAGACCGTTTCAGTTGTTTTCCTTTATAATATTGCGTTCGATGAAGTAAACACCATCGAATATGATATGTATGCTTAAACTTGTTTGTTTTTAATCAAAAAAAAATTTTAATTTTTCTTATTCATTTTGACTTATTAGTTACTTAGTTTGGTGCGCAAGAGTTTATCTCTTTTCCATGCAAGTTTATGCCTGCGTTGGCCCAAATACATATCCAATTAATAACATTAGCACGGTGTTCCAAAATTACATAGTGACCCGTATATATATACACATATATGTTTGTACATAAAGGGTGATTTTTTTGAGGTTATGATTTTCATGCATTAGTATATGACAGATCACGTGGGATTTCAGACATGGTGTCAAAGAGAAAGATGCTCAGTATGCTTTGACATTTCATCATGAATAGACTTACTAACGAGCAACGCTTGCAAATCATTGAATTTTATTACCAAAATCAGTGTTCGGTTCGAAATGTGTTTCGCGCTTTACGGCCGATTTATGGTCTACATAATCGACCAAGTGAGCAAACAATTAATGCGATTGTGACCAAGTTTCGCACTCAGTTTACTTTATTGGACATTAAACCAACCACACGTATGCGTACAGAAGAGAATATTGCGTCTGTTTCTAAGAGTGTTGCTGAAGACCGTGAAATGTCGATTCGTCGCCGTTCGCAGCAATTGGGTTTGTGTTATTCGACCACATGGAAGGTTTTACGCAAAGATCTTGGTGTAAAACCGTATAAAATACAGCTCGTGCAAGAACTGAAGCCGAACGATCTGCCACAACGTCGAATTTTCAGTGAGTGGGCCCTAGAAAAGTTGGCAGAAAATCCGCTTTTTTATCGACAAATTTTGTTCAGCGATGAGGCTCATTTCTGGTTGAATGGCTACGTAAATAAGCAAAATTGCCGCATTTGGAGTGAAGAGCAACCAGAAGCCGTTCAAGAACTGGCCATGCATTCCGAAAAATGCACTGTTTGGTGTGGTTTGTACGCTGGTGGAATCATTGGACCGTATTTTTTCAAAGATGCTGTTGGACGCAACGTTACGGTGAATGGCGATCGCTATCGTTCGATGCTAACAAACTTTTTGTTGCCAAAAATGGAAGAACTGAACTTGGTTGACATGTGGTTTCAACAAGATGGCGCTACATGCCACACAGCTCGCGATTCTATGGCCATTTTGAGGGAAAACTTCGGAGAACAATTAATCTCAAGAAATGGACCGGTAAGTTGGCCACCAAGATCATGCGATTTGACGCCTTTAGACTATTTTTTGTGGGGCTACGTCAAGTCTAAAGTCTACAGAAATAAGCCAGCAACTATTCCAGCTTTGGAAGACAACATTTCCGAAGAAATTCGGGCTATTCCGGCCGAAATGCTCGAAAAAGTTGCCCAAAATTGGACTTTCCGAATGGACCACCTAAGACGCAGCCGCGGTCAACATTTAAATGAAATTATCTTCAAAAAGTAAATGTCATGGACCAATCTAACGTTTCGAATAAAGAACCGAAGAGATTTTGCAAATTTTATGCGTTTTTTTTAAAAAAAAAGTTATCAAGCTCTTAAAAAATCACCCTTTATTTACACGTATATATCTCCGTTATAATTGGAATTGGTTTGGTGTTTAAGAGTTTACTCTCTTTTCCACGTAGGATCTTGGGTTGGATAGTTGCCGCAAACTTACTAATATTCATATTATTTATAGTTACTTTGGTCTCTTTGTTTTAGAGTTTTATGTAAAGTTTACTACTTATTTGATGTTGTGTACTTTTTTAAATTCAAATATTCTTAATAAATTCGTGTTTTTGTATAAAATTTTTAAGTTCCGCTGAAAAGCCAGTTATGTGCTTACTGGAAATTCATACTTCGCCAACTAGGTGTTTTTTTTAGTACGTAGGTGCATTCTATCTTTCCGGTTAATCCGGACTGTTGTAGAATGTAAGTCGTGCATGCGTATAGTACGGGCTATACGTATTTATGAGATTTCTCACTCCTTTGGCGAATCCAAAAAAAAAAAAAACTGAGTGGAAGGATAAGCCAAAAAGGAGTTCTAAGGCACCTAGTATCAAGCCTATAGCTAAGCATATCACTAAGCCTATCTCTAAGTATACCAATAAGTCTATTAGTAAGCCTATCAATAAGCCTTATATAACACCATGTGCTAGAACCACCTCTAAAGTTAATCATGACACAAACTGGTCAAGATCACCCCTGGTCTCGAAAAAACAAGATCAAAACTGGTCATACAAAACAAACCTATTCCCATCATTTTCCCAACAATCGTTAAAAGCCACCCATCCTAAAGGTAAACGGGTTTCATTCAAATTAGACGAAAATGAAGCCTTTAATACCAATTCAAATAAATATCCTAATTTCATTCTCTCCCATACTCTTAATCCATGCCGACAGCCTGCAATAGTCATACCTGAACCTACTTATCCTACTTACATAAAAACGAACACACCCTCCACTAATATGCCTTCCTTAATTTCTGGTTTTAACATTAACACACCCTCCACTAACATACCTCCCTTAATACACTGTAAAAAGTAAATCTTCATTTAAGGTAAAAAACTGTCTTAAAATAAGCTGCAACAGCATTAAGACTGCTTTTGCTGAAATTACTTTTGCCTTTTTATACAGTAAAAGAGCATTCAATGATGTCTTACTAAATGCTTAAAATGCTTAAAGACAGTTAAATGGTAAATGCAGCCTTGCCTTCGCTGAATTTCTGTTTTTATCGTTAACAAATTGGCTTGTATAGCAATGCAACATATCTTAAATTAAGACTGATATGATGAATTGTAGCCATTTTTAATATTAAAACCCATAAATTTGTTTAAATTAAGCTAGCTTGTCTTGAAATCAACTTCCAAAAGCTGACTTCAAACATGCTTCTTTGAGTTTTTAAGCATTTAGAATAGTAAAATACAAATCATGCTTAAATTGAGGCACAATTGATTTAAAGGCAGTCTTTAAAATACGCTTCATTTCTTAGAGTGTAACTGGATCTAACACTCAAACCTTCAGAAACACTACACCAGCCTTTCTAGATCCACTTCTTCCACCTACCGCGAAGCTTACAAAAAATCTCGCTGATGTTAGTAGTGAAGGCCGTTTCGTCATGTCTCGTCATGTCTACAACAAAAACAAGTGCTATGGTATCCATCCAACAAGAAGGCCTTCCGACAGATCCGGTCGAGCTGAAAAAAATGTTCATTAATTTCCATGAAAGCCTCAACATTTTACCTAATGATATAGAAAACGACCTCGCTGCATTTGCTTCGCATACAAGTTCAAAGTATATATGGCATTGACAAAGATCAAGTTCTAATTTCAAAAACTTCTTTCTCACTCTCCAGTCCTCCAAAACCTATTGCCTTCAATTGTTTCTTTAAATATATTCTACCACAATTGTTTTGGCATGAAAAGACAACTCAACAAAATATTTGTTGAAGCTAAATCTTGTCATTTCAATGATTTTGTTTTACGGAAACATGGTTGAATGACGCTATCAAAAATGAAGAAATTCTCGATAGCAACTGGACAATATACCGTAATGACAGAGACTATGAAAGCTTAGGCCTCTCGAGGAGGAGGTGTTTTGATAGCTACACACAATGCCTTATCTAGTGATGTGGTTGTAACTGACTTCTGCATATACTTCGAGCACAAACTAATAAAATTAAGTCTATGTCAAGATCTTTTTATATATATTAGTGTTATTTATATTCCTCCAAATTCAACTGAGAATTCCTATAAAGAATAATGTGATCTTATAACGTCAATAACAGACGTTCTAAACGAAGAAGATAAAATTATAATTTTCGGTAATTTTAACCGTCCCAATATATCTTTTGTTCCCAACGATAATGACAATCACCTCCTTCCAATATATCTTTCTAATGCAGTCGACTTTGACTTATTTAGTACTTTTTATAGTAATGATTGTCTGCAAGTAGCTCCAGTTCCAAACCAGAATGGTCGGTGGCTAGATTTAATTTTTACTAACTCTTATGACGAGGTCAAGGTTAGTCCAACTAGTGATGGCGAGCACATTTTCTCTAATACCCTCCACCACTCTGCTTTTACTATAGAATTATGCGCTAATAATATAACTTTTACGCAGTCCTTTAATAATTCTGTTGTTTACGATTTTCTTAACGCCGATCACAGTAAGATAAAGAATGACTTGAATTCATTGGATTGGAACCACTTATCTGCCCTGGAATTGGACGATGCTGTCTCATATTTCTACGAGAAAGTCTTTTCTATCTTTGATACCCATGTTCCAAAAATAAAGAAAAAAAATAAACTATCAGAACCGTGTCTTGATTCATATCTAAGAAACTTGAGAAATCAGAGAAATAAACTTTACAGAGTAATTAAAAAGGCCGCGAATGTTAGTGATGAGGTAAAGACAAGATATGGTGAACTGTCTAAAGAATTCTCAGTCAAGTCTGAAGAAGCTTATAAACTTTATACCAATTTGATTGGGGAAAGGATAATTGAAGACCCAAAAAAATTCTTTGACTTTGTAAATGTAAAGAGGAAATCAATGGGATACCCGAATTCCATGTTCAAAGGAATTGTTACTTCTTCTGACCCACAGGTGATTTGTAATCTCTTTGCAGATCATTTTAAAGAAGTTTTTTGTTCTCCTTCATCACAAAGTCAAATTCCATTGACCAGCACACTTAATCTACCACCATTGGTTTGTTCCCTTAATATAACAAAGAGAGAGATTACCAATTCCATTAAAGAATTAGATTCCAATAAGTCTCCTGGTCCAGACCTATAGTTCTGGTTCGCGATGCCTCAGGTAATTATCAATTTGGAAAAGCCTTACTTGACTCATGTTCGCAAGTGAACTTTATCACTGAAGATTTTGCACAACGTCTCAGACTTCCAAAAACAAAGCAGTTTATCGACATATTAAGTATCGGTAGAACGCATACAAACATCAAACATAAAACTTTCACCACTATTAAATCTCGTTGTACAGAATTGGAGTTACCGCTTACATTCTGCGTCACTTCACACATATCGCATCAACCAGAAGCTCAACTCGACATATCTGCATGGAATGTGCCAGAAAATTTAGAGTTAGCGGATGAGGGCTTCTACAAATCTCAACGAATCGACTTGCTGCTTAGAACTGAGACCTTTTTCGACATACTTTCAGTTGGCCAAATTAAGTTAGGAGCAAATTTGCCAATACTTCAAAAAGCTTTATTTGGCTGGATTGTCTCCGGTAGATGCACCTCAAAATCCTCAGTTGGTACATCGCTCGTATAAGTCATGTCTTCGCAGGATGAATCTATTAATCATGGGTTAGAGCGCATGTGGAAAATCGATGACGTCAGCTCTATACCCAGCGCATGGACACCTGACCAGTCTACTTGCGAATCATTCTTCATTAATACAGTTACTCGTAATACAAAAGGTAGAATCATTGTAAAATTACCATTTAAGACTCATCCAAGTTGTTATAGCTCATCATATAATACAGCTTTTAGAAGATTCATTTCCCTCGAGCATCGATTAGAGAAGCAGCCGGATATTCGAATTCAGTACGTCACTTTTATGCAAGAATACGAAGCTCTCGGACATATGAGTGAAGTGAAGAACTTGAAATTATCACAGGCGCACTACGTCATCCCTCATCAGTGTGTGTTACGCCCAACGAGCAACCCAAACCTCGCTCAATGATATTTTGCTTGTTGGTCCTACAATACAAACTGATTTGTTCCTGCTTTGCCGACATAGTCAAAATGTATCGGCAGGTCCTAGTAGATCCTGATGATCGCCGTTTTCAATTAATTTTATGGAGAAGCTCGAAGCATGAAGAAGTACGTACCTATCAATTAAACACCATCACTAACGGCACAGCTGCTGCGCCATTTTTTGCAGTACGCATCCTGCAATACTTAGCTGAGCAACATGCATCTGGTTTTGAACTAGGTACAGACATAGTGAAGTCGTCATTTTACGTTGACGATCTTCTCTGCGGTGCCGATTCGCTTCCTGAACTTAATCGGATTAAAAATGAAGTTGTCAGAATATTAGAAAATGGTGGACTACAATTGGTGAAGTGGCATTCTAACCACGATTCTCTGATGAATGATAGCTCTACAAAAAATTTAACGTTCGATAACGAGGATGTTACCTCAGCTCTCGGTCTTACATGGGATCAAAGAAACGACAAATTTCTTTTCTCGTTCAGGCCAAAAATTCAACCCGATAGTAAAGTAACCAAACGAACTATCTTGTCTATCGCTTCATCACTTTTCGATCCACTAGGTCTTATTGCACCTATCATCATTGTTGCAAAAATAATCTTGCAACAATGCAAGATTAACAGATTTAACAGCTATGGCTGTTAAAGTTGCAGTGGGATGAGTCAGTTCCTCAAAACTTACACACCGCTTGGAAGAATCTCGTCAAAAACTTCATGTCGCTAGCTTCGATTGCTGTTCCAAGATATTGCCTTTCATCAGAGTCGCAGTTAATAGAAGTACATGGATTTTGTGACTCATCAATACGCGCTTACGGTTGCTGCATTTACCTACGTTCCATAAACAGCTCTAACAATATCAAGGTTCAGCTTCTGACAGCAAAGTCTCGCGTGGAACCAACTAAGAAGAAGTCCTTGCCAAAACTGGAGCTTTGTGGTGCGCATCTTCTTGTCATGTTATATGAAAAAATAAAAAATTCGCTGAGTAAGGACAATGCTGACGTTTTTCTTTGGTCTGATTCGCAAGTTGTTTTACATTGGCTTAAACTTCACTCAGCAACTCTGTCAGTCTTTGTTGGCAATAGGGTCTCAGATATTCAGGAGATAACAGCGAGTTGTGATTGGAGGTACGTTCCTTCTCTACAAAATCCAGCAGATGTCGTGTCCAGAGGTTGCACAGTTGAGGAACTTCAACAATCAATCTGGTTTCATGGTCCCACATTCTTATCACTTCAATCAGATAAATGGCCAAGAGAAAAGTACAGTGACTTAGATCTAGCTGAAGTTGATAAAGAAAAACGTAAATCAGCATTTCCCTTGATTATTCAACCTAATTGCATATTCGGAATCATTGAAAAAGTCGGTTCGCACATGTTGTTACTAAGAATTGTCGCGTGGATATTTCGGTTCTATAATAAAGTCAATAAGAATGTTAATAAATACATTGATGCGTTCGAATTAACACCTCAAGAACTACAAAACTCACTTCTGAGATTATTTGGGTAGTACAGCAACATCACTTTACAGATGATATTTCTCGGTTAACAAAAAATATAGATTGTCAAGGTCCTTTAAAATATTTTAATCCGTTCTTGCAGAAAACTGAAGGTTTCACTTTACTAAAAGTTGGAGGACGTTTAAAGCATGCAGACATCGCAGACGGACAGAAGCATCCGATATTGTTACCTGCTAAAAGTTCATTCGTCGAAAATTAAGTTCGACATTTGCATCGCTCAAATTATCATGCAGGACCTAAGGTGCTACTAGTGCACTAATTCGACAAACATTTTGGATTGTTAATGGAAGAAATATCGCTCGTCGAGTAGTTCATTCATGCATACACTGTGTTCGCTACCGTCCTAAGCTGCTTCAGCAAATTATGGGAAACATTCCAAGTGAGCGCCTCACTCCAAGCAGACTTTTCGCTCGAACAGCAGTGGATTTTTGTGGCCCAATTAGCACTTACCTTCGAATAAGAGGAAAAATTCCATATAAATCATATTTTGCAATCTTCGTGGGCTTATCGTCAAAAGCAGTACATATCGAAGCTGTATCGGATTTGACTTCGGAAGCTTTCATCACTGCTCTCAAACGCTTAATTGGCCGCAGGGGTCTACCCACGGATATTTTTTACGATAACGCTACAAATTTTGTAGGCGCAAATTCAAAATTGATGGATCTAAAAAAATTTTTATTCGCTTCAAAGACTCAAACAGAAATCGTAAGGTATTGTACAAATGAATTTATTAATTTTCGATTTATTCCCCCTAGGGCACCCCACTTTGGTGGCCTATGGGAAGCTGCGGAGATTGAAGCAATTTTAAATTCAAGGCCTATATCTGCGCTCTCCTCGCGTCCAAGTGATTTCCAGGCGCTCACTCCTGCACATCTTATCATCGGGAGTTCACTAAAAGCATTACCAGAACGATCAGAACAGTGTCACGACATAAGTCAACTTGAGCGATGGCGCCGAATTAAAGCCGCAAAAGAGCGTTTTTGGCAACGTTGGAGAAACAACTATTTGAATGAATTGCAATTGAGCACAAAGTGAACCGGAAGGATGAGAAACGTTGAGAACGGATCTCTTGTGTTAGTGCACGAAGACAACGTACCACCATAAACTGCATTCCTGGAAAAGACGAAAACGTTCGAGTTGTGGATATAAAACTCCGAAAGGAGCCATTTGCAGACCAATACACAAACTTGCTTTACTACCTGCTTGAAAGTGGTTCTTTCAATGGTGCCGGGATGTTGGATCACGGTCTCTACTAATACTTGCAACAACTTAATTTTAAAGTCAAAAACTTAAGAACTATATTACTAATTTTTTAATGTGTATTAACAATCTTTATTTACTTGTAACTGTAGGTACATATCTATTGCTATACTACTTCAAAACTACAAATTTAATTGCTTCCAACATCACTTAAAGCTTTTCTCTCTAAAATGTAATGTATGATACAAATGAAATAAAATATTGTTCTTTCTTCTTAAATTGGCAGCATCACAGACAAGACGTGTCTAAGTCTTAAGAGTTTTGCAGCTTACAGCCTCTTAAGTATATTCCGAATTGGAATTGGTAAAAAAAACCTTTTATCAAACAACCACCATATGAAATAAGACTGAAAATGCTGAATATAATGATGCTTTCATCAAAAGGAATATTACCTTGTTCATGCTTTATATTTGATGTTATGAATGGAAACATCGACAGTGAATGCATTTCGAATAAAGAAGTATTTCATGAACCAATAAGGAGAACTAGATATACAAAATTGTTAAAAGAATCTCATCACAACACTTTTTACGCATTTAACGAACCCATAAATAGCTGTTGTAGAATATTTAATAATGTCAGCGAGCACTATATACTCCCCGTGTCCAAATCCATGTTCAAGCGTTCCCTTTCCAAATCGTTTTTTTTTCCCTAAATATTCATTTACCATCTCTGCCAAATATCACATCGAAGCGAATCCTCTCCTAGTCCCTTTCACCATTCTATTCTCTTTTCTATCTCCTTGTTCAAGCAGGTGTAGAATAACTGTATAAAAAAATAATAATAATGTTTAAGACATAGACTTAAGCATTGTAATATTACCCCTTATTATCTTCTTCTTTTCTTCTTGCCTTTTCTTTTTGACATGTTCTTGAAATCCTGCCGTTCACGCCCACATCGAATTGCATATCGTCGAACACAAAAACAAGGAGAGGAAAGAGAGAAAAAAAAACACATTAAAACTGTTAGATTAAGTAAATTGCCTTGTTTGGCCAATAAATAAATAAATAAATGAATAAATATATAAATATGGACTGTCTAAATGTCCATGCAAAAACTTAACAATCCCACTTACACTAAGCATAACTCTCCTATTTTTTAAAGTAGGAAGATTACATAGTTGTAGGCGATATTCATAAGGTGGTAAATTAAAGTAAGTATTGCAAAAAGATAGTTCAGGCAGAACAAAAGAAATTTTTTCTGAACAGATTCAATGTCATCGATGTAACAACCTTATCGTGAGTACCATACAATTGAAGCATATTCTAAGATAGGCCAACCTAGAGAAGTGAATGAAGTTTTCGTAATAAAAGGATCATTAAACTCTTTTGCCCAACGTTTAATTAATCCTCGGGTACTATTTGCTCTATTTATTATTTTATGTATATGAATGTGAAATCGTAGTTTAGGATCCATGGTAACTCCAAGATCATGGAAACTATCTAAGGATTCTAATGTGTAGTCACAAATTTCGAAATTACACTTTAAGAATGATTTTCGCGAGGAGGTCATGTGTATACATTTTTTCATATTAAGATTCATTAGATTTATTCTGCACCAGCTATGAAGATTGTTGATGTCATTTCGCAAGAATAACTCATCATATTCATTCTTAAAAGACAGGAATAGTTTGACGTCGTCAGCAAACATCAAGATGTTAGAATTTCTATTACCGATGGGAAATCATTTATATAAAGAAGAAACAAAAGTGGCCCAAGATGACTTCCTTGGGGTACTCCAGAGATAACAGGAAACTCGTATGATTTCACGAGTTTAAATAGAACATATTGTGTTCTATTACTTATGTTGAATCCCTTGTTGAGTTTGTCAATACAGGTGCGTGTACCAATATTGACCTAAGGTATTTTTGTAGAATTGCACAGGCACTTGAACCTTGTACAATTGTTGCTACAGATGAATGTAAATAAAAACGGTGTTTTTTTTGATTTGAGTTATTACTACTGGTCTTTATTGCTTAGTATAAGAGCTTATATACATTTTTTACAAGAATAAAACGAAATATTAACTAAGTTGTTGTTGTTGTTATTCAGCGTCAGCACAAATATGTTTTAGTTGTTACCGATATTGAAATGAGTTGTTGTTGGTGTAATTTTGCATCAGCAAAATATAAATATAGTTTAAGTACTAATAATAACATCGATATTCAACACTATGCAAATACAGCCCAACTGAGTAGTAAAACAAAAGTGTGTCATATCGACCTACCTCTACACCTGGAAGCAAATTTTACGTGTTGATACACATTTGTGGTTTGTTTTAGTTGAGCGTTGAGTTGATTTGAGGTGGTCAGATGTATGCATCTGAACATATTCCCCGGCGTTGAGCGATGTCGATCAACCTGTATTTTAGTAAACGGTGATGAATTCTGTGCCATCTTGTAGACTTGTATCAGGTGTATTGACGTGAATTCTCAGGGCGGGCTGTGGTGCAGAAATACCGATGCTACGTGACTTTTGACATCGTTTCCAAGCAACCCAGGAGAGGATACATATGATGAAAATAACGCAGGAATAACTAATTGTATAATGATGAATGTCATGAGGCCGAATTTTGTTAGGTAAATCAACTCGAAGACTTGAGAGTTCATGCTGTATTGCTGATAACTGCGTTATCTGCGGGATGTAATATAGGGAAATGTTGTTGACTGTTGTTGTCGGTTTTGAATGGAAACTTAAGTCAGTGAGCACATTTGGAATGTATGATTTGAGGCTGGTTGATTTAAGCGTTTTGTGACCTTGGATGGTGATTAGTGGTTGTTTAATGATGAAATTTTCATTCATTGATAAAAGTCCAGACCGTTGAATAGTGACTGGTGTTAAAATTGCGTCACATACTGCGTTTACCACCACCTTGTCTTTGACGGAATAGATCCATGAGTTGAGGTTATGTAATTGAAGCCAGTGGGGCCCAGCTTCTGTGTGTTCAATAGAGCATGATGTATTTGTTGTAATGTGGTTTAGTTAGTTTAATTCACACACTGCGATGGCAGATCCTTTTTTATACAGCGGGTGATTTTGTTGACATAAGTAGTGGTCTCTTTCAGTTGATGTGCATATTCTTAAGTCGGCTTCCTTTAGTGGGAAATATTGATCTCGATGCAGGTTGACAATCAAGTATGGGAACGGTGAAGAATTTTGACAAATGAATTGTTAAGTTGCCATGGCACCGGAATAAGATGTAGTAGTTCAAAGTCTTCAGTGGATATTAATGGTAGCTTCAGTTTAAAAATCACATAATTTGTAGTGACACGTCCTTCGATTGACATCAAATTATACAATTGTATTAATTCCTCGGTGGGTAGCTTAAGATGGCTCGGGAGATTTGCTTTAATGTTGATAAGCTCACGTTGTAACTGCACAGGTGAGAGGAGCTCTGGGCTAAGCTTTTCATGGTGAGTATCTGTCAAAATGTCGAGAAGTGAGTCTTGAATGCATTGGACATATAGTATCTCCACTGTGGTTTGAAGAGCCAGTTCAAGAACTAATTGAGAAATACTTTGGTTGCCTAGTTCTTGTTGGACGTTGTCAAACCGATTATTTAAGTTGGTCAATAATTTTTCAACCTTTAGAAATTCTCCTTCAATATCTTGTTGATTCTTTTTCATTATATTTATCGTGCTGTCCAAAAACGAGGTCTGATTTTTAAAGAGACCTTCAAGATGATCTTCATTTTGACGAATTTTTTCTATCGTTTTGGCGGCTTCTTCTGCGTACTGTGAATCAAGAACTCCGAATAGTGAATGAGCCACATTGCCGACGACGTTGAACGCACCTCTTCGAGATCGAGATGTATCGTGAATTTTGAGAAGCTGATTTTTCTGAATGATTTCATCCATTAAGCGTTTAAGTAACATTACTATTATAGGGCAATGTTTCGATGGTTGTATAGCCGCACAATATTTTTTTAAGACGCTTGGGCAGTTTTTTATTATGTCCAATTCTTTCCAGTATGTTTGCATGTTAATATATGTGACCAGGTTTCATTCGCTGGTAATGATTCCAGCAGAGCCGAGTTTTTCGAAGTAAATGCCAGGATCGGATGCAAATGGATGAACCTCTATTGGGGATGGAAAAGCATACGACAAAAATAAACAAGTCAATAATACGGTCATGAGTGCTGAACTTGTGCTGACTCGTGTTCGTTTTGGTTGTTGGGGACCGTCGTTTCGAGTTGAGTGCTTGATCTTCTTTTGCGTGTTTGTTATTTCAGTATGCCTGACCTCAGAGTTGATTTGTCGAGAATCACTACGATGTTCTTCATGGTCAGGTGTCTGAATTGGCAACGGCGCAAGCCTGTGTATCGGACGTTTCAGTATGCCAGTTGCTGTCCTTATGTCAGCTACTCTAACAGCATTGTCGTGCCCGGTGTCTTGACGATTCTGCCCAATGCCCACTGTAGCGGTGGCAGATTGTCTTCTTGAATTATCACCATCATACCTGGTTTAACGTTTTCTGATTGTTCCTTCCACTTGTTCCTGTGTTGTAGTTCATGTAGGTACTCTCGTGACCACCGCCTCCAGAACTCGTGTTTTAGGTGAGACTCTAACTTCCACCTTGTTAGTAGAGAGACATTGTTCTGTGTAGCATATGAATCGACTGATGATGTCAGCGGTTCGCCAATCAGGAAGTGTCCTGGCGTTAGGGCGGTTATATCTTCTGGGTTGGTAGACACAGGCGTTAATGGTCTAGAGTTAAGTATTGCTTCTATTTCAACCATTACTGTTTCCAGTTCTTCGTATGTTAACGAAGCGTTGGCCACACCTCTGACGAATAGTGTTTTGGCAGATTTCACTGCTGCTTCCCATAGTCCGCCGAAATGAGGAGCTCTTGGTGGTATGAAATGAAATTTGATTCCCTTATTGCTGCAATTTCTCGTTATGGCTTCTTGGGCTTTTTGTGTATGAATCACTTCTTTTAACGCTGATAGTTGGTTATTGGCACCTACAAAATTTGTTGCGTTGTCACAGTAAATATTCCGGCAGCGTCCTCGTCGGCCGATATACCTTTTTAAGCATCCGACAAAGGCATCTGTGGTGAGATCGCTGACAATTTCTAAGTGTATCGCCTTTGTTGCAAAGCAGCAGAATACTGCCACGTAGGTTTTTTGTGGTCTTTTTCCTCGGATTTTGAAATGAGTCCAGAATGGACCGCAGAAGTCTACTCCTGAATTCATAAAAGGTCGAGTAGGCTGTACTCTTGCCGCAGGCAAATCTCCCATGATCTGTTGGCATAACCTGGGCCTTATCTTTGTGCAGCGAATGCAGTTGTGCACAATCGTCCGGGCCATAGACTTTGACTTGATGATCCAGAAATGTTGCTGAAGTTGTTCCACTAGTGTCTTAACGCCACAGTGAAAATGCTATTCGTGAAAACATTTTATGAGCAATTTGGTTAATGGATTATTGTATGGAATGATCATTTGATGTTTGGCATCGTAAGAAATGTTGGATGGCTTGAGACGTCCTCTTACTCGGAGCACTCCTTCGTCGTCCAAGAATGGATGGAGGCTGCTTAGCTGACTGTTTTTGTTGAGTTGGAAATTCGTCTTTATTAGCGTGACTTCCTCCTTAAAATCTGACCACTGCATGGTACGAACTATCACTGAAAGCGCCCTTTTGAGTTCTATGGGTGTGAGAAAAATTTCGGTTTCGCGTTCTTGAACACTCTTTTTGACCTAATCATGTACGCAACAATTCTTGTTAACACTTTGAATGAATTTTTGTTATTGATTTTGTATATGATATCATCTGGCTTGTTCTCGACAGTGGCAGCTGCGGATACTGCCACGTGTCTTCTTTCTAAGTTGTTATCTGACTCTGGTTTGTTTGAATATTTCGTGGGCCATCCTTCTACCTTTCCATGCAAAAAGATTGGTCCGTATAACCATAGATTGCAACTGGGTAATTCAGACGGAAATAAGCCTCTCGATAGAACGTCAGCTGGATTTTGCTTGGAAGCAACGTGCCGCCATTGTGCTGCCGAAGAAAGCTCTTGAATCCTTGCGGTTCTGTTAGCGACAAATGTTTTTAGGGTTGATGAACTGGAGTTTATCCATGAAAGAACAATTTCTGAATCAGTCCAGAAATAAACCGGAGCATCTGCCAACTTCAAGTCTTGCTTTACCCTTGTTACTAGTTGTGCACTGAGGATTGCAGCGCAGAGTTCTAATCTTTTGTTTGTGTTTTAAGAGGAGCCACACGAGATTTTGAGCATAATAGACGTACAATGATTGTTCCGTTCTTGTCAATGGATCTGACATAAACGGCGGCTCCGTATGCCTTTTCTGAGGCATCAGCAAAATAATGTATCTGCGAGGAACTTCTTGTTCCTTGTTGAAAGATGTGCCTTGGAAGATGCGTGTTGGCTACTTGTTTCAACTCTTCGCAGAATCTTGTCCATTTGAGGCGTAATTCTGGGGTTAACTCGTCATCCCATTCTAAATTTGTTTGCCACAGTTGCTGAATGAGGATTTTGGCAGTGACAACTACTGGAGATAGTAATCCTAATGGGTCAAAAATTTTTGCAACATCTGATACAACCGTTCGCTTGGTAATTCTTGTGGCCGGTACGATGTTGACCTTTACGCAAAATTTGTCTGTTTTTGGTAACCATGTCAATCCTAATGTTTTAACTGCGCTGTTGATGTTATCGTCAAAATCAAGATTGACTTCTTGGTCTTCGGCTGGAACTGACTGCAGTAATTTTGGGTGATTAGCGCACCATTTGCGCAACCGTAGTCCACCTTGTTGTAATATTTTTGTAAGTTGTTCTTGTGTTTCCAATGCTGTGGCTAGACTGTCGGATCCTGTGAGACAATCATCAACATAGAAATAATTTAACAGCGCGTCAGATCCGAGTGGATATTGAGAACTGTTTTCCTTGCCTAGCTGCTGGAGGCATTTTGTTCCTGCAAACTATGAGTTGATATCTCCGGTCTTCAGGATGGACCAGGATTTGTCTATACATCTTTGTATATCTGACGTAAAGACAAATCGTGGACATCGGAATCGTAGTAGCAATGTAAAGAGTGCACTTTGAATAGTTGGTCCTGTGTACATTAAGTCATTGAGTGCTAACCCTGTAGATGTTTTTGATGAGGCATCGAACACTACTCTTAATTTTGTGGTAGAACTCTCAGGTCTTACCACGCAATGGTGCGGGATAAAGTAACATGATTGTAATATGCTTGCTTTGTCGATCCTTGTCATATGACCCAATGATTCATATCAGACATGCACAACGAAGTCAACAAAATTTTTTCGTTTCGTTGAGACCGAAAAATAAATTATCAAAATTATTTCGTTTTTTTAATAACGTTAAAAATTTATCAAATCAAATTTCGTTTCGTTGAAAAACGAAAAATTTTCTATAATTTTCTCCTATGCTAAACAAAATTTCTTCTGATACAAAAAAAAACGAAATTTTTTTGTTGAAATTTCAACGGTTGATTGGGAAAAAAACGAAAAATTTTTATATCGTTTTCTCTGAAACGAAATAAATATTTTTCCTTTTTTGAATTAACGTTATTTTTTTATTTCGTTTCAACGAAACAAAAAAAATATTTCGGTTACCGTTAAAATTAACGTTAACGTGCATGCCTGATTCATATTCATCCATGAACTCAGTATATTGTATTTTTAGGTTGGGGTCCTTTGCAAGACGTCGTTCTAGTGCGTAAAACCGATTGACTGCAATTTGCTTTGATTCACCTAGCAAAGACGGGCTATCTGCAAAGGGGAGTTTTACTACGAGCCTTCCTTGGCTGTTTCGTATTGTGTTTAGCGCAAAATGTGATTCAAAGAGTTTTTCAGCTGTTGTAAGCACTTTGTGATCCGTCGGAGTTTCTTCCAATTGCCAAAATCTTTCCACCTTTCGGGTTAAGTCATTGTCATCTTCGGTACATATTCCGCATGTTGCAAATAAAGATTTGCTGTCGCTTACCTTCCCGGCCAGAATCCATCCGAATACTGTGTTCTGCAAGGTGGGGAGTCCTTTTGTAAGAGAGATGCGCCCATCTACCAGCAAATCATGATAAAACTCTGCTCCAATGAGGACGTCAATCTTTGCAGGAAAGTTGAAATGTGGATCTGCTAATCCAATATTGTTTGGTATGGGCCAATTTGAAGTATCCAACCGCTGTGTTGGATGTTCAGGAATAATGCGCGATAGAACAAAGGCTTCTAGTCGAGTTGAATACTTGCTGATGCGTAATTTGACGTTCACGCGTGTTCGCGCTTCTCTCTTTCCATTGCCTATGCCTTCAATCAACATTGCTGCTGGTTTGAGCTGCAACCCTAGTTGCTTTGCAACTCTTTCCGTGATGAGATTGACTTGTGATCCTGAATCCAAGATGGCCTTACATTCTACTGCCTGTCCATTACTAGCGATGAGTCTGATAACTGTTGTACTGAGGAGAACATAACCAGTATTCTCGGATTCCTTTGTTGTTGCAGTATGTGACTCAGGATGACGTCCCAATGTTGAACCGGAATACCTTGAGCCTTAAGTCCATGAATGCATTCTTTTGTGATATCGTGAAGAGCCTTCAATGCAGATGATGACTCTCTTTTAAGTGATGATTGTGACATCAGTTTGTTTAGTAATGCATGTGTGTAGTTACTTCCGGTTGATAGAAGGTGCTTGATTAAATTTCGTGGTTCGCTCTCTAAGGAAGTTGTCAAGCAATGCATTTTTTTTGCATCACTCATGTCCACCTTATGAATCAATTCGGTGTACAAATCCTTAAAGGTAACCCATTGCATGTAGTTGCCATTGAATTTAGGCAACGTTATCCTTGGTAATGGAACATCTATGTCTGTCTGTGGTACTCTCTGCGAGTGTAGTGATTGCTCCACTGGTATGTGCTGATGAAGCTGATTCAGTACCTCTTCTGCCTTCGCCTCGAGCTCGTAATAGGCCTGCGGCGTGTATTCTTCGATGACATCTTCATCAGTTGACTCCCACAGCACCGTGTTGTTTTTTGCTAAATCCATCATATGCTTTTCTATTACTGCTGCCTTGATGGTGTAGTATGATGGAGGGTGGTCTGTTTCACGCTGCCCCATCACTTCATTCAAGTTTTGTGTCAGTGCTTGAATTAAAGCACGCTGATTCCTCAGCAGCTTTCGTCTTTCAATACTATGTTCCATGTTGTTCGTTAATTGTCCATCAGCATTCCGTGAAGCAGCTTGCGGTGTTCTCAGCTGACCCTTGGCTTGACTGGGTCTAGCAAAATTCGACCTATAGAGTTCCATTTCGTCTCGGAATTCTCGGTATCTTACACTAATGGCTGCATGCATGTCCTTAGTGAAGTACGGATGATCATCTTTGCTGCCGTGGAGACTACGAATGATTTTATCGACTTTATTGAATTGAGCCCACAACTCTTCGAGTTCCTTAACCTTTGCGTCGATGAACTCTAGCGTCCGTCGCTCATATGGCGCTTTCTTGCAGTTGGCTATAAGTTTTTGCAGAGCCACTGCGGTTTCATCTTGTTGCGTTACTAAATCTTCTATGTTCATTGTGGATGCGGTGTAGTGCACAATATGTGTAATTAAAGCCTTCGAGTTCTTTTGAACGAATTTTATTCGCGGCGAACTATTTGCGGTCACACAGCTTACGAATTTAAATTTCCACGGTTTTTATGATCCTATCGCTTTCATCAAAAGGATATGAATCACGACGGGGTCACCAATGTTGAATCCCTTGTTGAGTTTGTCCATACAGGTGCGTGTACCAATATTGACCTAAAGGATTGTTGTAGAATTGCACAGGCACTTGAACCTTGTACAATTGTTGCTACAGATGAATGTAAATAAAAACGGTGTTTTATTTTGATTTTAGTTATTACTACTGGTCTTTATTGCTTAGTATAAGAGCTTATATACATTTTTTACTTATAATACGTTTACAACAGTAACAAGAATAAAACGAAATATTAACTAAGTTGTTGTTGTTGTTATTCAGCGTCAGCACAAATATGTTTTAGTTGTTACCGGTATTGAAATGAGTTGTTGTTGGTGTAATTTTGCATCAGCAAAATATAAATATGGTTTAAGTACTAATAATAACATCGATATTCAACAATATGCAAATACAGCACAACTGAGTAGTAAAGCAAAAGTGTGTCATATCGACCTACCTCTACACCTGGAAGCAAATTTTACGTGTTGACACACATTTGTGGTTTGTTTTAGT
Source organism: Tetanocera ferruginea (assembly GCA_958299015.1). NCBI lineage: Eukaryota > Metazoa > Arthropoda > Insecta > Diptera > Sciomyzidae > Tetanocera > Tetanocera ferruginea. Next base: position 87,966,374 of record OY282643.1, read on the forward strand.
TGCGCGTTGAGTTGAATTGAGGTGGTCAGATGTATGCATCTGAACAACTTAGATATGATTAGATCCATCTCACCATTTTTGTGGTAAATCCAATCAAAGATAATTTAAGAATCAAGAGCTTGTGATTTACAACATCAAAGGCTTTGCTAAAGTCCGTTATATTTCAAAACGCAAGATGGAATGTTGTCGGGACCACTTTTATACGTAGTTTTAAGATCTTATAGATAAGATAAAACTGTATTGTTGTCAACTTTTGGGAGGTAATGCCTCCAGAATGAACATTAAAAGGATAGCAACCATTATCAAAAGATGACGATGAGTAAGTCGACTTGAAGAAGTCAGCAAAAAGGTTACAAATGTCATTATAATGTCATATAATCATTACCAGATTCCACAGTTTTATATTTCATAAAAGAAGGATAGGAATCAATCTAACGTTTTGTATTTACAAAGCTCCAGAATGATTTTTCATCAGACTTAATGTTTAATTTTACTTTTGTTAGGTATATGTTATAGGACTGCTAGGACAACTGCTGGTTACTATATTTAGTCGAAGTATAAAGGCCAAAATCAATCAAGCAATCTGTTCTTTGATATTTTTAATAATATTTAGATTTTAAGTTTCTCAATTTTCTTAACTCAATGGCATACCACACAGGGCCTGAAATTATAGAAGCTTTTCTTTGAGGAATAGGTCTAGCGAAGCAGTCAATGAGCGTTGTATTAAACGTACAGACCGCAGCATTCAGATTCTGTGAAGATAAAACTCTTGTATTAAGATGCAGTATAGATGACCAATTTATACTGGACAAACTATTTTTTAACATAACATGTTTAGTTTTTTTAAAGTTGAATTCGATGAATGGTTGACTAGCACGATTCTGTATAGATGGCAGTGCTGTCACTTAAAAATTTTAAATAGTGGTAGAATTTGCTCAAAAAAAATGGTAGATTATGACAAATAGTGGTAGAATTTTTCCTCCACAAAAATTTGATTTTGTAGAGGATAATCTCATAAAAATTATGGTATGGAATTTTTTTGACGTTTATTAAATATTATTGCAAAAAGTAAAAATAATTTTGAAATTATATTCCAAAAAAGCAAAAAGCATTATTAATAGTGAAAACCCGATCATAAAGACAATTCAAATGTAAATCAAGGTAATAGAAATGGTCTCCAGCCATTTTCTCCAAGAACTTGGGTTAGTTCACGAGCTCAACCCACCAGGAAAAATTATAATCTCATAGCTTCCTGTCACATACTCTCTTCGCTTCAAAACGTCATATATTTGTTTTGTATGAAAATGCAGTGATTAAAAAAGGTAAATAACACTGGTTTACAAATAACGAAAAGTTGTTTGTACTTTGAATGCCACTTTTTTTTTCTGTCACTCCGTTTTCGAGATATTGCCCACTGTAGGGTTTTCAACGAAAAAAAAAAGTTGGTTCCACTTAATTGCATATATCTCCAGAACCAACAACAGTAATCAAACAAATGATATATCAAATAAAAGCTAATAAAATTTCTTACAAACAATGCAAACATCATTTTTTGGTCGAGCTGTTAGTTTTGGCGGAATAACTCAAATTTCGGGGATTTTTTTTATTTTTCAGAAAAATTTCCAAAAAAAGACAAAATAGTTGCAAATTTCGTTAAGAAATCAAAATATTTTGTTGCTTTTGATATTTTTTACTTAAAACCTTTATTTTTCCAAAAAAAATAAGATATTGTTGAAGAAAATCTATTGAGAAATGAAAAAGTTGTGTTCAATGGAACGAAAGAACCCAAATGGTGAGATTATCAATTTATGCATTTGGACTTATTTTATTGCCATAAAAAAAAAATGAGAATTAAAGGTTGTTGTTATAAAATCATATATTCTTAATTTTTATTGTTCTTTTAATAATTTACATTATTCGTCGCCCATCATTCCTTTGTCCCAAAATCCTTGGTACCGATTCTCAATTACTTTCATCTGTTGGTGGAATCTTTCCCCATGTTCGTCGCTCTCGTCACCGAGATTCTTCGCTTTCTTTGTCTAACGCCTTGACAGTGTTTTTCATAAGTCCAAGTTTGATGTGCAACGGTGGGAGAATTATGTTTTCCTTTTTGACGAGTGGAACGTTTTTGACGTTGCTCTCTCCAACTTTCGACTCAATTATTTCTGGCCAGTCCTTATTGTAATAGTGGTGTTCACGTGCTCGACTATCCCACTTGCATAGAAAACAGCAGTACTTTGTGAAGCCACTCTGTAAACCACAAAGCATACCAACGACTTTGAGATCAGAACATATTTTCCAGTCGTGTTGTTCATATTTAATACATGTCAATAGCTTCGCCATTGTTTCGTACGTTTTCTTTGTGTTGACTGCATGTGCGATCGGAATCGATGGCTTTTTGTTTCCTATATGAAGTAATACCGCCTTCAAGCTCACTTTGCTGCCATCAATAAAAAAACGCCACTCTTTGGGAATGTACGGCTGACCAAAGGTATTAAATAAGCCAGGAATGTCTACGCAATAGCAGATATTGTCATTCTTAGTAATGTGTATAGCAAACGGTTTTTCACGATTTCTGTAGTATGTCACCTTAACATCGGGTCTCAAAAAGTTGAATTGTTGCAAACGAGAACCATGCAATTCCGATTTTTCCTTTGGCAGTTCCAAATCTCTTATCCAATCATTCAGCTGCGCTTGCGATAAAAGGTGAGTTGTGTTTTCAGTTGTAATAGTACTACCACCTGTGGTTCCTTCCGACTCCATTGAATCTACGGATTTTCGATTGTTTTCGCGTGTTGAATCGGGACAAGTAGGATATGGAACATCGTCAGAATGAGATACTGGCAATGAAACATTCGGGACAGTGGCGTATACCACTCGTTTGTGTTTTCCAACACCAGTCACTTTGGCCAGACAAAAATAGCAATCGTTTAGGTGGCAAAACGGTTGTCTCCAGATCATCAACGATTGACACAAAATACTTGGCGTCCATGATTCACCAATGTTCTCAGCCGCAATACAAAAATAATGTAGATATGACATTTGGAGTAAATTCGTAAAATTGACTCGTTTCTTTTCGAAAGTAAATTCACCGCACACGTAGCAGAAAATATCTGGGTAGTTTTTACACTGGAATTCTCGCAGTCTTTTACTCATTTTATTTTGAAGTATATCTTATTTTTTCCTTTCGTTACAAATTGTGCGTCCGTTTGATTGCCACGTTTTTTAGTATAATGCATGCATGTTTTTGCTTTTATGCATCTCGAAAGGTACAATAAAGGTAGGTAGGTCCACGACTCAGAGCGCGACCGCCGAAACTGTCAAAAAAACACAAAATAAGTATTCACATGGCATAATAAAAACAGATTGGCTCTCTTTCTTATAGCCATAAGTGTCGAAATTAGACGTTTTGCTGTGACGGTTTCGACGGCTGCACTCTCAGTCGTGAGCCTACCTGTTTTTATTGTAGCGTGTTTGTTCTTATCTTTTCTTTCGCAAAACTCTTGACTTGATTCCTATGAACAATAAAAATGAAAAATAAACTAGTAAGGTATATCTTCGACTTGGCCGAAGTTAAAATACCCCCACGGCCGATTCTTAAGGGTGGAAGAATATTAAATGGGAGAGCTTTTTGTATGAGATTTTGAGAGATATTATTATTTTTATGTGTCTAAAAAACATACATATCAAATTGTTTTCCTGCAGCTTAAATATAAGCCTTTTTATAAAGTTTTAAATTTTGAGGTTGTATGGGAGGTGGGCGTGTTAGATTTTGTATGACGCCCATTTTTCTAGCATATCTCAGTTTCGACATAGAATACACAAATACCGAGTTTCTGTCTTGTAACTTTAATATTAGCCTCTTTATAGATTTTTCAATTTTGGGGTTGTATGGGAGGTGGGCGTGTTAATGGGTGGATGACGCCCAATTTTCTAACACACCTCAGTTTTGACATTAATTACTTAAAGTTTCCATCTTGTAACTTTAATATTAGCCTCTTTATAGATTGTTAAATTTTGGGGTTGTATGGGAGGTGGGCGTGTTAGTGGGTGGATGGCGCCCTTTTTTCTAACACACCTAAGTTTTGACATTAAATACACAAATACAGAGTTTCCGTCTTGTAACTTTAATATTAGCCTCTTTATAGATTTTTCAATTTTGGGGTTGTATGGGAGGTGGGCGTGTTAGTGAGTGGATGACGCCCATTTTTCTAACATACCTCAGTTTTGACATTGAATACTCAAACACCGAGTTTTCGTCTTGTAACTTTAATATTAGCCTCTTTATAGATTTTTCAATTTTGAGGTTGTATGGGAGGTGGGCGTGTTAATGGGTGGATGACGCCCAATTTTATAACACACCTCAGTTTTGACATTAATTACACAAAAACCGAGTTTCCATCTTGTAACTTTAATATTAGCCTCTTTATAGATTGTTAAATTTTGGGGTTGTATGGGAGGTGGGCGTGTTAGTGGGTGGATGGCGCCCTTTTTTCTAACACACCTAAGTTTTGACATTAAATACTCAAATACCGAGTTTCCGTCTTGTAACTTTAATATTAGCCTCTTTATAGATTTTTCAATTTTGGGGTTGTATGGGAGGTGGGCGTGTTAGTGAGTGGATGACGCCCATTTTTCTAACATACCTCAGTTTTGACATTGAATACTCAAACACCGAGTTTTCGTCTTGTAACTTTAATATTAGCCTCTTTATAGATTTTTCAATTTTGAGGTTGTATGGGAGGTGGGCGTGTTAATGGGTGGATGACGCCCAATTTTCTAACACACCTCAGTTTTGACATTAATTACTTAAAAACCGAGTTTCCATCTTGTAACTTTAATATTAGCCTCTTTATAGATTGTTAAATTTTGGGGTTGTATGGGAGGTGGGCGTGTTAGTGGGTGGATGGCGCCCTTTTTTCTAACACACCTAAGTTTTGACATATAATACTCAAATACCGAGTTTCCGTCTTGTTACTTTAATATTAGCCTCTTTATAGATTTTTCAATTTTGGGGTTGTATGGGAGGTGGGCGTGTTAGTGAGTGGATGACGCCCATTTTTCTAAAACATCTCAGTTTTGATATAGAATACACATATACCAAATTTCAGTATTGTAGCTTAAATATTAGCTTCTTTGTAGAGTTTTCAATTTTTGAGTTGTATGGGAGGTAGGCGTGGTTTTCATCCGATTTAGCCCATTCTCGAACTTGAACTTAGTTTTTTTAAAAAAAGCTTAAATATCGAATTTCATTACGATAGCTTCAAAACTGCGGCTGTAATCGTGTCGACAGACAGACGGACAGACGGACAGACGGACAGACGGACAGACGGACAGACGGACAGACAGACGGACATGGCTAAATCAAGTCAGGTGGTGATGCTGAGCAAGAATATATATACTTTTCCATACCTACCACGCCTCCTTTTGGGCGTTACACACGTCGTGACAAAATTAATATACCCCTTACGCAGTACGCGTGGGGGTATAAAAATTATAGTACAATAACCCAATTTATTTATATGACAATAAACTTTGTAAAAAAACATAACTTGGGTGCTTTCGTTCCATTAAACACAACTTTTTCATTTCTCAATAGATTTTCTTCAACAATAGCTTATTTTTTTTGGAAAAATAAAGGCTCTTAGTAAAAAATATCAAAAGTAACAAAATATTTTGATTTCTTAACGAAATTTGCAACTATTTTGTCTTGTTTTGGAAATTTTTCTGAAAAATAAAAAACTCCCCGAAATTTGAATTTATTCCGCCAAAACTAACAGCTCGACCAAAAAATGATGTTTGCATTGCTTGTAAGAAATTTTATTAGCTTTTATTTGATATATCATTTGTTTGATTACTGTTGTTTGACCTGGAGATATATGCAATTAAGTGGAACCAACTTTTTTTTCGTTGAAAACCCTACAGTGGGCAATATCTCGAAAACGGAGTGACAGAAAAAAAAAAAATTTTTTTTCGGAATTAGCGACCGATTTTACATGAGAAAAGAATAGTGGCATTCAAAGTACATATTGGCTGTAAGCCAGTAATATTTCTTATATTTTATTAGAGTGTTTAAAATAAACATTTTTTTAAATTTAATGTAAGACCTAAGCTACAAATATTTTAGTATTATAATATTAAGTGTATACATTTCAAAAGTATTTGAGGTTCGCAAGCCATGGCATCCAAAAATTTATACAATTAAGCTTCCCAGTCGGAAGATAGCCGAGCACCTCTTCTGATGGATTCATCTTTTCCTACTGCTTAAAGAATTAAAAAAGACGCTATTACTTTTGGTGATGTACATGAAGCCGAAAAGCAATGTGGATAAAACAAAAAAGAAAGGGAAAATAATTTAAAAACAAACACAAAACATGACATAAGTCTATGTTTATTGTGAAAAATTAATATCTCTCGTTTATTGCTAAAAAAAGTTTCGTAGATTACACTGGCTTACAGCCAATATGTACTCAATACTTCATTTCTCAATAGATTTTCTTCAACAATAGCTTATTTTTTTTGAAAAAGGCATTGAGTAAAAAATATCAAAAGTAACAAAATATTTTGATTTCTTAACGAAATTTGCAACTATTTTGTCTTTTTTTGGAAATTTTTCTGAAAAATAAAAAAAATCCCTGATATTTGAATTAATTCCGCCAAAACTAACAGCTCGACCAAAAAATGATGTTGGCATTGTTTGTAAGGAATTTGATTAGCTTTTATTTGATATATCATTTGTTTGATTACTGTTGTTGGTACAGGAGATATATGCAATTATGTGGAACCAACTTTTTTTTTTCGTTGAAAACCCTACAGTGGGCAATATCTCGAAAACGAAGTGACAGAAAAAAAAAAATTTTTTTTCGGAATCAGCGACCGATTTTACATGAGAAAAGAATAGTGGCATTCAAAGTACAAACAACTTTTCGTTATTGGTAAACCAGTGTTATCGATATATTCTCGAACAGGGTTATCGAGAAAATTTAAATTTTCGAAAATTTTTCTGGATGTTTTTGGGTTTAAAACGTTTATTGGTTGATAAATTTATCAAAAACCGTAAAAAGTGTAAATGGGTCTGCAAGGGTTAAGCAGGACCACAAGGGTTAAATATTTTTAACAGAAATTAAATTTCTTTCAAACTGGGAACAAATTGTGTAATCCCACAAAAATCCCACAAATCTGCCGATATGGTATCACACTTTTGCTTCGCACAATCTGGCAGCGCCGTCGAGAGAGCGCTATATACTTTAGAGCCGAGTGTGTATATATATGTGTTTCGATGGCAAGCAGCAAGTGTCCAAGCGTTCATGTAAAATTTGCGCTGCAGTTGTGGATTTTAATTTTTTCTTTGTTTATTATTAACCTTCTTCTTCAAAATGAATAGAATATAAATTATCTATTGTTAATAAAAAGAGTTTTTGCAGCATATAATTGTGTTTGATTTTTGGGTCCGTCTAACCGCAGCCGCTATGTGTATTTTTCTCTTTTTGTTTTTTGTTTACGCAGTGTTTATATAAAACAAACTCGTAAATGCAAATATTTTTGTGCACAATTTTTTTTTGGTAATTTATATTTTATATTAATTTGACTGCGCCACTTTTAATGTGACAAATTTTGATACAAAACGGGCAGTGTAAAAAGTGTTTATTTATATAAAGTTTATGCAAAAATAAAGTTTGGGTTTCTTTTTGTGAAACAAATTTAATGTTTACTTTTGGTGAACTTTCATATATATAGCTAGCATGATGCCAAAACAGCGTTTTTTAGAAAAAGTTTTTTTTTACTGTTTAAGATGGTGAAGATATATAGTTGTAGCAATGTTTGTTCAGGGACTTGGCTGTCATTTTTATCCGTGGTAATTTAGAAGCTTTTTAAAGGTTACTTCCGATAGAGCTCAATTTGAATATTTAAACTAACCAATTTGTATTAAAAACTTCTAAAAGTTGAAAATTGACTGTAAAGCCCATATTTCGGTAAGACATTCTAAATGTCAATTCTGACTTTTGGATGTCAAAAATGCTGATCCTTTCAAAAAAATAAGAAAAGCGACATCTTCTGAAGCTGTTTCTACTAAATTTATTTGCTGACCAAATAGAAGATTTCATCACCTTTTCAACAACGTTTTTTATGTTAAAAATGATTTATACACAAAAGAGATGTTTAAGAAAAAATGTTCAAGGTAGGTGTTTTTTTTAAAAAAAAAATCTATGTATAACAAAGAAAATTTACAAGTTTTTTTTATAAGTCGTTTTCAACGCTATGATTCCGCACATTAAAAGCTTTCAAAATAATTTCTTGCTTTCACACGTCTTTTTTAAGAGCTGCATCTTCATTTTCAGCTAAACGTTTCATGCATTCCAGTTCATTCCATTTTGCATTGCAATCAAAGTATTTTCTCACCAATTTTGTGCCCACGATGAAATAGCATATATTTCCTTGTAATGAGACATATCCTAATTTCTTTTTGTCATTGCAAAAATATCCTTTCAGTTTATGTTATTAAAAATTGAATAGACATCATCAAGTAGTCTACTTAAATATTTTTTTATTGTTGATTCTTAAGCCAAAATTAAAGCATTTTTATATAACAAACGTAACTGTTTTTAAGCGGTTTAAAAACTGAAATTAAAAACATACAATATTAAAAATTTAAATTCCACATAAGATTTTATTTGATCACGTATACATAAATATACACATTGAGCGTTGTCCCCATGGGCCTAAAACAACATTTAATCCAACTTTGATTCTACTCTATGCCTAATGTTGAGCAAAAAACAAATGTTTTTCTAGTTGTTTTTAATTATTTTTTTCCAAACCTTACTTCATATTAAGGTTAATTTCTCAACAATGGTAAGGAAAAACTAAAGGCCACTTGGTGAATTTTTTAAAAATCCATCAATAAAAATTAATTTATGATTAATTTTTGTAGGCATGGAGCGGCTAGTTTGGCATTTGATGCAGGAAAAGGGTCAAAAACATACTTTTTTTGTACTGAACTTTTTTTGTAGCTCATTTTTCTGCAAAACCATTGCAAATATCGTAAAGCCACTCGGTGAAAATTTATATATCCATTAGTTAACAAATGTTGCTCAGACGACTCTTTCTGATTCCTTCTTATATTCATGGCTTTTTAAATATAAAAGTGCAATTTTCTTGCATTTTTTAAAACAACTATTTTTATAATTTGTATTTTAAAACTTGCAGTATAGAGCATTATTCTGTAAAGAATATATCCTTTTTAATAATACAAAATTATAAAATGTTTGATTTTCTACGAGGAAAATGGATAAAAAGATTAAAAACACAACACCTCCAAAACAAAGAGATTTTTTCAAACATCTAGTTATCAGGCACCCTGTAGGCAAGGATATTTTGGAGTACTTCGAAATGAAGCTAAATCTATACTCTTTATATCTTATATCTTTATATCTTAAAGTTAAAAAAAGTTATTTTTTTTGGCATCATGCTATATATAGCACTGAATATAATGAACTATTTGTAAACTCACTTGTTTTTTCCTGGGTGAGGGTGGGTGGGTGTTTGTGTTGTTGCACTGATGAGTCGGTGCTTTTGTTTTGCAAATTCGTGGTGTTTATGACGTTAAGCTTGTGTTGCCGAACATGTCCTATTGAATGAAAAAAAAACATGTAACGCAAGATACATATGTAGCTTGAAATACTAAGGACAGACAAGGATAAAAAAATAAACTAAAATTTTATTTCGCATCAATCGTACAATGAAATACACTGCAATAGAGTAGTGTGCAATAGTGTGGTGTGATAAATAGAATGCTTTGTGCAGCTCTTTAGTAAAGACCTATGGTTAAAAATATGTTATTTCGATTTAAGTTAGCATAGAATCATTGGTTTACGTTATACTTACGGTGACCATTCATCCCGCATTACCTGGGACAGTCCCGTGTTTTAGCAAAGAGTCCCGGTGAATTATTTTTTAATATGGGACTTGGGAGATTCCCGTATGTACTATTTTGTCCCGAAAAAGTCGAATAAGATAAAATATAATTGTTCCAGTGTTGCAATATTTTTACAGCTACCTTTACACAAAAAAATAAGAGATCCTCATAAAAAAAGTACAATGTAAACATATTTAAAGACACATTTTTTTAAAGTAGTTGCCAATGCTTTAATAAAGCGAAAAAATCGATCATGGGGGCGATTATGAAGTTTTTTTCTCTTAATGTTATAATGAATTATACAGTACTTAATATTTCGCTGTTAAGCCAAACTCTGGTGATTTTCTCCATATTGATATAAACTAGTATCGCCTGGGGTCGGAAGTCGACCAATTTTTTTCTTGCCTATTTATAATTAAATGCAGAATAAGCGAGATGGTAAAAATAAGTTCGAGGCAATAGCTTTTAATTGATTGGAGATATTGATTGTATTATTGATGAATGCATAAAACTAAATTTTTTGTGAAAATTTTTGCTTTTGATAGAAACCATAAATTGAAAGAAAAACGGGGGTTCAAATTTTGTGTAAGCGTCTTAACATATAAATATGCGATAGGAAAGTACATAATCTGATTAAGAACACTGGCTGGAATAAAAATGTTTGTAAGTAAAAAGATCCCGTATTTTGTTGCATGAATTCTGATCACCGTATAACTATAATTTGTCACTGGACATAAACGCAGGAACAAAAGAAAATCACCCAACATATTTTTGCCTAATTAATTTCTTAAAATCGAATAATATTTGATAACACTGGTTTACAAATAACGAAAAGTTGTTTGTACTTTGAATGCCACTATTCTTTTCTCATGTAAAATCGGTCGCTGATTCCGAAAAAAAATTTTTTTTTTGTCACTCCGTTTTCGAGATATTACCCACTGTAGGGTTTTCAACGAAAAAAAAAAGTTGGTTCCACTTAATTGCATATATCTCCTGAACCAACAACAGTAATCAAACAAATGATATATCAAATAAAAGCTAATAATTTCTTACAAATAATGCCAACATCATTTTTTGGTCGACCTGTTAGTTTTGGCGGAATTAATTCAAATATCGGGGATTTTTTTTATTTTTTTTGGAAAAATAAAGGTTTTTAGTAAAAAATATCAAAAAATTTTTTTTCGGAATTAGCGACCGATTTTACATGAGAAAAGAATAGTGGCATTCAAAGTACATATTGGCTGTAAACCAGTGTAATTATTATGCACTTATTAAATTACATTAATACAAATAACACTATGCGTCAAAATCAGAAAAAGGTTCTGTACACGACAGTTCATTATATTTTGTTATAGATTTAGGGTCTCTCAACACGAAAATCGTAAAAAAAGTTTTTATAGTTAAGCCTAGTAGGGTAAACTGGGGTACCCTTGACTTTGGTGCACATTTGACTATGATGTTTTCGGTATGAACGAACCGTTATTTTACAATAATTTGTTTTATAATAACAGAAAAGTTCTTGTGTTTTTACGCACGTAACTGTTATTTTCCATTATAAAAGTTAATCAAAGTACATTTTACAAAAGGTAAGAACTATTTATGTTTTTAAATTATAAGTGAATTTCAATAAAACTTAATATAAACTAAAAAAATTAAAAAAAAAAGCCGAGAGCATTTGGGTACATTTGACATTGTTGATTGGGGTACTTTTGACAAATGTTAGTTGTACGAGTACAAAGATCGAGTAACATCGAGATGTTACCAATTCATTTAAAAATTTTTTAATTTATTTCTAAATTGGTTTTAATAAAAAAGGTGGTTTCAAACATCAGAGTAGGAATATCATTAGCCGAAGAAATAAAAGGACATGAAGAGAGCAGAACGTTGGTTAACGAATGAAGAATGAAAGTCTAAGGATATTAGTAATTCTGAGCTTTGATTCTTTTGGGTTGTTCTTTGATGCTAGTCTTATTTTTTCCCAAGTATTCAGCCACTTCACTTTTAAATTATTTTTTATGTAGAGCATTAACATCAGTGGAATTCCCCAAAGCGTTAAAGACACTTGTGGTTATCGTTAACTGGCCCTTAACTACCTAGCCTGTTAACTCGTATCCATAACATCTTTGCTAGCAATGTTTATTTCTCACTTTGACAGTTCGTTTAAGATAACTGTTGCTTGCTTAACTACTCGCTAACTGAAATAATAAAGTTTATATTTTTTTATTTCAATTAAGTAAATTTTACTATATTTAATTTTGACATCAATTGTATCGAACTGATCATGTTTCATTCGATATTTTAACTCTATTCTACTCTTACAAACACGAACTAAAGATATATTGAATTTTTGTATGAATAAGGCTGATCTATTTTGAGAAGTAAAGCATGACTTTCTCAAATTTTTCAATTTCTTCACAACAAAATATTTGTCAGAATTTTCACGCAACAAAAAAATGAATGTTGCGAGTGGAATTTCACGCAAACAGACAGAGTACTAGGATTTACGTGTTTTTTTAAAGATTGTATAAGATTTATAAGATTTTTAAAGTTTTTCTCACTTTTTTCAAATAAAGTCGCATATGTTGAAAAATATCTTGTACACTTCTTGTTCAATATTAATAATCACGCTAAGCCGAATAAAATTTCTAATTTTCTTCATGTTTGTTCAACAAATTTTTACATTTGAATGAGTAGTTTTTGCGCTATCATAATTCATAAAAAATCGAAAACTATTTTAATTTTTAGTGGAGAATATACGCTACCGCCGAAAGAAATGCGTGCAAAAATACGGCCAGGAGATGCATTTGAGTGAAGACGCTAAAATTCGACATTGTACTGTAATTTACATATTTTATTCACTTTTACACTGATTGATACACGGTGTCAATGTATCAATGTATCAATGTATCAATCAATTACAATACTGTGTACCTTCTTTCCAACGACTCAAAGATGACCAAAGTCGGTTAAGATTTGACGAAATGGTACCACTTTGTATGATAGCAAGCCTATACAAGGGAATCGGTGTTTGATGACGAAAAAAAAAACGTTCAAATTGCCACCATTCAGCTAATTCTCAACCGATTTTGATATTTTTGAGTTCAATGAAAAGGTACATTTACGTGCAATGAGTTTTTGTCAAAAAAATTCATAGAAACATGCATTTTTTTGTGAAATTAACGAAACACTAAAGAATTTGCTTCGCTACACGCTTCATTTTGTATTGAATCAAATTTATTTTTATACAGCTTTATTCTACGTGAAATTTTAATGAAAAGAAGTGCAATTTAGTTTTTATTTCCGACAAGGTAAATGGCTATAAAAATTCAATGAAAGTCGGCACAACAAAATTTGAACACTTCAACTTAAAAAATTAATTACAAAAAATTGTGACGACATTGAGAAGTCTGACAAGGTGCAATGGACTCACAACATGTTCCTCTTTAAGAATTTCTATAAGGTTTGCTTGTGCTTTTTTAGTCGTCACACCGTGTTATTGAATTAATTAATTAAAACAAATTTTTTTGCAAAATTTTGTTTGTCTTGAGAATGATTTGGCGCCCCTCTGCGAGTGGCGCCCGGTGCATGATGGATTTTATGAGAAACTTACTATTTCGGAGAACGAAAAGCAACTCATTCTTTAAGTAGCAGAAGCTCATGAAAGCATTTTTCTGCGCAGGAGCTTCGAAAAACAAATAACACTACTCAACAAGGTTTTCCACAACGAATTGCGATAGCATTTTCAATGATAAAATTTTCCATAGAATCCGAATATCGTAATGATTTTTTTCGATTGGCCCCAATTTTTTATGTAAATGGCAAAATTAAAACAATCCACCATTGGGAACACATACTTCACATAAATGCTTGTAAAAACTTTCATGTCCAGTCAATGAATTTTATTTATTTAATTGCATGTAGAAGAGGAGAGTCAGATGTAAATGTTAATGTATAATATGAGCCAATAGCATAATTGATATGGCTGTTATGATAGCAAACAGGCAAAATAAAATCACTTTTTGCTTTTTTTTAAAAATATACCTATTTTATGTTTAAAGCCATACAAAAATTTCAAGCATACACATTAGAGTGGGTCGAAAAAAAAAAGTTAGAAAAAACCACCCCCTATTTTAAAGTTGACCTCGAGATGATTCCGAAACCAAAAAAATTTTTTTTTTTTGGACCACCGGAAAAACAGCCAAAATGTCTTTTTTGCAATACTTAAGCATTACATGTCAGATCTTAAAAAATTATATGTCGTTGAAAAGGGCTTTACGAGCACTACAATGTCTTCTTAGAACATTTTTACTTTTGAGGTCATATTCAACTAGTAAGCCCCATTAGCCCGATTTACCCCCCTTAAATTTTTTTTTTTTCTCATAAGATTAAACTCCTTCAAGTTTGTGTAATTTGTGTTCAAAAAGTTATTTATTAAGTTTCTTTTACAATTTTGTTTATATTATGTAATTGTTCGTTGACTAAACTAAAAGTAAATTTTTTATAAAAATAAGGATTATATCAAATATTTCAACTATTATAACTTCTTTGTTTTTAAACTTAATAAATAATTTTTTGAACACAAATTAAAAAAATTTGAAGAAGTTTAATTATATGGGAAAAAAAAGAAATTTAAGGGGATAAATCGGGCTAATGGGGCTTACTAGTTGAATATGACCTGAAAAATAAAAATGTCCTAAGAACACATTGTAGTGCTCGTAAAGCCCTTTTCAACGACTTATAATTTTTTAAGATCTGACATGTAATGCTTAAGTTATGCAAAAAATACCATTTTGGCTGTTTTTCCGGTAGTCCAAAATAAAATTTTTTTTTGTTTTCGGAATCCTCTCGAGGTCAACTTTAAAATAGGGGGTGGTTTTTTCAAACTTTTTTTTTTGTATGGAGGCCGACCCACTCTAATACACATGTCTAAATAAAAGTCATAATTCACTTACTTTTTCAACATCAATGCAAAAACCATTTTTTTTTTAATCAAATGTATAAAAAATTTTTAAATTTTTAAAATTATCGTTTTTCGGGGTTTTTCCCCCTCCCTCCGTCGAAAGTGTTTAGTCAAATTTCCGTAAAACTGTACCTGCCGGACATGATCACAAAAAAATGACATCTTCAACGTCTCGATCTGGCGTCTGGTTTCTGAGGAAAATGGTCACCTAGTTTGAAAGAAGTAATTTCGATAAAAATGCGTTAAAGTTTTTCTTAGCATGAATTTAATATACATTTTTATCTCAAAAAAACTTCCTCAAAAGAATTTTAAAAAATCCTTTTAGCATCGATTCGATTTTTGATTGTCTTCGTTTAACTTCGTTTTTGGTCGATATTGTTCGTCTGATTCTTGTTCATTTTTATAAAGCTTCTGCTCGACTTCGTTTGCCTTCGGCTCAATCCTTGATTTTTGTCGAAAGAACTTTTAAAAGCACAGGATCTATTTCAGTAACAGATACAAATGCTTACCAAGTTTCATCAAAACCTGTTCATCCGTTTTGACGTGAATGAGCCAGACATAGTTGATTGAATAAAGCGCCCTCTCACGGAAGTTTTCTGAAATTTAAATAGCCTCAATTCTGTTGCAATGTCAGGTTATTTCTCCCTCTTGCGGAAGTCTTTGGAAATTTTTATATTTTATGTTTTATCTTGGGTGGAGTTGAACCTTCATACCAAATTTCATTGAAATCGGTAAAGGTGTTTAGGAGTTATAATAGAGGTACACCCTTTTGTACCCCCCCTATGTTCTTTCTCTCTATAAAACGTACTCGGTGACAAGTACGTACAATTTCAGATCAATCGGATAAACGGTGCGCGAGCCTATACGGAACAGACAGACAGACAGAAGGAAAAACATTTGATTTCATATATTAAGATTAAAAAACAATAATGGTTTTTGCATTGATGTCAAAAAAGTTAGTGAATTATGAATTTTTTTTATACATGTGTATACTTGAAATTTTTTAATAAAATTCTCTATCACTTTTTCTCTCCGATATAATTATTACGAGATAAAGGGCTTCAAAAATAAAATATGTTAATAAAAAAAAAAAGTTATTTTATTTTACCTGTTTGCGATCATAACAGCTATATCAGTTATGCTATTGGCACATATTATACCTAAACATATTATACCTAAACAATCAAATAAATAAAATTCATTGACGGAACATGTAGGGGAAGAGTGGCATGAAAGAGCCAGTTTTAAAAAAGTTACAAAATATATAAAAATAATTAATAAAATTATAATTATTGTATCAAAAGTATTTTCTAATTCATTTATGAACGTAATACCATGAAATATTTTCCAAAATCAACAATATTCTTGGACCTCTAGCCAATTATAAAAAACATGAAATTCGGCTCTTTCATAACACATGGGCATTGAAAGAGCCAACCAAAGTTTTGAAAGAGCCATCTTCTTATTACAAGACTTAACACGAAAAATAACGAATATTTTATTAAAAATATTAATTGTTATTATAAAAAGTATTATTTTACAAAAACAAATTAAATAAATAAAAAAATTCAAAACTAAAAACAAAAAAAAATTAAATCGCTTTGAAGAAAATCTATAATAATAAGACCTATTCCAAAAACAAAATAAGAGGTTTAAAACACTTAAAAACATTTTTGACAAAAATAATTTAAACTTCCTTTACGCTTCTTCATACCACCGCAACCCAGCTCTTTCAAAACATATTGTCCAAAGAAACATAACCTCAAAAATTAGTATGAAATCAAGATTTTTCCGGCAAAATAAATATGTTATTGGTAGGCCTAATATATCCATAAAATTATAGTATAATAATATTACTGTTAGTTTTAAAGGTGAAGACGTCACAAAACAAATAAAATGTTCTGAAAAACTTACTTAATGATGAAGAAATCCAAAATACGATACACCATCGTCGTTTATTATCAGTGAACTGCCAAATGTTCGAGGGTGCCATATGGCGAGTATTGCTTCTTAAAAATTATAATTTAAGAAGCATTCGTATGAAAACTACCGCGTAAATCAAGATGGCTCTTTCAAAACTTGGCTCTTTCATGCCACTCTTCCCCTAAGTTTTTACAAGCATTTATGTGAATTATGTGTTCCCAATAACGGATTTTTTTTAATTTTGCCATTTACATAAAAAAATCATTACGATATTCGGATTCTATTGAAAATTTTACTACAGAAAATGTTGTCGCAATTCGTTGTGGTGAAAGTTTTCGTAAATTTGTGGAGTTGTGTTATTACACTTATACAACACAAATAAGATATTCTCAATAATTTCATCAGATATACATCAAGAAATTCACATTTATTGTAAAAGTACATTCACATAACAATTAAGAAGTATTCGATCAGTAAAATTGTTTCTTTATATAGTATATACATTAAGCACGCATCATAACTGGAGTGCTTAATTTTCAGAAGAACACCATAATCTACCAGATAAAGAAAACTGAAATAAGATCTAAGTGAAAAATCAACGACTTTCGCGCTTATTTGGGGGGTGTTGTGTGCATTCTCCCTCAAACCCACACAACTCTGTTGTGTATCGTCGTTATATTACGTGTTACTTCGTAATATGTATACTCACCAAATAATCCTTTCTTGAACCGATGGTACCTGAAAGTTTTAATAAAACTGCACTTCTTTATAGCTTAATTAACACTCTTCTTTCTTCATTAATTTAACTTTTAATTATAACACAGTTTTCAGTTTTAAGATTTATAAACGATTAAATATATAAACATACATATTAATGGGAGCGGGTCGAAATTGCCCTTAACGAAATTGTCCCTTTACAAAATTGCCCATTGACAAATTTTTGAACTTAATACTGAGAAAATTATCAATGCACCGTTATCAAACAAAAGTTTTATTCAAAAATTAATTTAATACAATTATGCAAAAAGCCAAAACAAAAAATATCGATATCGCCCTTATACAAAATTTTTTCCCCCCTAGATTTGTTTCCAATACAAAAATTTCAGACGACCGACAATTAAAATTACGATAAACGCTAGAACGTATTCCTTAATCTTTGACTGACTTATGACTGCAATTTAGTATTTCGTTGCCAAAACAATTGATTATTCATAACAATAACAAACAACCGTTTTTCTAAGTTTGGAAACCTGTTTCAGCGAAGTGATGAGCTAAACAGATCAAACATAATTGCAGAACAATACTGCAATGAAAAAGTGCAACAATGAATGTGTTTACCTTTACAAAATTATACAAAAAATAAATTAAAAAATAATATGTTGATACTGTGGAAAAGCGCGCGAAATTTTGTAAAGTTGAATTTTGTAAAGGGAAATTTTGTAAAAAGAAAATTTTGTATAAGGAAATTTTGTAAAAAGGAAATTTTGTAAAGGACAATTTTAAAAAAGGGCAATTTTGTAAAGTACAATTTTGTCAATGAAATTTTGTATAAGAGCAATTTCGACCCCAACCCCATATTAATATATTTACAAATATACATTCTTCGTTTGGTCACCTCGATATTTGACACCGTTGGCATCACGAATTGGCTTATTTCCGCGTGTTACATTTCGACACACATATTTTCAACAACAGCGCGGTTTATTAACCTAGAAACATACATACTACATTGCAATTCAACCCACAAGAGTTCATTTACGTACGCGATTATTTTCGAGCTATGTTAACAGAAGCGCAGCTCAAGTAGCTGGCTCGTGCTTACTTGCTATTTTGCATTTTTTTAATTGTTCGGTGCTTGACTGTAAACTTCAATTGGTCAGCCTTGCAAAAACGCTAATAGCTTCACTTATTATTGAGGCAGATAAGTGTTTGTAATTTATAATATGAAAAACAAGTAAACGTCGTTTGTGACGATTGAGTCACAATATTCCCACCCTTATGACAAAGAAAAAGTATGCTATTTATTTGGAATAATTTTTCGTCACATGAATTTATCAGAATTTTGCATTATGTATGTATGTGTGGGTATGTTTCCACAAATAAAAATTCTTTATTTATTTAAATTTTAATTCTTATTTAATATTTATTTTGGGAACTGTTTTTTGTGAATACAAGTTGAATAATAATTTTTACAAATGAAAATTTTTTATTAACAATATTTTGATTCTTAGATAATAATATTTTTTTTTTGGATAAATATGAAAGTGTATATTTTGTAGAGTGTGTGTTTTGTATGTTGTGATGTTGGTGTTTATATGTGGTGGTATTGAGTCACCACATTATTCCCCTTCCTTTCTGAAAAATTTTGGTCGTGTTAGCTAATTGGTTAAAGTGTACTTTTTTTGTATTTTTATGTTTAGTTGAATGTGTCTGTGCTGTTTCGGTGTCTAAGGAGGCGGGCTTAAGTCTATCAATGTTGACTGTTATGTTAGTGTTATTTTTACGAATTGTGAAGTATTTCGGTGTTCTCTCAATAACTTCGAAGGGACCATCGTACGGCTCTTGCAGTGTTTTACGAATCGTGTCGTTGCGGACGAAGACAAAGTTACAAGAACTGAGAGCTCGAGGTATATATTGTTGGAAGTTGGTGCTGTGATGCGCAATGTTTGACTTGTGATCTTCTACGGCCTCTTTAAGTTTGGATAAGGTGTCCGACGAATTAAAATTCTGACTGCTGTGTATTACTATTTGCTGTGGTAGTCTGAGTGTTTGACCAAAAACCATTTCAGCTGGTGAAGCTTTAATATCTTCTTTGACCGTGGACCTGAGTCCTAGAAGAACTAGTGGTAGCTCTGTGTACCAATTTTGTTGTTACTTGCTATTAGAGAAGTCTTTAGTTGGCGGTGAAATCGTTCTACAATCCCATTAGCTTGTGGATGATAAGCAGAAGTGGTTATGTGTTTACTTCCTAGATTCTTAACGAAGTTTCTACGCATTCTTGTCACCATTTGTTGATTTGTGTGTTCATTTTGGGCCAAAAGTATCTTTGTGTTATGAGACGTCGAGAAGCTCGTGTACCTGGATGTGAAATGTTATGTAATTGTTCAAAAACTTATTTGCGTAATGTTTGTGGAATGTATGGACGTGTTCCTGAACTTGTTTGTTCGCACCAAATTTTTATGTTAAGTATTGGAATGTGTATTTGTTCGAATTTGTAAATGTGTTTATTTAGTATCTCTTGTAGTTCTGAATCTGTGGTCTGCTCTTTGTGTAGAGTTCTGAGGTTTATCTCAGAGGTTGTGAAAGCCTCTATCTCAGCTCTTGAAAGTGCGTCTGCTACGGTGTTATCGGTACCTTTAATGTGTCTGATGTCGTTGGAAAACTGTGCAATGAATTCTAGGTGTCGTGTTTGCCTTGGGCTTCTCTCTGTTTTTGAATGTAATGCTGAAGTAAGTGGTTTGTGATCTGTGTATATTGTAAATGTTCGTCCCTCTAAATAGTGCCTAAAGTGTTTAATTGTAAGGTAAATTGCTAAAAGTTTGCGATCGAACGTACTGTATTTTGTCTCTGATGGTGATCATTTCTTTGAAAAGAAAGCTAGTGGTTATGTTTCCTGATTGTGTTCTTGTTGTGAAACTGCACCTATAGCAGTGTTAGATGCTTCTACAGCGATAGAAAGTTTGCTATTAAAATGATTAAGTAGCACTTCCTTAGTAAAACTTTCTTTTATGGTTGCGAATTCTTCTGTTGTGTTTTCTGTCCATGTTAAGTGTTTGTCCTTCGTTTTTGTTGCTGAAGTTATCATATCATAAATGTGTGTGAGTGTGTGTGCTAATTTAGGAATGCATCTGTGGTAGTAGTTAATCATCCCGATGAATTTCTGCATTTGTTTAACTGTTTCTGGTTTTGGATAGTTAATAATACACTGAATTCTATCGGGAGATGGTTGTATGCCTTTGTTTGAAATATCGTAACTTAAAAAATGTATTCTGTTTACGCCAAAAATATATTTGTTTGGTTTAATGTTTAGTCCATAATTGTCTAGTCGTTCAAAAACTAAATTTAGATGTTTGAGGTGTTCTTCTTCTGTCTCGCTGGCCACCAGAATGTCGTCAAGGTATACAAATACGAAGTCTAGTTCTCGTAATACTTCGTTGATAAATCGTTGGAATGTTTGAGCTGCATTTCTTAAACCGAATGGCATTCTCAGAAACTCAAACATTCCGAACGGTGTAGTAATCGCGGTTTTATGTATGTCTTGAGTGGCCATGGGGATTTGGTGGTATGCTCTAACTAGGTCTAATTTCGAAAATATATGTTTGTTGTGTAAGTCAATAGATAGGTCGTGTATGTGTGGTAGAGGGTAGCGGTCAGGGACTGTAATTGCGTTTAGTCTTCTATAGTCACCACAGGGTCTCCAGTCGTTCACATCTTTTTTTGGTACTAGATGCAGTGGAGACGATGACATGGAGTCTGAAGGACGGCAGATGCCTGCTTTGGTTAAGAAGTCAAATTCTTGTTTGGCGATTTTGTATTTGTTGGAGTCAAGGCGTCTTGGTCTTGAAAAAGGTAATTGTCCTTCTGTAGTTATATGGTGTACTGTTTTGTGTTTAACTAGTTTGTTGTAGTCGGGTTCTGCTGTTAGTGATGGGTAATTTTTGAGTATATTTGTATATTTGTTGTCTAGTGTAATTAGTTTGGGTAGTGATGTTTCTGTAAATGCTGTGATTGTGTTTACTGATAGCTGTGTAAGTGGATCAATGAGTTTCTTGTGTTTTAAGTCTATCAAGAGTCCATATTTCGTAAGGAAATCAGCTCCTATGATGGGTCTTGTAATGTCTGCTAGTATGAATGTGAAAGGGAAATCGTGTCTTAGTTTCAAATTAACGTTAAGTAATTTCTTGCCGAAAGTTGCGATTGTACTACCGTTAGCTGCTGTTAGTATTAAGTCTGAATTTTTCTTGTGGGCTTTGAATTTATTTAGTTGGTAGGTCGTTGTCGTGACACACTTCTTGACGGGGATCTACGTCTTGAAAATCTTCGGATATAAATTATTCTCTCTCGAGTTCGAACGTGAATGATTACGGTATCGTTCGTTTTTTAACTCTTGGACCTCAATTGCTAGTTTGTTGAAACTTTCTAGGATTTTGGACGTTGTTTCAGCAAACGATTGTGTTATCATCGCAAGCTCAGAGTTTTGGGTGATTTTTGTCATGCGCTGGGCATTATTGACAACTGAAGCGACTTCTGATTCTGACATTACTTCCCACAAATTGTCGGCTAGTTTCAACTGTTCCTCTAGCTCTCTATGACCAGATCCAGTCAAAGCAATATTAAGGCTTTTGGGGAGTTTGCGAAACCAAATTTTATAAACCAAGTCGTTACTAACTGTAGTACCGGCTGACAGTATAAGTGACCTATAAAATTGAGATGGCTTTTGGTCACCCATCTCAGTGCCAGACAAAATTTTGTCGAACCTCTTGGCTTCACTTAAAGAGTGTCGGTCAATCAAAGTTCTTTTTAAGCCTTCATACAAATTTGAGGACGGACGTTTTTGTATGAATTCTAACACTGTTATAATTACCTCTTGGTGTAGAGCGGTTACGAGGTACTCGTACTTTGTCTTGTCAGCTGTGATTCCTTTTGCCTGAAATTGTACTTTTGCATGGGCGAACCATGCGTCGGGACAAGTGGTCCAGAATTGTGGCAATTTTACTGACGCCGCTTGTATTTCTGGATGCATTGGTGCGTCAAATGTATTGGGAGGGTGATGGTCACCTTCGCCGAAATGAGAGAGGTGTGAGAGAGGGTTAGAAGTATGTAAAGGGGTGGAGGGTTGTCTGGAGTGGGGTAGTGGTGTATGTGAAAGACTCATATTTTTTAAAATGTGTACCTAAAAATGTGTTCCTAAAATTGTGTCCCTAAAATGTGTTTCCCTAGTGCAGTGGAGTGCCTACGGATGTGAGACAATAGGTTTTACGTATGTATTGTCTAACATACGTTTTAAAAGCTAAGTGTGTGCCTCGTGTAAAGCTAAAAATAATAAAGCAACCTGTAAAAAAAATTTTATAAAATGTCAGAAAGAAAAAATATTAACAAATTTTTATAAAATTCAAAAATGATTTTTAAATGATGTGTCGATCTCGTTGCTGTAGTTGTAGTAGTTGTTGTTGTTGTTTTTCTTGTTGTTGTTGTTTTTGCTGCTGTTGTTATTGCTGCTGCTGCTGCTGCTGCTGCTGTTGTTGTTGTTGTTGTTGTTGTTGTTGTTGTTGTTGTTGTTGTTGTTGTTGTTGTTGTTGTTGTTGTTGTTGTTGTTGTTGTTGTTGTTGTTGTTATTGCTGTTGTTGTTATTGCTGCTGTTCTTATTGCTACAGTTGCTGTTGTTGATTTCGTTGTTGTTGTGTTACCTTACCGGCAGGTATAGGATTCCTTTTTTGTTGTCGTTGTTAGTGGCAGTTCTTGAGAACATGTGGAATCAATCGTACGACAACTGCGTCCAGAGAGAGACAGTTGTTAAGAGTTGTCGTTGTTGGCTGCCGTGATTGCCATCAATTGTTAGATTTTTTTTTTTAATATTTATTTTGGGAACTGTTTTTTGTGAATACAAATTGAATAATAATTTTTACATATGAAAACTTTTGATTAACAATATTTTGATTCTTAGATAATTATATTTTTTTTTGGATAAATATGAAAGTGTATATTTTGTAGAGTGTGTGTTTTGTATGTTGTGATGTTGGTGTTTATATGTGGTGGTATTGAGTCACCACATATGTATGTAAGGCTAATTTTAATCTTTAATAAATTAATATTTAATCTCTTTTTCGAATATAGATTTCTTTGAATTTTGACGTTACTTAATTTTCTATTGATGTTCTTTCCTCAGTGTTTAAACTTTTGGCGAATTTAACTGTTTCTTTCACGTCTCTTTCCTTGCACTATACGACGAGCTCGCATCCACTATGAACTCTTTAAAATTTGAAAAATTTGGTCTTAAATCCTTAGGTATGACACAGTCATCCTTATTTAGCACTGCTGCATATGCCATTTTATACTTCACATTTGCTAACGTTTCATATAAATAAACCCCCGGCATAATCTCTTGTTTATGGATTACAAAAACTGAAATATTTGTTTTTACTGGAATTTAAACTGTTTGTATTGTTCTTGCTTTAACACGTATCTCCTTATTGTAGCTTAAAGAACTAGTCATTTGTTTTAGAGTTATTTGTTTTAGAGGTAATTTCACACTAGTCTTCCTGTGTTTACCATAGACTGTTAACGTCTTATTAATCGCATCTATAACTGAATTATTCCACAAACTATCCTGACCTTAAATACCATCTGCAGGCAACCCTTGTTCTAGTTCCACTACGTGTAACTTAAAACTTAAGTTCTTTATCTTATCGTGTTGGATCTCTACAGACCCCAATGTATCTACAAAACCTCCAAATGCTCCACTCAAATGTTTAATTTCCCTTGTATCTTTATTCAAATTTTTCTTTAATGTATTCAGTTTAGCTAAACTGGCTTCAGCCCCGATATCCACAAGTCAAATGAGTCGTCCTTGTATAGACTCCTTATAGGGAATTTCTATGAACACATCATTGACTTTGCGATAACCAAAACTCCTACCTTGTTCGTTCCTATTTTGAAACGTAAAATTCTTATTGTGTAACGAGTTTGCTAAATCTTTATATTTTTCCTGATAAGTACTTAATATAGCTTCTTTTCCTACTGTATCTTTGCCTGTTGATACTTCCGTCTTTGACCCAGTGGTGTTTACTATCTTTTGCGACGTCAAATCATCCTCCTCTATTTTTTCTTGCTCTGTTACCTCCAATTCTTCGAAGTTTGAATAAAAATTGTTGAATAAAAAATTAGCTGTATCCTCTGACGTACTATTTACAGTCGAAGTGCTTTCCGATATTTCATAAGTTACCAAAACTTTAGTCTTATCTCCCGATATACGATTTTCTGGTATTTTTTTCCCGGTTTTGACTGGTGTACAGATGTTTACAATCTTTCTTGACGTGAAATCATCTGTGACTACCCCTCGATAGTTTCCCTGTTTTGAATCGTATTCTCTCTTTGCAAAACAATCCTGCATTTTGTGTCCTAACCTTGCACACCATTCACATTTGACCTCATCTTTCCTTGATTCTTGAATCATGTTACCATTCCTCTTTTGATTTATGTTATAATTATTCTGACTTCTATGGTACTCATCTCTTGTATGCCCTTTTCTACTACAAAATGAACTTGTTGGGCTAACATTCTTAATCCTTCTTTATCATAATTTCGTGCTATTTGAAATATTTGCAGATTATCTGTTGATGAATAAGCCCTATGACCTGCTTCAACTTCATGATCAGCCAGCCTACATGCCACATAAGTTTTACTGAAATTTATACCAAATGTCCTTTGATTTGGTCTCATCTTTTTCCCTCTTTCGATAAGCCCAAATGCACTTATCGCTTCTTCCACTACACTCTCAAATATTCCTGTTTTAATGCATAGCATATGTATTCTAAGAGTTGAATCCTGCAGACCAACCCTGAAAGTTGTAATTACAGTTTTATTTAATTCACTTAAAAGTGCGGGCACACCGTCTTTGTATTCGTTATTAATTTTATCTTCTGCTGTTGTTTTTAGAGCACTTAACCGTCTTGCATATTATCGTATTTCTTCATCAGGTTGTTGTAATGTCTTCTATATATGCTGCCATACTTCATCTAATTATTTTCGTTCCAAAACGTTTTCTTTATAAGTATAAATAATTCATCCAGATTATTAAATTGCCTTGTTCTTATTAACTTGAAAGCATCCCCATAAATTCTTAGTTTTACACATTGGATAAATTTTTCTTAATTGGATTCTCCTACCACTTGGAAAGCTAATTCTGTTCCAAGTATAAACTTATACACTCCCTCCTGTAGCTCACAGAAAATACAGATTTCGCTACATCGCATATATAGTCTGAATTATTTCTTTTATGAAGCTATTTTCATTATTTTTTCGTTGTCTTCAAAATATTTCTTTGTGTTCTACGAACGTTTGTTTGATTTTCTGCAATAAACATTTTAAAATGAGCTGCTAAAGCGTTCGTATGATTTTGTTAAATAAACATTTTCAAAAGAGCTTTTTAACCGTTCGTTTGATATTTTAAAAAGATCTTTTAATTGCCTCGATTGCCTACACGTACTATATGAAATTTAAACACCTTTTAATAAGTTCAAGTTTAGCCGAGCTTAGTATCGGTCGAGTTTAATACTCAACCGTCCAGGGTTCAATCGCTGACGAAACCTGCCAAAATTTGTTTTTATTTAAAACACATTTATTTTTGATAAATTTTGAATTAATGAAACAATTAAAATTAGAATTTAAATAATTAAATTAATACTTTTGATGCATACTCAGTCAGGATGCGAACCGACGTCCTCTGCATGCCAGTCTAGCACACTTCCACTGAGCTATTGGCAACGATAAGTTAACTGTAGCAAAACATATTTAAAACTACTCAGCTTATATAGTGACAGAAAATCTTGACAAAAACATGCATTTTTTTATAAAATTTTTGTTAAAACGTTCATTGCTGTTTTTAAAACGTTTCTGCTACGTTTGTGTTTTAAAATGTGCGTTTTTATTTTTGTATGGCGTAAAATCTTTTACGAATATATTCATTAAAGATTACTATATCATAGTAAAACGTTCGTTTTTGTTTTTAAAACGTTTCATTTTACTTTTTTATTTTAAAGGAAGGATTTTCATTTTTGCATGGCTTAGAATGTTTTTAAAATAAACATTTTACTAACCATTTTTAAAATGTGCGTTTTACTTTTTTTTGTTTTCTCAGTGCACACATATTTTCAACAACAGCGCGGTTTATTAACCTAGAAACATACATACTACATTGCAATTCAACCCACAAGATTTCATTTACTTACGCGATTATTTTCGAGCTATGTTAACAGAAGTGCAGCTCAAGTAGCTGGCCCGTGCTTACTTGCTATTTTAAGCTAACTGTTGCATTTTTTTAATTGTTCGGTGCTTGACTGTAAACTTCAATTGGTAAGCATTGCAAAAACGCTAATCGCTTCAATTATTATTGAGGCAGATAAGTGTTTGTAATTTATAATATGAAAAACAAGTAAACGTCTCTTGTGACCATTGAGTCACAACATGGGGGTGGGGGCAGTGGCGTAGCGAGGGGGGAGGGGGGCAGGGGGTGTCATCATGCCCCGGGCGCCACTCACAGAGGGGCGCCAAATCATTCTCAAGACAAACATAATTTTCCAACCAAATTTGTTTTAATTAATTACTTCAATAACAAGGTTAGCCAACTGTAGAGTACAATGCTATGATAATGCTGCTCTTATGTCAAATTACATATCTGGCGTTCAACAAAAAATAATAAAAAAAATAAATAAGGCAACATTTGTAAATTGTGATAACCACACATTAAATTTAGTAGGAGTTACTACAGCTAACCAAGATCCAATCGTTGTAACATGTTTTGAAATAATTGATAACATACGTCTCTTTTTCTCACGTTCAACATTACGATGGAAATTGTTAAAATATGCTTTAAAAAATCTGTTAAACGTGAATCTGTAACACGATGGAGCGCCAGAGCGCAAGCAGTTAGCGTTATTGTCGAGAAACTGGAAGAATACATAGAACTATCAGAAAAATTAGCAGATGAAAATTTTTCCACAAGTGGTACCAGAAATGCTGCAATCTTTATCTTAAACCGAATTTAAATATCACAACTTTAGTCCATTTCTGGCATCAACTCTAAGAGAATTGATCGTGTGCAGCTCAGATTACAAGGTCCTAAAATTAAGTTTACAGAAGCGTTCCATGATCTCAAATTATTGGCGATTGAACTTGCAGAAATTCGTAACGATATTTGTGAAAAAGTAATCGAAAAGGCTAAAAATCTTTGTAACAAATGGGCAATACATACAAAAAAAAAACAAACAAATTGGCCATTTCAGCCCTTGAAAGGACTTTGACCGAGCTTCTTATGATCAATTGTATTGTGTGTGTTATTAAATTTTTTGCACACAACTGAGCGAGAACTGGACCTACATGTTTTATGCCGACTCCGAACGGCTATACTTCATGTTCTCAAGAAGCTTTACATGGCATTATTTACTCTCTGAGGTTTGCCATTGTCTGCGGGCTCCGAGCATGCTAAGCCACACACTTAACCTGTATGCCACGGTCACCACCACCACGGGAATCGATACAACAATCCGTATTTTTGCACGCATTTCTTTCGGCGATAGCTTTTATTCTCCACTAAATACGAGAATAGTTTTCGATTTTTTATGAATTATGATAGCGCAAAAACTTCTCATCCAAATGTAAAAATTTCTTGAACAAACATGAAGACAATTATAAATTTTTTTCGGCTTAGTTTGATTATTAATATTAAACAAGAAGTGTACAAGATATATTTGAAAAAAGCGAGAAGAACTTTAAAAATCTTATACATCCTATAAAATCTTTAAAAAACACGTAAATCCTAGTACTCTGTCCGTTTGCGTGAAATTTCACTCGCAACATTAATTTTTTTGTTGCGTGAAAATTCTGACAAATATTTTGTTGTGAAGAAATTGAAAAATTTGAGAAAGTCATGCTTTATTTCTCAAAACAGAAAAAAATAAATATATGAAAATAAAAAATAAAAAAAAAAACTGCCACTTTTCACTTCAAACAAAATAGGCAGTTCAATCAAATTGTCGTGGAAAAATGTTGCGAGTATTTTTCACAGCGGAACAGAGTAATATTTTGACGAACATGTGAAAATTTCAATCATACAAAAATTCAATATATCTTTAGTTCGTGTTTGTAAGAGTAGAATAGACCCAGCAAACATTATGAGTCTTTTATGACTCTTTTAAGACTCATATTTATGAGTCTGAGCGCTCATAAAAGACTCCGATAAGAGCGTGTTTCCCTTTCTGGAAGGGAGATCTGAGTCCGAAATATGACTCTTATAAGAGTCCGAATATGTGTGTTTTAAGAGTCAGAATTATGAATGTTTTCGGAGTCTTATAAGAGTCATATTTGAGAGTCTTTTATGACTCTTAAAAAACAAAAAGAATAGACCCTTTTTCGTGTTATAATTATTTGTGTTTATTTAAAATTCTTAAACCATAACATATAAATTTTCTTTCATCGGAAGTTTCGATCTCTTACATAATAACTATAACATAATTCCGTAAAATGTGAGTGCGGAACGCTTGATTTTTTGAAAAATTTCATAGCATATTTCTAGGCATTTTTTGTTTTGTTATATATTGAAACTTAAAAAATTTTTTTATATATTTTTTCATTTTGAAATTTTCAGTTTTTCAAAAAATGTTTAAACTTATGTCGTCGTACCTACTATGGTTTCAATTTTTATTTTAGGTTATTTTATAAATATTTGGAACAAAAAATTGTTATTTGCATAATTTAAAATCGTATGTGTGACCATCGCTGAATTCTTATTCGGCTTAAAGAAAATCAATATTTCATGTTTTTCCTTTATTAAAACCGGGCCCGTCATTTTTGACGGGAAAAACCTAGTTTTGAAGAATGTCCAAAGTGTTGACTTTACGCTGTGTGTTGAAATAACAAATGCTTCTGAAAAATTGTATTTAACAAAGCTGTTTATCGAAAAAGTTGCTCTGAATTATATATGGGTGGCTTAGTGATAATATGAGCGCACTGAAAACCATCATAAATATAAGCTTTTTCTGAGTCATTATTATGTGCGCTCATAAAACGTTCATAAATAAGAGTCTTTTCGGAGTCATAATAATGTGCGCTCATAAAACGTTCATAAATAAGAGTCTTTTCAGACTCATTATTATGTGCGCTCATAAAAGGTTCATAAATAAGAGTCTTTTCGGAGTCATAAAAATGTGCGCTCATAAAACGTTCATAAATAAGAGTCTTTCAGACTCATTATAATGAGCACTCATAAAACGTTCATAAATAAGAGTCTTTTCGGACTCATAATAATGTGAGCTCATAAAACGTTCATAAATAAGAGTCTTTTCAGACTAATTATTATTTGCGCTCATAAAAGCTTCACAAATAAGAGTCTTTTCGGACTCAAAATTATGAGTGCTCAAAATATCGTCAAAAAATACCCTCTTTTAGGAATCATAAATATGAGCGCTCTTAAAAATGTTTATTGGGGAGTTAAAATATCGAATGTAACATGATCAGTTCGATACAATTGATGTCAAAATTAAATATAGTAAAATTCACTCAATTGATATACAAAAATATAAACTTTATTATTTCAGACAGCGAGTAGTTAAGCAAGCAACAGTTATCTTTATCGAACTGTCAAAGTTGGGAATAAACATTGCTAGCAAAGATGTTATGGATACGAGTTAACAGGTTAGGTAATTAAGGGCCAGTTAACGAACCACGAGTTTCTTTAACGCGTTTGGGAATTCTACTGATGTGATGCTCTACGAAAAAAATAATTTAAAAGTGAATTGGCTGAATAATTGGAAAAAAATTAGACTAGCATCACTGAACAACCCAAAAGAATCAATGCTGTAGTTGTTACCAGAATTGCTTTTATCTTTAAACTTTTATTTCTCAGCTAATGAAAGTCCTATTTCTGATATTTGAACCACTTCTTTTTTATTAAAACCAATTTAGAAATATATTAAAAAATTTTTAAATGAATTGGTAACATCTCGATGTTACTCAATCTTTGTACTCGTACAACTAATATTTGTCAAAAGTACCCATCAAAAATCAAAAATGTCAAATGTACCCAAATGCTCTTGGCTTCTTTGTTTTAAATTTTTTTAGTTTTATTGAAATTCACTTAGATTTTCAATAACATAAATAGTTTTTACCTTTTGTAAAACGTACTTTGATTAACTTTTATAACCTGGTCAAGAAGTACTTACGCATCAGTGCCGGAAAATAACAGTTACGCGAGTAAAAACACAAAAACTTTTCTATTACTTTTCTTTATGTAATGCAAGAATCGTCGAACTTCGTGACGATTACTGAAATACAATGATGCAAAATTTATAAAACAAATTATTGAAAAATAACGGTTTGTTCATACCGAAAACGTCTCAGTCAAATGTGCCCCAAAGTCAAGGGTACCCCAGTTTATCCTACTAGGCTTAACTATAAAAACTTTTTTTGCGATTTTCGTGTTAAGAGACCCTGAATCTATAACAAAATATAATGAACTGTCGTGTACAGAACCTTTTTCTGATTTAGACGCATAATGTTATTTGTATTAATGTAATAATTTAATAAGTGTATTATAATTACTATATACTATATATTAAAATATTATTTATAATATATCATATTTTTTTTCATTATTTCATTGGGGGCGCAAAAAAATTGTTTTGCCCCGGGCGCCAGTTATGCTCGCTACGCCACTGGGTGGGGGCTATTTATTTGGAGGCATAATTTTGTTGTTATTTGCGTGATAGTTTTATGACAGTATGAACAGTAAATGACATAAATCAAGAGGTTCCGAAAAACACGATTATAACTGCTGTTCATCCATTTTATGAAAAGTGTGGTCTATTTTTGGCATTTTACTCCAGGGCCGTCGATGCCATAGTCCGAAAGGTGCATTCGCACTGGTCGGCACACCCAAGGGGCGGCATTGTGACATTAAAAAAGCAATGTTTTTCTCAATCTTATAATTTAGAAAAAAATTACTAAGGCGGTACTTTAGCATTTGAATAACAAAGGTTCTCTAAATCAAAATAGTTGAAAACTATTTGAAAATTCAACTTTTTACTATTAAAAAATTAACACTCGAACTGTACGATGAACTTATGGCTCTTACAAATTTTTTATAACCAAAGACTACGCCAGCAAAAGTTTTAGAGTTTGTTATGTCCAACAATTTTCTCACCCCAAAGGTAGCGATTGCACTTCGTATTCTGTTAACTTTGCCAGTGACCGTTGCCAGTAGCGTAGTTTTTCGAAGTTAAAAATAATAAAAACTTATTTGCGATCGGCAATGTCACAGAGTCGACTATCTGTAGCCTTGCCTCAATATCAAGTGAATACGAATTATGTAAAACTATTGATTTTAACGATATTTTAAATGACAGATTAAAATGACTTTACAGACACAATAGTACGAATGTACACTGAGTGAAATATGTGTTAGAATTAAATGAAATTGTGTTAATATCAAACGAATTTGTTTTTGAAATAAAGCTTGAAACAATTTTATTTCAGTTAAACATATATGTTTTTAAAGTTAAATTTAAAAACGATGTTTTTAAATATAAAAACAAATATAAAACATAAATTTTTATATATAAAACAAATATTTTTAAGCACGATTTTTCGATGCAATTTTTTCAGTTTTTCTGATTTTTCGACATCAGATTCGCAATCAGCGACCCCTGGGACCTTTCGAATACCAAATTTGAATTTTAAATATTAAAATAATTGATTAGTAATTATTTTAACATGTGTTCGATATTTGTAAAACTTATTCAAAAAATTAAAAAATTGACACATTTTTCACGCAGTTAATTTTTTTTTTTATTTCAAATACATAAGAAAAAATTATAAAAAAAGGAAGGAGTTTATAGTTGAAATTTCAACACGTTTGTTTTAAATTTTTTTTTTGTAGAAACGCAAATTTGTCAAATTTCTATTTTAAAATTTTTTATTTTATTTTAACGTATGTTCTTTTTCTCAGTGTAGAGTAAATATTAAGACACTTTGAGTTCGTCAATTATCAATTTATTTTTTTTCACTCGTGTGTTAAAATGGCTTTTTTCCTTTTTTCGTCTTTTATTTTTTTGTAATTGAAGTACATGCAGTGTTAATTTCTATTTTATTTATGTTCAATTACACTGGTTTACAGCCAATATGTACTTTGAATGCAACTATCCTCTTCTCATGTAAAATCGGTCACTAATTCCGAAAAAAAATTTTGTTTTTTTCTATCACTCCGTTTTCGAGATATTGCCCTCTGTAGGGTTTTCAACGAAAAAAAAAAGTTTGTTCGACTTAATTGCTTATATCTCCAGAACCAACAACAGCAATCAAACAAATGATATATCAAATAAAAGCTAATAAAATTTCTTACAAACAATGCGATCATCATTTTTTGGTTGAGCTGTTAGTTTTGGCGGAATAACTTCAAATTTCGGGGATTTTTTTTATTTTTCAGAAAAATTTCCAAAAAAAGACAAAATAGTTGCAAATTTCGTTAAGAAATCAAAATATTTTGTTACTTTTGATATTTTTTACTAAGAGCCTTTATTTTTCCAAAAAGAAATAAGCTATTGTTGAAAAAAATCTATTGAGAAATGAAAAAGTTGTGGTCAATGGAACGAAAGCACCCAAGTTATGTTTTTTTTACAAATTTTTTTGTCATATAAATAAATTGGGTTATTGTACTATAATTTTTTATTTTTCATTTTTATTGTTCATAGGAATCAAGTCAAGAGTTTTGCGAAAGAAAAGATAAGAACAAACACGCTACAATAAAAACAGGTAGGCTCACGACTGAGAGTGCAACCGTCGAAACCGTCACAGCAAAACGTCTGATTTCGAGACTTATGGCTATAAGAAAGAGAGCCAACCTGTTTTTATTATGCCATGTTAATACTTATTTTGTGTTTTTTTGACAGTTTCGGCGGTCGCGCTCTGAGTCGTGGACCTACCTACCTTTATTGTACCTGCAGCACATTAATAATAATTATATACAATTTAAATAATGTAAGAATAATGTTAATAATTAAAAGAACAATAAAAATGAAGAATAAATGATTTTATTACAACAACCTTTAGTTCTCATTTTTTTGTATGGCAATAAAATAAGTCCAAATGCATAAATTGATAATCACACAATTTGGGTGATTTCGTTCCATTAAACACAACTTTTTCATTTCTAAATAGATTTTCTTCAACAATAGCTTATTTTTTTTGGAAAAATAAAGGCTTTTAGTAAAAAATATCAAAAGTAATAAAATATTTTGATTTCTTAACGAAATTTGCAACTATTTTGTCTTTTTTTGGAAATTTTTCTGAAAAATAAAAAAAATCCCCGAAATTTGAAGTTATTCCGCCAAAACTAACAGCTCAACCAAAAAATTATGTTTGCATTGTTTGTAAGAAATTTTATTAGCTTTTATTTGATATATCATTTGTTTAATTGCTGTTGTTGGTTCTGGAGATATATGCAATTAAGTGGAACCAACTTTTTTTTTTCGTTGAAAACCCTACAGTGGGCAATATCTCGAAAACGGAGTGACAGAAAAAAAAAAAAATTTTTTTTTCGGAATTAGCTACCGATTTTACATGAGAAAAGGACAGTGGCATTCAAAGTACAAACAACTTTTCGTTATTTGTAAACCAGTGTTATTTGTTAAACTATTCGCAAGTTTTCTTGATTTTATTTTGAGCACTTGTGTTATTTGAATTTCATTGAAACAAAACTAGTAAGGTGTATCTTCGACTAGGCCGAAGTACAAACATATCAATACAAACATATCAAATTGTTTCCCTGCAGCTTAAACATAAGACTTTTTATAAAGTTTTCAATTTTGGGGTGGCATGTGAGGTTGTGTGGGTGTGTCCGTAGGCAGATGACGACTTCTTTTTCTCCACGATTTAGAGTTGACATAAAGTACAAACGTATCAAATTTTTTGACTGTAGCTAAAAGACAAGTCTATTTAAAGAGTTTTCAATTTTGAGGTTGTATGGGAGGTGGTGGGTGTGTTCGTGAGAAGATGACGCTCATTTTTCTAATATGTCTTATTATTGATATAAAATGAATAAGTTCCTAATTTTATGTTTGTAGCTTCGAAAGAAGCCTTTTTTATATAATTTTCAATTTGGGGTTGTATGGGACGTGGGCGTGTTAGTGGGTGGATGACGCCCCTTTTTTTAACACAGCTTTGACATAAAATACACAAATACTGAATTTCAGTTTTGTAACATGGCCAAATCAACTCAGGTGGTGATGCTGATCAAGAACATATATACTCTTCTATACCTACCACGCCACCTTATGAGCGTTACACACGTCGTGACAAAATTAATATAAAGGTATAAAAATATTTAACTTTATTTATCTTCTGGAATTTTTCATTGAATAAAATCAAATTTAATTTGGTTTTTTTTTAAAAGTTTTTATTTTATTGAAGTAGGGGCAGGAAATATTGGTTTTGCCCCCGGAGCCAAAATCCTTATCAATGGCCCTGTTTCACTCTATATATGGAAGTATCTGAAAGGACACGGAGAATCAGAAGCATAATAGGATTTGACTGTATCTACTTAGTATGTATTTATACGTTTTGAATTAAGTAATAAATAACATTTGTCAAACATTCATGTGATATTAGTTTGTATTGTATTTTCGAAATAAAAAAAAATTAGAAAACAGAAAAACTCATTCTCATATATCGGTGATTCCATTTCAAAAGGCACACTTTTCTAACATCACTATTTTTAAAACTTTTTAAAATTTCTGGGTAGATAGTTCTTCTGAAAAATATAATAACTGCGTACTTTGTATTTGCAAGTTAATTTTTTTTGCAAAGTTATACACTGTCAAAAACACTAAAATTTAAGAGGTGCATGTATGTCAACAGCTCTATCTTCTAAACTGTAAGTCGTACAGTTAAGAAACTGAGGTATAGTTTAAGTATCTTGAATGCATCTTTCTGTTGGTGTCATTTTTTTATAGTACTTATTTGAAAAAAGTTATTTTTTCTTATCTTGAAATTTACCATCATATTTTTCGTAGTCGGCGCCACAACTTTTTCACTTTTTTAATATAATGTCAAATTTAGGCATTTATTGTAAAGGTGTACGAAAATTTTTAATCAAAACAATTTTGTGTAATTTTTTTATCTAAAAAATATACATATTATTTTTCAAAATGATATCTCGTTTTTTATTTAACTTATAGGCATTTTAAAACATTGAAAGAAACTTGTTTTGAAGGTGTCACGTCCCCTTAAAATAGGGAATAATGACTTTTTATATCAAAACAAAATTCTCGATATACAAAAATAGAAAAAGTTTAATAGGCATTTTTTTAAAAAAAAATCATAAAAAAATTCGTTGGAGAACCAACTTAAAACTACGAAAAATATAATGGCAAATTTCAGGATAAGAAAACATAACATTTTTTCAATTAAGTACCATAAAAAAATTACATCACCAGAAAGATGCATTCAAGATGCTTAAAATATAACTCAGTTTCTTTACTGTAGAACTTACACTTAAGAAGATAGAGGTGTTCAAATTTTTGTATAATTTTAGTGTTTTTGACAGTATATAACTTTGCAAAAAAATTAATTTGCAAAAACAAAGTACGCAGTTATTATATTCTTCAGAAGAACTATTCACCAAAAAAGTTTCAAAAGCTTTAAAAATAGTGATGTCAGAAAAGTGTGCCTTTTGACATAGAATCACCGATATTTAAAAATCTTAAACTAATGACTAATTATGAATACAAGTTTTTGTTATTTTAAGTTTGAGCAATAAAATGCTGAGTTTTATTTTTTGCAATTTTTTGACCTTTTGCACTAAGGTCAGATTTTGCAAAAAATTTGTCGAAATGATATTGAATCAACGATGTGGGTCACTTCATGTGGACCTTTGCTCCCCCTCTCCTCCTTTGCAAAATCCTGTGGACGCCAATGCATACAAATAAGGAATTCATTGGGTTAATACAAAATATAAAAAAGCACACTATTTACAAAACAACATTTTTCCTTGATAAGTATCTTTAAAAAATTTTCTGTATAATACATACAATTATATAATTAATTATTGTAAAATTAATTACAATAATTAGGTTCTCAACAATTTATTGTGGAAAACATCACAAATGCACTATTTCGTGAATACCCCTAATGTTGTTACACGTATTGCTTCAAAAATTGATTTTGCTTGCAACTATCAACAAATTTTGTAATATATTGAATAATGTCAATTAAAAAATTTATTTTAAGTTACGAAGATAAGATATTTATTGTGTTTTCAAAAGCGAGTACTTATAGACTTAAGAGTAATTTATACAACTTTTAAAAAAATATGAAAATTATATACTAATTTATTTCGTTTTAGTTAATCGAAAGCGATAGAGAGGCCTCATTTCATTTTGACCATTGTTCAGTTGGTGAAATGAGCACGGAAAACTTCAATACATTAAAAAATGGTCCCCTTGCGCCCATAGAACCACCGCTGGAATTTCAGGACTCTCCAAAGACAACTCTTGTGCGTATGGCGGGAAATAAAACTTGCAAGACTCTTAAGCGTTGGTCTTTGTCAAGCTCTTATATTGAGCATCCTGAAGAAATTGATGATAAATTTAGTGCCAAAGATACATATTACTATAACACACATTTTAAGGGGAACTTATCAGCTAACAAGCATTATTCAAGTGATTCCATGTTGAATACGTATACCGACAATATATATGATGAACCAAACAACATTATAAGCGCGTCATTGGAAAATTGCATTGATGCATGTGATTTAAAATCCACATCTTCATTCACAGATTATGTTCCCAATATAAGCACACATTCGATTTGTTTCTTTCGCAATGAAAACAATAAATGTATAAAAGCAGTTTCATCCAATCAGGGCCACATATCAGCTACTACACAGATGTCTAGCGTTGGAGGTCATTTAAACAAATATAATAATGAATTGAATTGTGGAACAAAGAAAAAGAGTACGTTTCAAAATGTTGGGAGTTCACAAAGAAAACTTTTTACTCAATATACTGCAGGTATTTATAAATTCCAGAAATTTTATATATTATATTGATGCATTACATGATAAAATAAATTAATCAAACATATCTGCTGAAGTTTTATGTTGTTTATTTATATGATTTTTTTAAATGAAACGAAAAATCGTAACTTAGCTGGCGCTTTCAATCATTGGTCGGTTTTGGCCTCGTCTAAGAATTTTCACCAGCCTCTTTTGTCGTGCGCTTGCTGGCGCCAGTTAGAAACTCCAAGCATTGTTAGGATATCCAATGCCTGGTCTATCCAACGGAGATGCGATCTTCCTTGTCTGCGTTGGCCGCCGCTGGGTACCGAATCGAATAATTGTTCGGTTCAAGCCTCAATTTGAATGCACTTGACTACATCTATGTCGGCATATAGCTCATACAGCTCGTTGTTCCATCGTATTCTTTACTCGCCATTGACGCAGATTGGACCATAGATCTTGCGAAGGATTTTTCTCTCGAACGCTCCCAAAGTCCTTTCATCAGTGCTGCTCAACGTTCAGGTTTGTGATGCGTTTAGTAGAACGGCCTTGATTATTGAATTATAAGTTTCGTTCGTCGAGAGAGAGCTCTGCTTCTCAACTGCCTACTGTGGCCAAAGTGACACCTTTTGGCAAAATTTATCCTTCGTTTAATCTCAAAACTGATATCATTGGAGGAGTTAATGCTGGATCTCAGTATAAACGAAGTCCTTCTCAACCTCAAAGCAGGTGCTGTGGTGTGTTCCAAAACGATGGGTCCTTTTGTTTGTTGACACAAGATACTTTGTTTTATCTGCGTTCATTGCAAGACCCATTCGACTCGACTCTTTTTCTAGCCTGGAGAATACTAAACTGACTTCGTGCGTATCATGAACGCGTCGTATAGAAAATTGATCTGCTGCATCTCAGATCAGCAGTTCGGATGATCTTCTCAATAACTATTTTAGAATCACTTTGCGTGAAACCTGCATTGGTATCGAACGGAGGGGAGGACTGTTGCGCAGTGTATTCCTGCAAAAACGCATTACATTCGCAGGAATACTATATTATAACCAGTGTTGGCAGAAATTTTTGAGGAAGGAAGCTAAATGGTCTTTAAAAAATGGCTAGAAAAGGATAGACGGTCTTAAAAAAAAGCTAAAAAAAGGCTAGCTTTGTTTACGTTATGTTTTTATTAAACATGATTCTTTAAATATACATTACTAGCTGACCCGACAGACGTTGTCCTATCCAAACTTCAATATGTATATATCATTGTGTTTGTTTTCGGAGTAGGTGGTTTTCGGGTAGTCCATAGTCGGGCTAGACCATCTTTAGAGTTTCTTTACTTGTTTTTTATTAACAAATATTGTGTTATAATATCATTAGTGTCATTAAAGCATTAATAGTTTTGTAGAGGAGCAAGTTTATAAAGTTTATTTTCATTCTAAAAACGGACATTTTTAAATTAGCTTCTATGCTTCTAAAACGTACGTATGATATTAAAACGATCGGTTGATAGTTTAAAATAAAAATTTTAAAAAATAGCTTCTAATTATTCTTCAATTCTGAAATTTTCATTTTAAAATATTTAACGAACGTTTAATATTCATTCGCTCATTTTAAAATGTCCGTTTTGTAAATGCATATAAATGTTAGAGGAACAAAATTTTCTCTGTGTAGAATTCGGGTTTTATGTCTGTCCGATGAAACTTTGAGTAACTACAAAGAAACCAAACGTTCATAATTTTGTAAATTTTGATAAATTATGATGTTATGATGTTGAAATGGATACAGTCTTGATGGTTGAAAGAGCACTTTCGCATTGGTGAACGTATCGTATCTGAGCAATGAATAACTAACAATAAAAAGCCCCGATTTAAATTAAAAAGGAAAGTTAAAAAGAATTTCCTCATTAAGCTAAAAAAAAATTTTTAATTTTTATTATATTAAAATATAGTTATATAAAAAGGTACACTGCGCAACAGATGCAGTGGGTGAGGTTGTAAGAGGATCAAACTGGAAAATATCGTTAAAAAATATATTTTAAGGCCTCGGAGTACCTTATATACCGAGGTTTTATACAGCAAAATTTTGAAAAAAGCAACACAAAAAACTTAAATTTTTTAAAACGTTGTTCAGGCTTTAGGTCAAAAAAAACCACAAACAAAGTCAAAGGTCGATAAAATAAAGTAACAACAATTTTTTAAAAAAACGTATCCATAAAAAAAAATGTTTGCTATTTTCGTGTTAAGAGAGCCCACATTTATAAGGGATATATAGTGGGATGCTTCTGTTCAACCTACAGAGATAAAATTTGGTACGTATGTTTTGTTTAACAAACCAAAGATGTTTTTGAAAAATGGACGTCATCCGCCCACGGACACGCCTACCTCCCATACAAACCAAAAAATTTAAAACTGTATAAATATGCTTATGTTTGTCTAACAGAGATAAAATTTGGTATGTATGTATTTTATACTAGAGCTAATGTGTGTTCAAAAATTGGGCGTAGTCCGTCGACTAACACGCCCACCTCCCATACAACCCACAATAGTGAAAGCACTATAAGGGCATTAACATTTGAGTCTTTTATTTTGGTTTTTATAATAGTATTTGTAATTTTTGTTGACAGCGTGTTTATTAGATATGCTTTCAGATAGGATCACAAAGTGAAGTGATTTTTTGTGTGCAGCCCAAACAAAGGACGTTATTGACCAAAAAAAATCCCCGTTTCGTCTGCTCAAAAAATCTTTTATCGTTCAGTTAAGCAGTGATGTCAACGTTCAAGAAAACACCACTGTTAATTTTGAGATAAATTGATACTATAAATAAGTTTCCAATGCATTGGAATGTACAAACTGGTATTACTTTTAACGTCGCCACAATTTTCAGCAACGTTTCGAAATGTTAAACAAATCTAGCTAAACGCATTGCTTGCGGATCATATTTTTAGAATTCTTACATTTTTAATCCTTTGTCCATATTTCCGATATGGTAACTGATAATTTTGCCAGAACAATGCAGAAAATCTGATGACATCAATGCCTTTTCAGGTTAAGTCGGGGGTTTTTTTTGTTGATAGAAAATATACTGGCCATTTTATATTGAAGTGTTTTATTAGTTGCACTTACCATCTCCGAATTGGCTCAAATTTTTTTCTTGAATTGGTTTAATGATTAGAAACCAAATCCGAAGTTATACATTTTTGCAATCATTTTTCGCGGCCAAAATGGGGTCTACTTTGAGACAACGTAGCTCAGTCAATTTAAATACGATTTTCGTAAATAGGGTATCATTGGAAAAATTTTTGTCTACTTTAAAGGAAAAATATAAAACTTTTGGAAATATTGCAGTAAGTCAACCCATTTTTAATTTCAAAGTATAATGCCATCACCAGACGCTATAATTTTTTTAACTTTCATAACATAAGCTGTTTTAAGATTTCATTACCTTTCTAGCGATATAAAATTAAGGTATACTCTAAAAGAGTTCGAAAGTTTTAGCGATACAACGTGAAGTGTTAATAAATTTTCAATACAAATTCAACAAATTTTTAATACAAAAACAAATGAGAAAAAATATTTTATGAAAATTTAATGTAAGAAATGTTATGACAGCTAGTTGAATTTTTATTGAAAATTCATTAATATTTCACGGTTTTCAATCTTCTAAATCCATCTAGAACGTGAAAATTATAAAAATTATAAAAATGAAAATTAGAGCGTCTGATGCTGCATGGCATTCAACTTGTAAATTAAAAATTAAGAACGTATAATTTTTAATTTTCAATAAAATGGTTTCGAGTATCTACATTTTTTTTTTACTTTTTTAAAAATATTTTTTTAATAAACAGTTCATTTGCATACACAGTCCCTTAGAATCCAAGGAGACGCCGTGTCTACTGACCGTGATCCAATAAGGACCAAATTTTGTTCGAAATGTTCTTAGGTGTAACCGAAGCTAATTTCATTGCTTGAGGTAAAATTAAATGGTCTTAAAATTAGGGTTCGGTCTCATGTACACTCAATTTAAAATTTTTTTATTTGATCCAATAAAACTGATTGACCAATGTCGCTATTTTTATATATTTTCACTGTGTATGAATTGTATATAATTGCTTGAAAAGTCTAAATAAATAGTTTTTAACCTTTTTTTAGCTCAGAAATCTATTTCGTTTTCCAAAAACGACATTTTAATTCTTTAACACGAACTAAAACGTAATGAAGATCTGTAACTTTAAACATCTTGTTTTAAAGCAAGCAGCATCTTGATGAAAATTGTTCCATTCAACTTAATTTAAGGATTTTGAAAATAAATTTTACA
This sequence comes from Tetanocera ferruginea, assembly GCA_958299015.1. NCBI lineage: Eukaryota > Metazoa > Arthropoda > Insecta > Diptera > Sciomyzidae > Tetanocera > Tetanocera ferruginea. Next base: position 88,008,245 of record OY282643.1, read on the forward strand.
ACACCTTTCAGTATCGTATCAATAAACTTACACCTGTTAACTAATGCGAACACACCATTTCACACATTGATTACACTATGCCCCAATATTTTAAAATTTTTTTCTCGCTTTTTTCAAGTCTATCTTGTATTCTACTTATCCAATTTTTATAATCAAGGCTATAATCAAAAATAACGTCAGGAAACGCATATGAATGAACGTACTAAAATAGGACATTTTACTGGTTTATAAATTTTTGATTCACATTTTGGATCGACCTTTTTAAGTATTAATGACCAAAAATGTTAAAAGCAGTACAATGTTCAATTACTTCCGCACTGTAATTCATTTATAACACGATTTTATACTTACGCTTGTAGCGCTCTTTGTCTCAGCAAAAATTTACGCAGCATAAAAAAAACAATATAGATAAACATTTACGAAGCATAAACATATCATACCTAAAAATAAAGCAACAAAGACTTAATCACTTGAAGTCTCAGCGCCAACTGAATGAGACAACTTCCTGCGTCTGCTCTTGTACGTAAAACATCCCTTATTTAAAGCACTTTAAGTAAAAGAAACAATAACAACAAACAATCGGAGAGGAAAAGAGCGAGAACGCTTTACGCTGCAGCGCGCTGGTTGTGTATCAAACGATTCAATGCAGCAATGTTTTTTGGATTTGATTTTTTTGGCTACTTTTTAAACTCAAGTTTAAATAACTTTTAAAATTAAAATTAAAATTAAAATTAAAATTAAAATTAAAATTAAAATTAAAATTAAAATTAAAATTAAAATTAAAATTAAAATTAAAATTAAAATTAAAATTAAAATTAAAATTAAAATTAAAATTAAAATTAAAATTAAAATTAAAATTAAAATTAAAATTAAAATTAAAATTAAAATTAAAATTAAAATTAAAATTAAAATTAAAATTAAAATTAAAATTAAAATTAAAATTAAAATTAAAATTAAAATTAAAATTAAAATTAAAATTAAAATTAAAATTAAAATTAAAATTAAAATTAAAATTAAAATTAAAATTAAAATTAAAATTAAAATTAAAATTAAAATTAAAATTAAAATTAAAATTAAAATTAAAATTAAAATTAAAATTAAAATTAAAATTAAAATTAAAATTAAAATTAAAATTAAAATTAAAATTAAAATTAAAATTAAAATTAAAATTAAAATTAAAATTAAAATTAAAATTAAAATTAAAATTAAAATTAAAATTAAAATTAAAATTAAAATTAAAATTAAAATTAAAATTAAAATTAAAATTAAAATTAAAATTAAAATTAAAATTAAAATTAAAATTAAAATTAAAATTAAAATTAAAATTAAAATTAAAATTAAAATTAAAATTAAAATTAAAATTAAAATTAAAATTAAAATTAAAATTAAAATTAAAATTAAAATTAAAATTAAAATTAAAATTAAAATTAAAATTAAAATTAAAATTAAAATTAAAATTAAAATTAAAATTAAAATTAAAATTAAAATTAAAATTAAAATTAAAATTAAAATTAAAATTAAAATTAAAATTAAAATTAAAATTAAAATTAAAATTAAAATTAAAATTAAAATTAAAATTAAAATTAAAATTAAAATTAAAATTAAAATTAAAATTAAAATTAAAATTAAAATTAAAATTAAAATTAAAATTAAAATTAAAATTAAAATTAAAATTAAAATTAAAATTAAAATTAAAATTAAAATTAAAATTAAAATTAAAATTAAAATTAAAATTAAAATTAAAATTAAAATTAAAATTAAAATTAAAATTAAAATTAAAATTAAAATTAAAATTAAAATTAAAATTAAAATTAAAATTAAAATTAAAATTAAAATTAAAATTAAAATTAAAATTAAAATTAAAATTAAAATTAAAATTAAAATTAAAATTAAAATTAAAATTAAAATTAAAATTAAAATTAAAATTAAAATTAAAATTAAAATTAAAATTAAAATTAAAATTAAAATTAAAATTAAAATTAAAATTAAAATTAAAATTAAAATTAAAATTAAAATTAAAATTAAAATTAAAATTAAAATTAAAATTAAAATTAAAATTAAAATTAAAATTAAAATTAAAATTAAAATTAAAATTAAAATTAAAATTAAAATTAAAATTAAAATTAAAATTAAAATTAAAATTAAAATTAAAATTAAAATTAAAATTAAAATTAAAATTAAAATTAAAATTAAAATTAAAATTAAAATTAAAATTAAAATTAAAATTAAAATTAAAATTAAAATTAAAATTAAAATTAAAATTAAAATTAAAATTAAAATTAAAATTAAAATTAAAATTAAAATTAAAATTAAAATTAAAATTAAAATTAAAATTAAAATTAAAATTAAAATTAAAATTAAAATTAAAATTAAAATTAAAATTAAAATTAAAATTAAAATTAAAATTAAAATTAAAATTAAAATTAAAATTAAAATTAAAATTAAAATTAAAATTAAAATTAAAATTAAAATTAAAATTAAAATTAAAATTAAAATTAAAATTAAAATTAAAATTAAAATTAAAATTAAAATTAAAATTAAAATTAAAATTAAAATTAAAATTAAAATTAAAATTAAAATTAAAATTAAAATTAAAATTAAAATTAAAATTAAAATTAAAATTAAAATTAAAATTAAAATTAAAATTAAAATTAAAATTAAAATTAAAATTAAAATTAAAATTAAAATTAAAATTAAAATTAAAATTAAAATTAAAATTAAAATTAAAATTAAAATTAAAATTAAAATTAAAATTAAAATTAAAATTAAAATTAAAATTAAAATTAAAATTAAAATTAAAATTAAAATTAAAATTAAAATTAAAATTAAAATTAAAATTAAAATTAAAATTAAAATTAAAATTAAAATTAAAATTAAAATTAAAATTAAAATTAAAATTAAAATTAAAATTAAAATTAAAATTAAAATTAAAATTAAAATTAAAATTAAAATTAAAATTAAAATTAAAATTAAAATTAAAATTAAAATTAAAATTAAAATTAAAATTAAAATTAAAATTAAAATTAAAATTAAAATTAAAATTAAAATTAAAATTAAAATTAAAATTAAAATTAAAATTAAAATTAAAATTAAAATTAAAATTAAAATTAAAATTAAAATTAAAATTAAAATTAAAATTAAAATTAAAATTAAAATTAAAATTAAAATTAAAATTAAAATTAAAATTAAAATTAAAATTAAAATTAAAATTAAAATTAAAATTAAAATTAAAATTAAAATTAAAATTAAAATTAAAATTAAAATTAAAATTAAAATTAAAATTAAAATTAAAATTAAAATTAAAATTAAAATTAAAATTAAAATTAAAATTAAAATTAAAATTAAAATTAAAATTAAAATTAAAATTAAAATTAAAATTAAAATTAAAATTAAAATTAAAATTAAAATTAAAATTAAAATTAAAATTAAAATTAAAATTAAAATTAAAATTAAAATTAAAATTAAAATTAAAATTAAAATTAAAATTAAAATTAAAATTAAAATTAAAATTAAAATTAAAATTAAAATTAAAATTAAAATTAAAATTAAAATTAAAATTAAAATTAAAATTAAAATTAAAATTAAAATTAAAATTAAAATTAAAATTAAAATTAAAATTAAAATTAAAATTAAAATTAAAATTAAAATTAAAATTAAAATTAAAATTAAAATTAAAATTAAAATTAAAATTAAAATTAAAATTAAAATTAAAATTAAAATTAAAATTAAAATTAAAATTAAAATTAAAATTAAAATTAAAATTAAAATTAAAATTAAAATTAAAATTAAAATTAAAATTAAAATTAAAATTAAAATTAAAATTAAAATTAAAATTAAAATTAAAATTAAAATTAAAATTAAAATTAAAATTAAAATTAAAATTAAAATTAAAATTAAAATTAAAATTAAAATTAAAATTAAAATTAAAATTAAAATTAAAATTAAAATTAAAATTAAAATTAAAATTAAAATTAAAATTAAAATTAAAATTAAAATTAAAATTAAAATTAAAATTAAAATTAAAATTAAAATTAAAATTAAAATTAAAATTAAAATTAAAATTAAAATTAAAATTAAAATTAAAATTAAAATTAAAATTAAAATTAAAATTAAAATTAAAATTAAAATTAAAATTAAAATTAAAATTAAAATTAAAATTAAAATTAAAATTAAAATTAAAATTAAAATTAAAATTAAAATTAAAATTAAAATTAAAATTAAAATTAAAATTAAAATTAAAATTAAAATTAAAATTAAAATTAAAATTAAAATTAAAATTAAAATTAAAATTAAAATTAAAATTAAAATTAAAATTAAAATTAAAATTAAAATTAAAATTAAAATTAAAATTAAAATTAAAATTAAAATTAAAATTAAAATTAAAATTAAAATTAAAATTAAAATTAAAATTAAAATTAAAATTAAAATTAAAATTAAAATTAAAATTAAAATTAAAATTAAAATTAAAATTAAAATTAAAATTAAAATTAAAATTAAAATTAAAATTAAAATTAAAATTAAAATTAAAATTAAAATTAAAATTAAAATTAAAATTAAAATTAAAATTAAAATTAAAATTAAAATTAAAATTAAAATTAAAATTAAAATTAAAATTAAAATTAAAATTAAAATTAAAATTAAAATTAAAATTAAAATTAAAATTAAAATTAAAATTAAAATTAAAATTAAAATTAAAATTAAAATTAAAATTAAAATTAAAATTAAAATTAAAATTAAAATTAAAATTAAAATTAAAATTAAAATTAAAATTAAAATTAAAATTAAAATTAAAATTAAAATTAAAATTAAAATTAAAATTAAAATTAAAATTAAAATTAAAATTAAAATTAAAATTAAAATTAAAATTAAAATTAAAATTAAAATTAAAATTAAAATTAAAATTAAAATTAAAATTAAAATTAAAATTAAAATTAAAATTAAAATTAAAATTAAAATTAAAATTAAAATTAAAATTAAAATTAAAATTAAAATTAAAATTAAAATTAAAATTAAAATTAAAATTAAAATTAAAATTAAAATTAAAATTAAAATTAAAATTAAAATTAAAATTAAAATTAAAATTAAAATTAAAATTAAAATTAAAATTAAAATTAAAATTAAAATTAAAATTAAAATTAAAATTAAAATTAAAATTAAAATTAAAATTAAAATTAAAATTAAAATTAAAATTAAAATTAAAATTAAAATTAAAATTAAAATTAAAATTAAAATTAAAATTAAAATTAAAATTAAAATTAAAATTAAAATTAAAATTAAAATTAAAATTAAAATTAAAATTAAAATTAAAATTAAAATTAAAATTAAAATTAAAATTAAAATTAAAATTAAAATTAAAATTAAAATTAAAATTAAAATTAAAATTAAAATTAAAATTAAAATTAAAATTAAAATTAAAATTAAAATTAAAATTAAAATTAAAATTAAAATTAAAATTAAAATTAAAATTAAAATTAAAATTAAAATTAAAATTAAAATTAAAATTAAAATTAAAATTAAAATTAAAATTAAAATTAAAATTAAAATTAAAATTAAAATTAAAATTAAAATTAAAATTAAAATTAAAATTAAAATTAAAATTAAAATTAAAATTAAAATTAAAATTAAAATTAAAATTAAAATTAAAATTAAAATTAAAATTAAAATTAAAATTAAAATTAAAATTAAAATTAAAATTAAAATTAAAATTAAAATTAAAATTAAAATTAAAATTAAAATTAAAATTAAAATTAAAATTAAAATTAAAATTAAAATTAAAATTAAAATTAAAATTAAAATTAAAATTAAAATTAAAATTAAAATTAAAATTAAAATTAAAATTAAAATTAAAATTAAAATTAAAATTAAAATTAAAATTAAAATTAAAATTAAAATTAAAATTAAAATTAAAATTAAAATTAAAATTAAAATTAAAATTAAAATTAAAATTAAAATTAAAATTAAAATTAAAATTAAAATTAAAATTAAAATTAAAATTAAAATTAAAATTAAAATTAAAATTAAAATTAAAATTAAAATTAAAATTAAAATTAAAATTAAAATTAAAATTAAAATTAAAATTAAAATTAAAATTAAAATTAAAATTAAAATTAAAATTAAAATTAAAATTAAAATTAAAATTAAAATTAAAATTAAAATTAAAATTAAAATTAAAATTAAAATTAAAATTAAAATTAAAATTAAAATTAAAATTAAAATTAAAATTAAAATTAAAATTAAATTAAAATTAAAATTAAAATTAAATTAAAATTAAAATTAAAATTAAAATTAAAATTAAAATTAAAATTAAAATTAAAATTAAAATTAAAATTAAAATTAAAATTAAAATTAAAATTAAAATTAAAATTAAAATTAAAATTAAAATTAAAATTAAAATTAAAATTAAAATTAAAATTAAAATTAAAATTAAAATTAAAATTAAAATTAAAATTAAAATTAAAATTAAAATTAAAATTAAAATTAAAATTAAAATTAAAATTAAAATTAAAATTAAATTAAAATTAAAATTAAAATTAAAATTAAAATTAAAATTAAAATTAAAATTAAAATTAAAATTAAAATTAAAATTAAATTAAAATTAAAATTAAAATTAAATTAAAATTAAAATTAAAATTAAAATTAAAATTAAAATTAAAATTAAAATTAAAATTAAAATTAAAATTAAATTAAAATTAAAATTAAAATTAAAATTAAAATTAAAATTAAAATTAAAATTAAAATTAAATTAAAATTAAAATTAAAATTAAAATTAAAATTAAAATTAAAATTAAAATTAAAATTAAAATTAAAATTAAAATTAAAATTAAAATTAAAATTAAAATTAAAATTAAAATTAAAATTAAAATTAAAATTAAAATTAAAATTAAAATTAAAATTAAAATTAAAATTAAAATTAAAATTAAAATTAAAATTAAAATTAAATTAAAATTAAAATTAAAATTAAAATTAAAATTAAAATTAAAATTAAAATAAAATTAAAATTAAAATTAAAATTAAAATTAAAATTAAAATTAAAATTAAAATTAAAATTAAAATTAAAATTAAAATTAAAATTAAAATTAAAATTAAAATTAAATTAAATTAAAATTAAAATTAAAATTAAAATTAAAATTAAAATTAAAATTAAAATTAAAATTAAAATTAAAATTAAAATTAAAATTAAAATTAAAATTAAAATTAAAATTAAAATTAAAATTAAAATTAAAATTAAAATTAAAATTAAAATTAAAATTAAAATTAAAATTAAAATTAAAATTAAAATTAAAATTAAAATTAAAATTAAAATTAAAATTAAAATTAAAATTAAAATTAAAATTAAAATTAAAATTAAAATTAAAATTAAAATTAAAATTAAAATTAAAATTAAATTAAAATTAAAATTAAATTAAAATTAAAATTAAAATTAAAATTAAAATTAAAATTAAAATTAAAATTAAAATTAAAATTAAAATTAAAATTAAAATTAAAATTAAAATTAAAATTAAAATTAAAATTAAAATTAAAATTAAAATTAAATTAAAATTAAAATTAAAATTAAAATTAAAATTAAAATTAAAATTAAAATTAAAATTAAAATTAAAATTAAAATTAAAATTAAAATTAAAATTAAAATTAAAATAAAATTAAAATTAAAATTAAAATTAAAATTAAAATTAAAATTAAAATTAAAATTAAAATTAAAATTAAAATTAAAATTAAAATTAAAATTAAAATTAAAATTAAAATTAAAATTAAAATTAAAATTAAAATTAAAATTAAAATTAAAATTAAAATTAAAATAAAATTAAAATTAAATTAAAATTAAAATTAAATTAAAATTAAATTAAAATTAAAATTAAAATTAAAATTAAAATTAAAATTAAAATTAAAATTAAAATTAAAATTAAAATTAAAATTAAAATTAAAATTAAAATTAAAATTAAAATTAAAATTAAAATTAAAATTAAAATTAAAATTAAAATTAAAATTAAAATTAAAATTAAAATTAAAATTAAAATTAAAATTAAAATTAAAATTAAAATTAAAATTAAAATTAAAATTAAAATTAAAATTAAAATTAAAATTAAATTAAAATTAAAATTAAAATTAAAATTAAAATTAAAATTAAAATTAAAATTAAATTAAAATTAAAATTAAAATTAAAATTAAAATTAAAATTAAAATTAAAATTAAAATTAAATTAAAATTAAAATTAAAATTAAATTAAAATTAAAATTAAAATTAAAATTAAAATTAAAATTAAAATTAAAATTAAAATTAAAATTAAATTAAAATTAAAATTAAAATTAAAATTAAAATTAAAATTAAAATTAAAATTAAAATAAAATTAAAATTAAAATTAAAATTAAAATTAAAATTAAAATTAAAATTAAAATTAAAATTAAAATTAAAATTAAAATTAAAATTAAAATTAAAATTAAAATTAAAATTAAAATTAAAATTAAAATTAAAATTAAAATTAAAATTAAAATTAAAATTAAAATTAAAATTAAAATTAAAATTAAAATTAAAATTAAAATTAAAATTAAAATTAAAATTAAAATTAAAATTAAAATTAAAATTAAATTAAAATTAAAATTAAAATTAAAATTAAAATTAAAATTAAAATTAAAATTAAAATTAAAATTAAAATTAAAATTAAAATTAAAATTAAAATTAAATTAAAATTAAAATTAAAATTAAAATTAAATTAAAATTAAAATTAAAATTAAAATTAAAATTAAAATTAAAATTAAAATTAAAATTAAAATTAAAATTAAAATTAAAATTAAAATTAAAATTAAAATTAAAATTAAAATTAAAATTAAAATTAAAATTAAAATTAAAATTAAAATTAAAATTAAAATTAAAATTAAAATTAAAATTAAAATTAAAATTAAAATTAAATTAAAATTAAAATTAAAATTAAAATTAAAATTAAAATTAAAATTAAAATTAAATTAAAATTAAAATTAAAATTAAAATTAAAATTAAAATTAAAATTAAAATTAAAATTAAAATTAAAATTAAAATTAAAATTAAATTAAAATTAAAATTAAAATTAAAATTAAAATTAAAATTAAAATTAAAATTAAAATTAAAATTAAAATTAAAATTAAAATTAAAATTAAAATTAAAATTAAAATTAAAATTAAAATTAAAATTAAATTAAAATTAAAATTAAAATTAAAATTAAAATTAAAATTAAAATTAAAATTAAAATTAAAATTAAATTAAAATTAAAATTAAAATTAAAATTAAATTAAAATTAAAATTAAAATTAAAATTAAAATTAAATTAAAATTAAAATTAAAATTAAAATTAAAATTAAATTAAAATTAAAATTAAAATTAAAATTAAAATTAAAATTAAAATTAAAATTAAAATTAAAATTAAAATTAAAATTAAAATTAAAATTAAAATTAAAATTAAAATTAAAATTAAAATTAAAATTAAAATTAAAATTAAAATTAAAATTAAAATTAAAATTAAATTAAAATTAAAATTAAAATTAAAATTAAAATTAAAATTAAAATTAAAATTAAAATTAAAATTAAAATTAAAATTAAAATTAAAATTAAAATTAAAATTAAAATTAAAATTAAAATTAAAATTAAAATTAAAATTAAAATTAATTAAAATTAAAATTAAAATTAAAATTAAAATTAAAATTAAAATTAAAATTAAAATTAAAATTAAAATTAAATTAAAATTAAATTAAAATTAAAATTAAAATTAAAATTAAAATTAAAATTAAAATTAAAATTAAAATTAAAATTAAAATTAAAATTAAAATTAAAATTAAAATTAAAATTAAAATTAAAATTAAAATTAAAATTAAAATTAAATTAAAATTAAAATTAAAATTAAAATTAAAATTAAAATTAAAATTAAAATTAAAATTAAAATTAAAATTAAAATTAAATTAAAATTAAAATTAAAATTAAAATTAAAATTAAAATTAAAATTAAAATTAAAATTAAAATTAAAATTAAAATTAAAATTAAAATTAAAATTAAAATTAAAATTAAAATTAAAATTAAAATTAAAATTAAAATTAAAATTAAAATTAAATTAAAATTAAAATTAAAATTAAAATTAAAATTAAAATTAAAATTAAAATTAAAATTAAAATTAAAATTAAAATTAAAATTAAAATTAAAATTAAAATTAAAATTAAATTAAAATTAAAATAAAATTAAAATTAAAATTAAAATTAAAATTAAAATTAAAATTAAAATTAAAATTAAAATTAAAATTAAAATTAAAATTAAAATTAAAATTAAAATTAAAATTAAAATTAAAATTAAAATTAAAATTAAAATTAAAATTAAAATTAAAATTAAAATTAAAATTAAAATTAAAATTAAAATTAAAATTAAAATAAAATTAAAATTAAAATTAAAATTAAAATTAAAATTAAAATTAAAATTAAAATTAAAATTAAAATTAAAATTAAAATTAAAATTAAAATTAAAATTAAAATTAAAATTAAAATTAAAATTAAAATTAAAATTAAAATTAAAATTAAAATTAAATTAAAATTAAAATTAAAATTAAAATTAAAATTAAAATTAAAATTAAAATTAAAATTAAAATTAAAATTAAAATTAAATTAAAATTAAATTAAAATTAAAATTAAAATTAAAATTAAAATTAAAATTAAAATTAAAATTAAAATTAAAATTAAAATTAAAATTAAATTAAAATTAAAATTAAAATTAAAATTAAATTAAAATTAAAATTAAATAAAATTAAATTAAAATTAAAATTAAAATTAAAATTTAAAATTAAAATTAAAATTAAAATTAAAAATAAAATTAAAATTAAATTAAAATTAAAATTAAAATTAAAATTAAAATTAAAATTAAAATTAAAAAAAATTAAATAAAATTAAAATTAAAATTAAAATTAAAAATAAAATTAAAATTAAAATTAAAATTAAATTAAAATTAAATTAAAATTAAAATTAAAATTAAAATTAAAATTAAAAATAAAATTAAAATTAAAATTAAAATTAAAATTAAAATTAAAATTAAAA